>CM055190.1:5260752-5613972 GCA_029224185.1 Karalla daura
AAAACACCTGTTAGATTCTCGCCAAGCTCGCCCCAGAGTACCAGGGATGGCGGGGGGAGTGGGGGGGTGGGGGGGCAGCAAACAAAAGACATTCAACACCAAAAAAAAACAAAAATCCCCACTGGCTCGGCTCGGGTTTGGCGAGGAACTGAGGAGGAAGAATGGAGGGGAGCGAGGAGCTGCACAGCCCTCTGCAGCCTGTTAATCCTGTGGAGCTGGCGGAGGTCCGCAGACGCACGGATGAGGAGGGAGAGAGAGAGAGAGAGAGTGCGAGAGAGAGAGAGAGAGAGAGAGAGAGAGAGAGAGAGAGAGAGAGAGAGAGAGAGAGAGAGAGGAGAGAGAGAGAGAGAGAGAGCCGAGGCTGCAGGCTGTGCAGGGCTGCTGGTGGAGGGCACGCATGTCTTCTTGGTTAGTTGGCCTATCATAACTGATGTGGGTTCGCCCCCCCCCCTCCCCACCCCCACCCCCCCAACAACGATGGGGGGGCCATCGTTGTTGTGGTCGAGGCTCGGAGCCTCGCTGGCAGGAGAGCCGAGCCTGAGACGGGAACACCAGCAGGCTGAATGAAATCACCCAACTCAATCTGCCAAAGACGGCTGAGAAAGTTTTCACCGAGTACGATTTCAATTTGTATCGGTTTACTGATGCTTGATTTTTTTGCAGAAATCCAATTCGGCCCCCCCCCCCCCCCCCAAAAAAAATCTAATCACGTCAACAGAAAGCAGTTTAACGGGGTGGTCCTGAGCCAACGCAGTAATACCAATTATGGGACCATGTGTTTGACAAAGTGGTGAACGTTACTCAGTCCAGCATCTTCCTGCGATTCCTCGACAACATGTGTCAAACTACATGTCATTGAAGAATGAACCGAGCTTCCTCATCAGCAGTACAACTAGTCCTGTCATTAAGTATAGCAGCTATAACAAGACGAGCATGATACCGATCCTGACACAGGGCCATGCGGCCAGACTGATATATCAACAGTAGGCATATGATAAACTAAACAACTTTCATGAGACTTCATTAAAATCACTGTTTTGCTTTGATTTTGGAGCTTCACCACGAAAGAAATGAAGTCTCAGCAACGAGGGAAACTTCAAAACTACGATTATTTCACGAGGGAAACTTCAATAACAGAGGTGATACCAACACGATGCCTACTTCTCAGAGTAGCCGCAGATGCTTTGCATACAGGGACGAGACGTTTGTCTCCGTCTTCCGTGATGGACGAGCGGCCCCAGACAGACAGAGCGGTGGGCGATTCTGAGGAGACGGCTTTGAAGGGTTTATTGGAGAGAGACGGCACAGGGGTTAGGGTGACTGGACCCCGAGCCGTCCCAGGCTGTCGATGGCTAAAGCTAGCGGCTGGTCTGAGTGACACCGACTTGATTAACGCATCTTGTCAAAGGTTTTGAGCAGTCATGAGGACTAGGACAGCGCGATCCATCACATCCCCCCTCGTGGCCAGAATGTATCTAAACAACGTCCAGAGAGTCACGTCCTGTGGACGTCTGTCCGGCGTATTCTCGCCCTCACGTCTCATCCAGGAGAGAGGAGAGGAGAGGAGAGGAGAGGAGAGGAGAGGAGAGGAGAGGAGAGGAGAGGAGAGGAGAGGAGAGGAGAGGAGAGGAGAGGAGAGGAGAGCAGCGGGACCGTCGCCATCAATATTTCATGTGCATGCGCAAAAGCAGCGGAGAAGGAGCACACATGCATTCCACCTGACGTCCGCTGCCCCCCCTCGCTGTGGAGCAGGTGGCTGTGGGGCTGAGACGTAGAAACAGAGCTTAAGGAGCAGCTCAGCCAGGAAATAACACTCGAGTCTACTTCATCGTACTGGAGATATGAGGCTGTTGTGTGACGTTCACAGAGGGAAAACGATTTGACCTGAACCGCCTCCTCACGTCATCCAAACCGGGTATCATCTTTTTTTTGAGAAAGCTCGACCCCTGCCTAATCCAGGAAGCAAAGATCAGAAAACGAAACCGCAATCTGAGGGAAAAAAACACAGCACTTATTAGTTAATCAGCTCTGCGAGACGATTGGATTCATTTGGGGTCGTCTTCTGTCGTTTTCCCCCCGAGAGACACGCTCAGAAATCAAACGGGCCCGGCGGGCTCCAGGAATGCGTTTAGAGAGCACCGAGTGGCGTACCCAGGCCGTGATCCATCCCACAGGTCGTTGTTTCTTCCACTTCAGTCGAGCGCGTGAGGCCGTTTCGCGGGGACTTTCCGCTCACAGTGGGCTGCTTCCTCCAGAGCGAAGCGTGGGTCCCTCAGGTTACAGGTCACTGGAGAGCTCGCTTCTATTTCCAGCCCTTTAACCCTTCCAGCTAACTAGTCCGAAGCATCCCAACCAATAATCCTCACTCTCACAACCCGAGAAAACTTTACCACCGCCTCAGTGGATCTACTCAGACAGGATCCAGTGTGGGGTTACGACAGAATGTCTTAGCGCACGCTAGTTGTTGTCTATTATTAGATTTATCAGCAAAAAGCTTATTATTTACAGAGTTTTCTGTATATCATATCATCTAAGGAGCTGCAGAGCTGTCTCCCAGTGAAACCTTAGTCCAGTCCGGGTCGTTAAGGCCATTCATTAACATGCCCCCATCTGTTAATATACACGCCGCACAAATGAAGTGCGTGTGCAAAGGCAGATGTTTCAAGAAAAGAAAAGGAAAAGAAAAGAAAAAACAGGAAATCTGGGCTGGATGCTCGTAGTTAAACGGCAGCAGATCCGCACGCTGTGCACAAAAGGTTGACGAGCTGCAGTAAATCACGAGTGAATTATGAGTCGCAAATTTACAGAAGTGACGGCTGAAACTAAAAGTGGAGCTGCGCCAGGCTGCGAGCCCATCGTGGCGGGATTCAGGAAGTCGGGAGGCATCTGGGGACCGATAAAACGCTGCCGCTCGAGCCCGAAGCGGCGGCGGCGGCGGCAAAGCCACGAGCTTCTCACGATGTTTTTGTTTTTTTTTTTTTCATTCAATCATTTTGCTCGCTCGATTCATCCCCAAAAATCTCTCTGAAAACTGCAGAGCTCCAAGACCTAAAAATCTGCTCTGGAGGGCTGGCTCCTGAAATCTCTCTCTCTCTATGTCTCTCTCTATGTCTCTCTCTCTCTCTCTGTCTCTCTCTCCCATTTGGAAACTCACAATTGAGCTGTCTATCTCGACGGCGACACGTTTCCACGGCAACAAGCCCGGGTAACAAAATCACCACGGGAGCGGCAGCAGGCGACCCCCCCCACCCCCCCTTACCCCTCCCCCATCCGTGGCACCGAACGCCGACCCGAGGTCGCGGGCCGCCCTCGGACTTCGGAGCCTCATGAGGCCGAGCTGCTCCCCGCTGCTCTACGTCTCAGAGCAGCGTTTCAGTTCCATGCATGGAAATGTCTCCGCAGACCTGTTGGGAGTTGCAGGAGCTCTATGTGATCTGCCATACAGTGATAACACTTCACAGCAGAGAGGGGAACCAGGTGAGTTCACCTATTGGCTCGTCTCACTGGCTGTAGAGTCGTGCTGGTTGGAATCACCTGGTCCAGTGGCTGTGCAGAAACACACACCTGGCGTAGATCCCACCTCATTATGTAATCAATATGCTAGTGTAACGATGAAATTTCCCCATTGTGGGACAATTAAAGGTCTTAATCTCTTCTAATCTATATTAGGTGACTTTCAACCATTGTACACTGCAATATTGACTCACTATGAGTCAGTGGGAGCCCTGGGCTTGACCCCCAGATGATGGCAGCCCTCCATAGCTGTTTCAGTCCTTCGAGTTGATGTCAAAAAGTTGAAGAGATTGTGTATCACCTGTTGAGATGAACCCGTGACTTATGTAGGTAGGTATTTTCTATCTTCTCGCTCGCAGTCTGTTCGCTGTTTCGCTCTCAACTCGTTTTCTCTCAGAAAAAGCTCTCCAGTGAGTTTTGTGTTTGGCAGATTTCCTTCTTCCGAAGGGTTAGCGCGTGGTTCGCTGGAAATGACGCGCCCGGGCCGAGGCGAGGGCGGGAACACTTCAAAAACATCCTCCCTGCAGGTACTAAACACATACAACTACCTACACAAATACAATTTGTACCAGGAAACATCTACTCTACGGACCGGCACTGGGGGGGGGGGGGTCGGGGACCCCCTGTCTTGGATCCACCCACCGGCCACCTCCTGGTCTCGCATTCCCACTACTTTTTGGCGTGATTTAACCGACAACCCGGCACGAAAGCCGGAAGCGCGCCGCAACACCTGCGACACACACACACACACACACACACACACACACACACACACACACACACACACACACACACACACACCTGAGCTGTAAATACGGCGGGCCAGACGAGAACAGTCATCACGCGCGCCGGTGATTCCCGCGCCGGCGTCCCATTCCCTTTCAAGCGGTAATTACCCGCGGCGATAATGACACCGACAATGAGAGAAGCGGGCAGGTGTTGAAAGGATGCAGGGGGGGAGGGGGGGGGCGTAGAGGAGGACCTGTATCATTAGGGATTAACCTAGCCACGGGCTCTACAAATAGACTGTCTCCACCTATAAGCTGCCGGCGCGCAGACCGTTATTTGTACTGCCAGCTCTGCCTCGGCTCCAGACGAGAGGAGACAGTTCAAAGAAGCTGAGATGGGGGGGGGGGGGGGGGGGTGAGGAGGAGGAGGAGGATGGGGGGGGGGGGGGGTTCCTGTGAAACAAAATGCAATGCAACAGGACCCATTTGGGAGGGGGTGGGGGTGAGGGGGGGCTGGAGACATCAGAGGCTTTCTGCGAGCGCGGATTTTCTTTTCTTTTTCTTCTCTCTCTCTCTCTCTCTGTCTCTCTCTCACTCTCTCTCTCTTTTCGTCTCCCAGTCAGAGATGAGCGCGGCGCAGATCTGGAAGACGGAGTAATGACGCAGCCCCGGGGCAACGATGAACTACGCAGCCGAGACGTGCACCAGGGCAAACAAGCATGCATCTAAACTCTGACAGCTACATGAATACTTGATTACTCAATCAGCCCCCCCACCCCATAAAAAAAGAGAGAACAAATCAGCAGTATGGGGGGATTTGGAGGGGGGGGGGGGGGGGGGGGGGGGGGGGGGGGGGGGCCTGGACCGGGACTGACTGGAAGCCTGCAGGACTGAACACGCCTGCTCTCAGACATGAGCACCACCTATTTCATATTCATCACGTGCTCGAGTTTTTCAAAGCAAAGCGTCCTGAACGCCTCCATTTCCTCCTCCAGACATTTTTGGCTTCGTTAGGAACGTTACAAACCAAGTAATTATCCTCCGTTTGTTCGTTTTTCTGACGGAGTCTTGCAACAAAACATCGAAAACAATAAAGGAGCCGAAGAGAAGCATTACCAGAGCTGAACTCTCTGGTAAAACAACACGTCACCATCAACAGCGTGGTAAAAATGTCCTCGTCCGGCTTTGCTTTTCATATTAAACTCGTAAATCTGTTTTTGGGCGAGACTTCAGAGTGGCTGAGCCAGGAGAGCGAGCTAACTGCGAGCCGCCACTTCACAACACACGTGACCATCTCAGCGCGGCAGAGAGGAGACGAGAACATGCGTGTGCAGGGTCTGGTGTGCAGTCACGGGTGGATGTCGGGGGGGGGGGGGGGGGCAAACGGATCCCAGACCGCCAGGTGAGTCTGCAGTCGGGATGAATGTGAATTTCCCCGACGTGGAAATGTTTTTCGCTGGCTGTCTGTGGGCGCTGTGAAAACCTCCCGGTCTCATGAAGCGTCCTTGTCCTGCTTTAAAAAGAAAATAAAAGAATCCGATAATGGTGAGTGTGGCGGCCGAGGAGAGGAAAAGAAGAAACAGAGGTCTGCAGCGTTCTCCAGACATCGGCCCTTTGACACGGGCCGCGCTCCTCTAGAGCCGCGTGTAGCTCGTCGGGAGAAAATTAGATTTCTTTTCTTTTTAATGTAAAACCGGAACACAAAGACCTCTCACATCTTCGCAGTCTCGTCGGACGAGAAAGCGAATGCGGACGAAAACTAATAAGGAGACAGAAGGCCTCCTCGTCCTTGTGCCGGCGTAAACACGCTAATGACGCCCGCGGAGGGGGTCAGCGCCTCTCCACAGGTCACAGATCACCCGCCAAAAGCGTCCATCATCTTCCCCATCACCTCATCTCATCTCATCTCATCCCAGGGCTTTGGCGGAACGAGGATGAGACTTTCGACATGTATTCACAAGCCTCACGCGTGGCTCCAGAGACGAAACGCCGCATTTCACTATGCGGCAACTTCACTGGATGCCTCTGAACTCCTGAACTGTGGCGGCGATGAGTTCAGGCCGGAGATATTTCCGCCCCCTGAAGTTTGAGAGACTGGAGTTTGTTAGAGCGCTGCGAGGAGGCGAGTCCGCATTCACGTACAGACCAAGGACTGCAGCCAGCCAGCGAACAAACGCGCTCGTCTGTTTATGTCATTTTTCTGTCTGAAGCAACTCGCCGTTCACGGTGAAATTAAATAGACGCGAGGAATGCTGAGAATAAACGAGAAGTGGAACCATTTGATGCAGTCTGAAACAAAGGATCCGCCTCAGACCGGGTCTAAAGGCCGACGCCAAAGACTCCACACAACCTTCTGCGTTTCAACACAGCTGGCTGAATCTGAAGATCCGCGTTTGTTTCGACCGCTAAACTCACCGCGACAGGTCCAAAACGCACCTCGGGGACAGAAGAGTCAGCGTCACTTCCTCTTACTCTGACTTCTGCCTCGAGGGTTTACACAGGTTGAAACAGAATGCGTGTGTGGGTCGGATGGGAGGCTGTGAATCGCCCCTGGTTGTGAGTGTGAGAGAGTGAATGGTGTGTTGTGACTGGGATGCACCAGTACTCCCAGCCTTCGCCCAATGTGAGCTGAAGACTGAAGGCTCTGGGACGCATTAAACTATCATTAAACTATCTCTGAATTGAGCAAAGTCAGGCAACCCTCTGTTTGCTGCCACCACTCATTAAACGCTGAAGACCACAGAGATCCAGAAGTGAGCGACCCGGTTATGGCCCAGGCTAGACAGGAGCCAGAGCCATCCCTGGCACCAGGCCTCACAGGTCCTCGGTGCAGGTCATCCAGCCTGGCCCCACTCCCTCAGAGAGTGCTTGTGCAGGGTCACAACACAGAGGTAAAGCGTGCATCGCTTGATACCCGCCTAAAGTGGGAGTACGCGTGTGTGTGAAGTATCATCAGAGGCTCATTGTTGCAGGAGAGTGTATAGCAGGGTGTGAGGTTAGCACTCACACGCCACCTCAAAGCAGGGCAGATTAATAGCCAGCTTCATCTACTGTATGAACCAGTACCAACACCATCCACCAGACCAGATCTCATGAGGAATACAGGCCAGACCCTTTGAAGGACAGGTAAATAAAAAAAGACAAAAATTAACTGATTGACAAAAGAACTGAGGGCCAGTTATGCAGCTGATCACTGTTGGAGCTCAACTAAATGTCAGTATCAGAGTTGAAGCGCCTCAGCTGTGAGGGCAAGCTGCTTATCAAGATTCAACACTCTTTATCATCACTGTGCAGGAAAAACATCATCCTGGTGGTGCAAAACAAGTCCTGCTCCCTGAAATACATGTACAACTCTACATATAAATATAGTCATGTGTTTATATGCATGTATATATATATATTCTCTGTCTGCTACTTGACCCAAACGTAAGGATTTAATAGAGATTTGTCACTATGCGCGTTCATCTTATCAGAACAAAAACTGTCTTGTTGATTGACCGGTGAGGAAAATAAGCGTCAGGCGCAACAAGAGCAAAAGTTACCACCACCATCATCATCATCATCATCTGGAGGACAACATCTGGATCGCGCCTTCCAGTGAGCCGAGCAGCAGCTCCAGCTCAGAGGAGCACGTATAGATCCAGCCGTGGAGACACGGAAGGAGGGTGGGGGTGGGGAGGTGGGGATGGGGGGGGGGTGTCTAAAAATAGCCCAGGACTTCATCAATCAATATGTGCTGGTCCACGAAGTTACGGTCAAGCAGTGCTCCTGCTGGTTCCTGCTGGTTCCTGGAGGACCAGGTGCACCAGGACACCTGAACACCTGCACAATCCGCCCTGACACGCGTGTCCATCAACAGGTAACGAGATGCACAACAGCCGCGTCGCGTTGCGCTACGTTACGTTGCTTTACGCTACGCTCATCCAGTTGCAGACATCAACTTTAAAGCCGCCCACATGTGTCCGGAGAGCCGGTGTCCATGCGGCATCTGTCACACAACGAAGCCGTGACAGAGGCGACAGAGGCGGCCGCCGCTCTCGCGGACCCCCGGTGCGGAGTCCCGGAGCAGCCCGGGAGTTAAAAGCAGCCCCGGAGGCTGTGTACACACCGACTCCAGTGCTGGCAGCAGCTGGAGGAGCCGAGAGGAAAACCCTGCGCTCAGCCTCCAACCACACACACTCAATATCAACATAAACATGCTCCGCAAGCTGTGCGCATTCAGTAGCGCCGCCGCTGTCTCCTCGGGCGGTAAACAGCGGGCGTGACGGCGGCTCAGTCCCCGGAGGCTTACCCCGCTGACGGGGTGTGTCAGCCGGGCGCCAAACGCTCCGCAAGCGAGCAAATTTGTCACGATTTCAGGCTGCGCCTTACCTTCAGTTCCGCACTCTCCGCCATCTTCTATTTGTTTGCGCAGGCGTGTTGCGGGGATGTCACATGACTGGGACGCGCAGAGCGCCTCGTGAGCGCGCACGCAGCGACGGCGGTGCGTTCAGGGGCGCGAGGGAGCGGAGGAAAAATGACCACCACCTAGTGACGGTGAACGTCACGAAGAGAAAAAGTTTAAAAAAAAGTAAAAGTAAAATGTGTACACACAATATGTATAATATATGATATAATATATAATAATATAATGTTATATTACATCATATTTTATTATATTATATTAGTACTGAGTACTGACATCGAGTCAAAGTCTGATCAGAATACAACAAACCCTAAATTGAGCTTGGAAACTTTAAGTAAACTTTAATGTCCAATTTCATTCCAACCATTCTGTCCCAACAACAATCTATAAGGCCTTGCAGATTCTGTTGACTCGTTATTCATTAGATAACAGGTGTACAATTCATCCTGCCTCACTGATGCAGCTGCTCCATCTCTGCACATGTACCATCTGTGAATTTGCATTAGGTAGTCTTTGCAGACTACTCACAGCTGAGATCTGATGAGATCAGGTGTATTCAGTGCAGTATGAGCATGCAGTAAGACATCAAACAACAATCGTTTCATTTCAGTTGACAAACCTTCACACTGTATATACTCTATACACATACATATGTATATTAAATGTGTTCGTTTTCTCTTCGCATTGAATTTCTAATCTTTTTTTCTAAATACAAACACAGACAGGTTTTGAACAGACGCTTTCTGCATTTACCTATGTCATGGTTGAATTGCATGAACTGAATTGCTTAATGTGTTTGCTTTGTATCAAGGGTGTGGACAGATCTGCGTCAAGGGAACAGATACAGTCTACAGCTTTGTGAGGCATTAGAGCTAATCTTTTTTGGTGTTACGGATTTTGAGTTTAAAAGTCACTCCATGTACACAAAGTGGTATGAGGCTTATGTCAGTAACCCCTACCCTAACCGGAATTCTGGCCTGTGTAAGGTAAAAACAAAAGAATGGGAACATTTTTTCAGTTTTGAAGACACTAATACAGCCCTTTAATTCCACTTACCCATTATTATACCTGCACCCACACACACACATTTCACACTGATGCACACACTCCTAATTGGCCTCAACATGCATGTTATGTTATTGCACTGTGGGAGAAAATAGGAATACACCATACACACATTTAGAGGTAGAACAGAAAGACCGACCAGGCCTTGAGCTGTAAAGCATGACCCTGTGGCATCAATTTCACCCAAGTATTCATAATAAAAATCCACTTGAGCAAAAATATTCATTCACAATAAATAATGAATAAAAATTCTTTTCAATGAGACATGCGCTTGGTTTCAGGATATTGGGACATTTTTTTTTGTCTCACACAGAGCAAATATGTGATCCTGCAGGACACCGAGCCAGAGGGAAAGTGAGTGAGTTCAGTAAGGGAAGCTCGCTGAACTTTGTCAATCATGGACACCTGTGCATGTAGCCACGTATCGCTAGTCTGTCTCGTCAGGTTATCAACGTAACTCTAAAACATAATACGACTAAATATAATAAGGTAGTATGACTTGAGCAGAAGGTCGGAATGCAGTGTAATTTACATGGAATTTTAGTTAGGAAGTCTCAGATCTGAATCAGTCATTACCAGCTACCATTACTATAAGTCATTACCGGCTTCATAACCATTTGTTTCATTTCTTCAGAGCGTCACATATACCAGGGGTAGGGAACCTGTTCCACAAAGAGCCATGTGGCTGCAGGTTTTCCCTCCAACCGAACAGCAACGCACCTGATTTGGCTTATTCAATCAACTGATTTGAGACTTCAGATGGTCAATCTGTGTGCTCTGGATAGGTTGGAACAACAACCTGCATCCACATGTCTCTCTCTGGAACAGGTTCACTACCCCTGACTTTTACACACAAGTTTTATGCCTTCTGTGTGCCATTTTTTTTCAGCAGACTCGAGGCTACTGCAGTGTACTGCACTGTACTGTCTACAGTGTACTGTGTACTCAATACATACATCCACACATCTACTTATGCAGCTTTATACATGTTGTGGGGATCTATAGCTTATCTCCATCACACCCTTGACGGGTCCCCAGTCCATCACTGGAGACACACACACACACCTAGGGACAATTTAGAGTCTCCAGTCAGCCTATGTTTTTGGACTGTGGGTGGAAACCAGAATTTACATTCAAACATACACATATAATATCCAAACACCACACAGAGTGGCCTGTGATCTGACCCCAAGACTTACTGTAAGTCCAGGTCCTTCTTGCTCTGAAGCGGCCACCAAACCACCAAAGTCGCTGTGTCGCCCCCTAGTGTACTCTTCTCTTTGCATTGCAGCGGTTCATATTAGTTCAATCTCCAATCTTACAAAGACAAAAACTTTAAGAGTCAAACCTTGAGGATCCACACTTATCACATCTTTGTGCAAGTGTGACTTTGCCAGAAATAGATTGTTGTCATTCTGAGTCTATCAGCATTGACTTCCTGGTGAGATATCAGCTGATATCCTAATACAAAAAAAAGACTTTTTCTTAAAGCTGCAAATCTGCATTAAAAAGTGAGTTTGTGGATGAATCTGACCCCAGAATGAATGTGAACCATGTTAAAACTTGAAAGAAAGACCATCAAAAGGGTTGCATCAGCGCACACACAATGGGTGTGCTCTCTGCGGGCTGTGGAGTATATTTTGATTGGCTCCATTGAGGTTTTTCTCTCCTCTTCTATGCTAACCTATATTTTAAACATCAAGGTCAGCGCTCTTATGATGAGAAGCAGTCAATTCAGCCGAGGAAACGGCCCGGGCGCCGGAGGGAGCTTGCAAAAGTCTGCAACAATAACCTTCAGTTGGAAATGAGGGACTGCAGGGGTTTTGACAGAGAGCATGTGTTACAAACCAGAAGCTCCAGGCAGCCGGGCAGGGTCAACAAGAAGATGCTTCTCGCTCGAGCATCGTGGGAATTGTTCAGGAGTTCAGGATGCTGCGGGATGACACATATTGTCAGGGAATAAAAACTCAAGATTGCTTGACCTACATTGCACGATTTGGGTTCATCTGTTAAAATTTGGCTGCGGTTCTCCAGCGGGCCGGACAAGTTGCGCAAGACAGATTTTGTGTGCACTTTAAATAGAAAACATCAAGTCCCAATACAACCCAGGTTACGGAAGATGCTACTGAAATACAACTGGTGCTACGCTCTGTTTTTTTGTTTTTTTGTGAAGTACTAAAGCTGAAAGTAGGACCAGAACATTAAGGTCACGTCCTCTATATATTATTTTAGTCTCCAGAGTATTCATCCAAGCTCTTCATAAAGGTATTTTAAGCCCCATTTAGATGAGAAATAAGACATATAGATAATAATTATCAACCTGTCAGAGAAAACAAAATTCCTACATAAACCACAGTTAGAAACTATGTGTTTCATATCAGTCTGTTCTCATGCTCTTCATCATTCATTTTTCACAATTTGTAATAATCTGTGCATCAATACAAAGAAGGACTCGGCAGCTCCAGTCTCTGGCAACTATTAACAGTGGGCGCTACCACACCCCTGGAACTTCCTCTGAGTCTAGAACGTTCTGCGTGTTGCTACGAGGTGAGGCAGACTATGATGAAGGTGGCGTGACATAAGTGATGAGGGTGGAGTGACGGTGAGAGCGTGAACCTTGGGGATAATGTCGTTCTGGGAGCTCCTCTCTCATCACTCATCACTCATCACTCACTCATCACTATTGTGTGTGTGTGTATATATATATATATATATATATATATATATACATATATTTATCTATATATATATAGATAGATATATGTGTGTGTATATATATATATGTGTATATATATATATATGTATTTGTTTGTTGAATGTGGACTCATGATACATATCCATCTTACCCATTTTGTACCTTAGAGTTTTGGAGGTCTCAGAAAGGTCTCGAGTCCATCACAGAACACACACACACACACACACACACACACACACACACACACACACACACACACACACACACACACACACACACACACACACACAGATCCATCTCTCACTCACACCTTAGTCTCCATTTGACCTAAACATGGCTTGTGTTTGGACTGAGGAAGGAAACTGGATTACCTGGAGAATGTTCACACAGAAATGCCCTCAATCCAACCTGGATAAGTTATTTGTCCTTTTAATGGTACTCTCATATATAATTGTATAGTTTCTGGGAATGTGCTGCCCCAGTCTTCTCTATACATCACATCCAGTGCGACAAAGCCAAAGAGAGGTTTATTTTTCCCAGTATCCCCAGTAGGGGGCGCCCTACGCTTTCAAATATAGATCCAGCTCAGTCTGTGCAGTTTTTTTTTTTGTGAATCAGAGATGAAATCTTTGCTTAGTTTAATGGACTTATCGCTCCACTCTGCAGCACGCACACACACACACGCACACACACACACACACACACACACACACACACACACACACACACACACACACACACACACACGCATTAGGCTTCAGGCCCAAATCCATTATCAGAAGGCTCCCTCCCTGGAGGCTCATACAAAGAATCTATTGACAAAGTAGTTGTGCTCCTTGTTTCATGCAGAGGGAATCGCTGAGGTTTTATTATGTCATTATGTTTTGCTGCCATCTGTTGTATTGTTGACGGCCACCGCCGGGGCAGGTGTTCACTGACCACATGTTTATACAGGTTCCTAATGGATCATGAGCACAGAGTGCAAATACTGCGGGACGCCACGTCCAACGGCAGGATAAAACGTTATTCTCCTTTCCCAAATGTTTGATAGGGCAGTGTGTGGGTTTAATGTTGTGTAAATGTACTCAGTGTGGACAATGTGGCATTTCTTCAGAGAACAGTGGGACGGCCAACATCTGAAACTGAGCTCTTCAGAATAAACAGTAAACTCTACCTTGAATGAATGGTAATCATCTATTAAAGTGCTTGAGATTCTATGTTGGGATTTGATTCAATTTAACACAATATCTATAGGAACAGTACACAACATCTATCAATTTGCACACTTTTGTACTGTCATTTTATGCCAAACCCATCTTGTTTCCTATACATACAGGATTCATTTCACAACACTTAATTTTGGATCACGTTTCTACATTTTAAGAAGGTACATATTCAATTTACTCTACAAGAATAAAAGGGTCTGTTATAGATTTAACCTGACCTGAATACATACACATTCCTCAATTCTATGCCACTCTACATTTAAAATATCTGTACTTTTGATACTTGATCTACATTTAGAGATCTGTTCTTCTCTACAATGACTAAATTAACATTTTTTATGTGATTTTCTTTCATGCACATGCATTCTTCAGATATGCATTACTGTTCAATAATTATGATTATTATTGTTTTTATATTGCTCCTCTTGACTTTCACTTTCATTTTCCAAAGATTGAATCTCTAGAACAACAACAATTTTGTTTGAGGTTCCTTCTATTTCTTTATATTTTATATCAAATTGCTCTATCGTTATGACGTGATGTTGTACATCTTAAATAAATTGTGTCACACTCATAGAAATTGTGTTCTAATTTGTGTTCAACACTAAAAAATGACAAAATTTCAATTCTCATGTCTTCATCTAAAAGCATTTTGTAGTAATACTGACTAATGACAAGCTCCCTATTGTCGCTTAAGCTGTGTTAACTTTGAGGCGGTGCAGAAAACCTGAAACCTCCTTATTTCTTCTCATTTTTCTTTGTGGATGGGTCGATGAATGTGTTGAACAGGACACACAGGAAAAGCCTGGTCTCCCTGGATCCTCAAATATGTTCAAAGCGACTAAAGAAAGCCCAAAACAATCCAGTCACAAAGAGACGTAAATCAGTCAGTACAGAAACCCACAACTTACTACATCTACCGGGAGATGGAAAACGTATAACACATGCAAAAACTACAACAAAAACTACTTCCTAGTGGCTAAAATGACGACTGAAACGTGATGCGATACGACGACAAAGAGAAAGAAGGCCACCACCGAGAGCGCTCATAGTCAGAATGACAAAGGGAGAACAAACTGCAGCTAAAAGCCTTTAAGAGAGGCAAAGCGGCTAAAGAGGAGGGGGACACCTAACTAACAGCTAAGACCAGCAGAACCAGCCACACAGAGCTATGAATCGATGGCTCTGGTTCGGAGGGGCCTCTCTGAGTCTCCTCAGACTTCCTGCTGGGCCGGGGCCTCTTAACACATCTGGAGCCAAGACCTCGTCGTCACATCATCCATTCGCGCTTCCCCACCGCTCATAAACCCCTCGTAACTCCTCGGGCTCGACGGCTCAAAATGAAAATACAGTAAATCATGCACTGCTTGGCCCTAGTTAGTATTCACAGAGAGGCGGCTGTGCCACGGAGGGCAATTACACTCACAGAAAATTAACATTCAGCGAGTGTCAGTGACATTATGTGAGTATCTATCTCAGTATGAAGCATCCAGGGACCGAGAGCCGTGTAATCAATATCTATTAGCGCTCCCATCAGAAGAATTAGATTTCACTATTAGATCAGCCTGCTCCCCTGACTCCACGTCAAACATTATAAGTTGACCGGCCATGTCGTGCACTGATGTAGCCAGCTAATGAAAGAGATCATATTGAACTCAAATACAATAAGAGGGAATATGATCCCTCCTCCTCCTCCTCCTCCTCCTGAGTGGTCCTTCTCCGGTCCGGCCAATAGGTGGCGACGACAGAAGACATAAAACAAGAAGAGAAGCGGCTTTCACATTTTATTGATGTCGTACATACATAAAGGGGAGATTTATGGTTAAAGTCTGTGTGTCTGAAACAAAGATTTATTTCCTTTCTAACCGGTCCGTGTCGCTTTTACAACCCAAACTCGAGACATGGGGAGAGAATGAGATGCAGCCATGTGAAAGGCAGATTATACAGATTTTATACAGTGTGTCTTCGTCTTATAAAAGCAGATCGTCAGATGACAGGAAAAAGTTTTGGTTTCGTCTGTTGTGACTCACAAACGCATGTTAAGATAGAAAAAACCCTGAAACGGAGAGAACGATGGGATCGGACTTATGCTAAAATAGTCTAAACTGTCCATCCATAAATGGCTCAAAAGTGTTTTTTCTTCTTCTTCTTCTTCTTCTAGTAATCACTTCAAACACAAGAAAATAAATCATTGTCTGATGTCGAACCTGAACGGCTGCTGTAAGTAAGTGCTCTTAACAATAATGTGCTCTATCTTCAACATAAAGATCCTCAGAGTTTCGATACAAGAATTTGGTATAGGACGGCATGGTCAGATTCTGAAGTGTTGCCCATTTTTAAAGTGCTTAACAACGTCAACAGTGTTACAAATCATCTAAACCATAAACAAAACCAGAGAGATAAACAACAAATATGTGTAAAAACTCAAAGATAGTCAAACAAGCAACAGAAGCTAAATAATGGGATACATCTGGAACTGAACGTCACAATTATACAAGCCATTGCACATCATCACATGATATATATGTATATGTATATAGTGTTGTTTTTTTTTTTCTTTTCAGGATAGTTAGAGAGCTGACAGCTTGGATTCAGAGAGACTTTGAAGCTTCCGAGAAAACAAAATGAACTCCACGTTGAAGGAAATCCTGATCTCTCTCTCTCTTAGTTAAGAGTTCATCTTTTATCTGAGGAGGAGGAGGAGGAGGAAGAGGAGGAGGAGGAGGAGGTCGTTGCCAGAACCTTCTCCGAGTCTCCACGTGTTCCCTCGAGTGTTAAAGGTTAAAGTCAGGCGTGTGTCTGTACAACAAGGTTGGTAATCCGTGGGCTACAGGTGGGGGGAGGTGAACACACGAGGCCGACCTGTGTGTGTGGAGTTGTGTGTGTGTGTGTGTGTGTGTGGAGTTGTGTTTGTTTTTGGCTGTGCTGGGGTCGGGGCAGGACGGGTGCGGGGCGGTGGCGTGGTGGCGGCCACTAGGGCGGCAGCAGAGGCGGTTTGAAGGTGCAGGCTCCGCTACACTGGCGAGGGGTGAGCATCTTGCAGGAGAAATGGTGAAGGGCGTCATGAGCTTCTGGGGAGGAACGAGCCCACCAGTGAGACACGTGCAGACAGACACACAACAGCTCCAACACGTCACAGCGCACCTCGCAAGGTGGCAGTCTGGGCTCGTTTGGCTGTTAAAGGACGGGCTCTCATTTCCTTTCTTTTCAAGTCTGTTCAAAATCAACATTGATCTGACTGGTTGTTTTCATTGTTCCCGTTCTGTGAGGAGATCTGCTTTTAATAGCAAGGCCCGCTTTGCTTCGCCTGTGTAGCATCCTCTCTGGCCCCGGAGCAATTCAATATGCTTGAATGAGCTATACAGCGCTTTGCCGAGCCATAAATATAAAATCTAATAAATTATACAGGTTTAAAATACTCTGTTGTGCTGACACATCTGTGGAAACACAGCCACTGGTGGCGGGAAGATTTTCTTCTAAAGTGAGACTGAGTTACAAACCTGACTGCAACAACTTTTTTGACTTTGTGACCTCTGTGGTGAACTCTTAATGACCAAAGTTTCTTTTTTTTGCATGCTTTTCTCCCAGCATTACAAATAAATGGATGTGTGTCATATCAGGCCTTCAATGGTCAATGGCTAGGCCGTTATCTAGGGCTGAGGAGTGGAGCCAAAAGAAGGTTCCAGTAGCTGCAGTTCCTTCAAAGGCTACTTGAAGATGTAAAATAAAAAAAGTCAAAATCAAATTAATATTCACTGACCACTTCATCAACCTCACAAAGGAAGGTCCGTGGCTAAAATCACTATTCATACCAGCGAGGTTTTTACTTCCACCTGTCCTCCAAACCTTTTGGACCAATCCGGACGGATGAAAGGTGTGAAAGGAGGAGTCAAGGACTGCCACCGAGCAACACAACAGCTCCTCAGAAAAACAGTCGCGCTCTCGGCTGTGAAATACGGTCAGAATGTATCGTTTGTGATGACCAAATACGTGTCAAAGTCTTTGTGTTTGTTTATTTAAACACATTGCTGTGATGTATATACAGCGGCCACTAGAGGTCGCCCCCCGACAATAAACATAACTTACATTTTGTAAGAGAGCATCCTCAGGAGCTAGGTTTACACTCTTATCAAAAGATGATGACGTTCATCTGATCAAAAGATCAGAGTTATTGAACCTAAAACGATGCTTTTTTTGATCTGGTGTGTTTACTGATCAGAAAAGTTACAAGTCTTGGCACAAGAACGATGTCTGGAGGTATTTCTGGCCTGCTGGGTTGACACCGAGGTCACCTTCTGACGTACGTCCTGATCAATCCATCTATCCGAGTCTGTTCAAGTAAAAAGGCTTTATTTCTAAAAAAAACCCAGCAAAATAACACCAGACTCTCCTCCTCAAATAGTGATAGACAAATAGACACATTTCTGAAATCTCACTGAGCTGTGATGATGTTTAACCAAGAACTGGCATCCATGTTTTCAATAATGTTTTGCCCAAAACAAGGATTTGAGATTTCCTCCTATTATTATGGGACACGATATTTTACCTTTTATTTCAAGGGGTGGACAGGAGGAACAATAAAAACAACAAACACGTGGCCTGCGATTGTCGTTCAGAAGCAGACTCGTGAAAATGTGAACGCGTCCTTTAACGGCGACAATATCAATCACACCGATCACTTTCAAGATGACTTTCGTAATAAAAAAAAAGTAGCACTTGCATATTTTACGTTTGTAGGCGAGAATAGAAAATAATTCCAACATGTGTTCACGTTTTCTTCTCGGACCAGGTAAATTTACCTTTCAGCTTCTGCTGTATTGCATAACGAGCCTTTCTCTCTTGGTCCAACTCGTTGCACAAAGTGTCTATCCGAAATGAAAACAAAAAAGGATAAAAAAATTGGTCAAAAAAAAAAGGGAAAACCAAAAAGAAAATAGTGAGTAAGTTGCTGCGTATCATCTGAAGTGGAGGAGTGTAATGCATGCCGTTTGGCCCTATGGTATTTAGAGTGACCCCTCTGTGTACTTGAACCCTGTATTTAAACTACTGTAACACTAAACCAATCCTTTAACGGGTGGCATTAGTTGCTGTCTACTGCATGTAACCGATACGGCGGTACATAATGGTCTGTCTATTCAATTTTCCAGAGCATGATTTAGGAGAAAATAACCTTTACAAACAAAACAATGTGGGTTCAGTTTCACCTTTTGATATCTTAGAATTTACTCGACTGGTGGGAGAGAGAGAGAGAGAGAGGAAAAAACATGGAGTTTACAGGAAAAAGGCTGGGACACAAATCGCTGATATTTCAATATGCAAGTGTCACTTTTCCTTTGCTTTTTTGCAAGTTCAGAGGTTGGTTGGTTCAGATTGATTGATACGGCCTGGGTTACAGTATTTTCTTTTTTGTGCTACGGGTCAATTTTTCCCTCCATAAACTTAAAGGGCATTGATCTACATCTGCTTTACAGTCGTAATGTATGGAGGCGCAAAGTGCAGAGGGAGGAGGAGGGAGGAGGAGGAGGAGGAGGGAGGAGGGAGGAGGAGGAGAGGGGGGGTGGACCAACCTCGAACAATCTGCAGCTGCTGGACCATTTCCTCTCTGTAGGACAGCTCACGCTTCATTTGATCCTGAAAATTATCTGAAGAGTACCGAAGGCCACATCAGATGGAGACTCACTCTCTGACATTGTGGAAATAGAATTTAAAGACACACGCTCCGCAATTTAAATCACTAACAAAGGGCTGCACAAGCTTTTAGGGTTAGGGTTAGGCTTATCCAGATATGTGCAATCGTGGATTCCCTCCGTAGCTTTGACCCCCCCCCCTCAAAAAAACAAACAAACAATAAAGCAAAAGTCACAGTCAGACTCACTCTTTGTCCTACCTTTTAGATGCTGGAATTCTCTCTCCAGCTTTTTCCTCAGCTCCACTTGTTCTGCGAGCTGCTTCTGCAGTTCCTCTGCAAAAAAAGAAAAAAACAAGAGTCAAACTGTGTCAGTTTTAACGCCACGTGACTCCTCTGCAGCAGGGAAACCCCGATCATCAGCTCGCAAGAAAGAAGCAACCTGCACCCTCACGAATGTCCTCCTCTGTGCACAACATACCCTCAACAAAGGGGGTCTGCAGGAGCCTGTTCCAGCACATAGACCAGTCCATTCACTCACACTCACACCTAGGGCCAAATTAGAGTCTCCTAATTGACCTTAATCAAGGACTTTGGACTGTGTGTGGAACCCATCCTCCTCCTAAGGTCATGCCCTTTAAATCCTGTTTATTTATTTACGTCTCCCCCAGATATTTGCCTCCGCAGCTCCGCTACAAGAAGCTTCGAAACAGAATTTTTGTACCTCGAGAAAACGAGCACGCAAACACCGGGGGAATTAAAGCTTCTACGAGCACGAAATAAAACTCCCCCTCGTCATCCCCTTCCTATCAACGTGACACCACTTAATATGCTGTAGTCCGACTGTCTGCACATGCAGATTGATGTGTGCCGGGTTAAGGCGGCTTCAGGTGCCTCTCCATCCTCGGTAACCACCATTTCGCAGCCCCGTCTCTCTCTCTGCTGCCACAGTAATTGCCACACGTTGCCTGCAGGGCTGAGACGATAATAATGGAGTCCCAGGGTTTTTCCAAGCGTTGTAAAATAATTAGCTGTCGTGCCTCGGGGTTATGGCTCTGTTCGTTAAAATATTAATAGCCTCTAAACGATTTCCTCTTACAATAATAAGTCACAAACTCCCACATCTCGTGATTAAGTGGTTAACAACTACGGGAACACTTTGGGCCCCACAAAAATGTAAATTCACATTTGGATTCTGGCACGTCATCTCAGCCCAGGCCCTGGGCCATTTAGCGTTTCAAAATGAGGTGGAAACTAACGTGTTTAATATTAATACAACACGTTTGCTGGTGATAAAACAACATACGGTCGGGGTTAGGATGTGGGTTCATAGATCCAGAAATCCTAACCTGATCATTTAAATAAATGAGTGTCTCACGTTAATAAATAGGGTATAATATGATATAATAACTGGGAGCTGCTGCATAAATGAGTGTCTGTTGGCTGGGAACACAAGCGCGGCCAAATCGCAATTAAAAGGAGGAATAATTGCGGCTGATGATAAACAGCCCCTGCTTGCCATGCAGGATGCCACCTCTTACCTTTGGCCATGTTCTCCAGGTCTCTCTCATGCACACTGATGTCGATGCGTAGAGCCCCGTCGGCTGAACCAACACACACACACACACACAAAAACAAACAAATAAATAAATAAATCACAGTTTGACTACAAACAGGCTGAGGCAGGACGACCGACACAGTGCAAGCACGTGTTAAAATGGAGGCAGGAAGGAGACGGAGATGATGATGCTCGCAGACCTGGTCTCTCCTTATTGAGCTCCTCGCTCTGCGTCTCGGTCACGTGGTGCACACCTGGACGCAAAGAAGCAAACTTTAGATGTTTTAAATGGAATCCAACCTAGCTTCGTTAAGCTGCGGGTTTGCTATAATCACCGTTGGATCTGCTCGATTGTTTGGAGCCAAATGGCGCGGGCTCGTCGTCCTTTTCATGGACACACACCTGCAAAAAGAGCACACGCTCCGCTTTAAATACAATTATGAGTCATTTGCCGCGATTCTCCACATAATTGAGGCCTACTCTCTCCCTTCAAAGCCGCGCAATTTGCTCTGGAGAAGCTCAGGTGAGACGTCTCTCCATTGAATAGACAGCTTTTTTTTTAAAATAGGAGTAAATAACAGGATAAATTCAGGGTTTTATACTCCAATTACCCCTGCTGAGAGGCGGTAGAGATTCAAGTGGCTGCTCCGTGAGAGCTGGATTTTCTTTCGCTTTTGCTTTGAGGCTCCAAATCAAAGGCACATGAGCAGTTCAGGTGATGGACAGCTCAGGAAATCTAGCTCAGGCTGCCCTGTTAACCTTTATTCCTCTCAGCATTTTGATGAACACTCGTCACGTTTTCACATTAAGATATTTAATTCCAGTCAGAGGGGACCTTGATTACTTTCGCTCTCTCTCTCTCTCTCTCTCTCTCTCTCTCTCTCTCCACCGCAGCACAGGGCCCTAACAAAGAAATGTATGAGGTGCACAGTTTTTCATTTAATAAATATCGTTTTCAAGGAATTATAGTGGAATTCATGTTGAAATGACACCTAATACACATAGTAAAATCAAGCTCTTTACCAATAAGAATTCATGTTTATTAATTAATACGTAAGTTCTGAATCCTATATGAAGAGGCAGAGTCATGTTATATCATAATGAACGATAATAGCTTGAAATGCAGGAGCTGCAATAAACATAAATAATAAATATTTATTTATCGTCATGTTACACCGTATGGCAAATGTGTAAATTAATTATGTAATTATAAATAATTTGATTGATAACAAAATAATGATGAAGATAATAATGTTTTAATTAATATCACTGTATCATATACATCATGTTATCCAGCAGTTGATGCTCTCCTATTTTATTTTTCTTAATTACTGTCTCATTTTATTGTATTAATTTATCGTATAATTGTACTGTATTATTTTGTCTGTCTTATTTCACTCTCGTATTTTACCCTGTAACATTTCTATTATTTTGGGGATACTCAGAGCTGGGAACCCGCCTGGTGTCTGGCCTCACCGGGTCTAGGGGGGAGCCTCTCCTCGGGTCCTCCTGCGGTGACCCGGGCTGCGGGTCCTGCGTGTCTTGCGGGTCCTCTGGAGAGTCCTGCGGGTCTCCCGGGTCTCCAGGGCTGCAGGCCGCCTCCTGGCTCTCCTCTGCCCCGGAGAAGGAGTCCGTCCGCTCCGGCCCGGGGGAGTCCCGGACCACCCGGAGCGGCGCGTCCTCGTCCTGTCCCGGGTTGGACTCCACGTCCACGTCCGGGTCCTCCCCGGCGCTGTCCCGGTCCGGGGACAGAGACCTGTAGCTGGAGCCCTCGCTGATGAAGTCCGGGGACAGGTACCCGGGTCGAGCTCCGTACCCGTCCCGGCTGCCGTAGAGCCGGGCGATGGTCTCCGGGTCTCTGACCACCGGCCTGAAGGCCGACGTGTAGCTGCTCAGCCTCCCCCGGACCTGAGCCTCGTCTCCGGACTTGTCCTCGTCGGTCCTGGCGGTGGAGGAGGAGGAGCGGGAGCTGGGGCACCGCTCCCGCTCCTCCTGCGGGGTCGGGTTCGGGTCTTTGGGGGTGTCGCTCCTCTCGGACAGGTCCAGCTCGGCCGGCCGGACCCCCTGCAGCTCCCCGGGGGGTTTGGGAGGAGAGCCCGGGTAAGGGGGCAGGGGGAGCCCGCCGGCTGCGGGCCAGAACACCGGGAAGGCCGGGTACAGGTTGTCCTTAGCTCCGGGCCAGAAGACCCCGGGTACCCCGCCCGGTACGGCCGGTTTGGGAACGTCGGAGACTCCGTCGGTCTTCTTGGGGCAGAGCGAGTACCCGGGGAAGCCATACGGGTGGTGGTGGGGGTGGTGGGGGAACAGAGGAGGGGGGATCTTCTGGAGGACCCCGAAGCTCTTGCTGGGCACCGGGATGAGCGGGTAGGTCCGCGTCCCTCCCACCAGGCTCTTGGTGCCCGGGTCCTCCGGGTCACACCGCGCGGTTTTGTGCGGGACCTCCGGGGACGAGGCCTGCGGCTTGACGGAGGAGGACATGGGCAGGGTCCTCTTCCTACTGCCCCCGTTGAACATGGCCTTCACGTCCTCCCAGGCGTGGTTCACGTCCTCGGACTTGCCGTCCGTCAGCTTGAGGTGGCGGCGCCACGAGTTGAAGTTGGCGGCGTCGGGCTGCAGGTACTTGGACTCGGAGGTGCGGTGCGAGTGGAAGATGAACTTGTTGGGCGAGAAGTACATGTTGCAGAAGCTGCACTTGATGCACTTGGCTCTGGAGCTGTTGTAGCGGGCCGGGATGAAGCTGCCCCTGCAGCCCCAGGCGCACTCGTGGGACACGTCGAAGGCGAAGTTGTCGGGCAGCTTGGGGGGCGAGTGCGCCCCCAGGAAGGACTTGCAGAGGCGCTCGGCCTCCCTCTTGGTGATCATGCCGCAGCGGCGGGACGAGATGGGCATAGCCCCGGCCCTGCGCAGCAGCTCCAGCTGCACCGGGGTGCACTGCACGCAGGTGATGCCCAAGGCCACCCTGCGGTTGTGGATCTCGTTGTAGCTGTAGTTCTTGAGCAGGGTGTTGGAGATCTGCGCCAGGCACAGCCGCTCCTTGCCGTCGATCACCAGGCTGACGATGGGCACCCCGTACAGAGAGGTCTGGCTCACCTGGTTGGGTTTGAGGGAGCCGGAGGGCCCGGACAGGCTCTGAGGCTCCTGCGTCCTGCAGCCCGGAGAAGAGCTGCCGTCCCGACCTGCGTCCTGCAGCTGCCCGGGCATCGACTCCATCCCTGGAAGCCTGCAGCACACACACACACACACACACACACACACACACAGGGAGATGTTACCACACCGCACTGAGCTCCACTCAGTCACTGGGTGGCTCTGCAGGGGTCTACTCCAGCACACACACACACACACACACACACACACACACACACACACACACACACACACACACACACACACACACACACACACACACACACACACACACACACACAAACACCTAGGGGCAATTTAGCGCCTCCATTCGACCTAAACATGTTATCGGACTGTGTGACAACTAGGAGAAAATCGAGTTATTTATTTATCCTGAGATTAAAAAAAAAAAGTACAAATAAAGAATAATAAAATGAATTAAATAGTAATTTAACATTGTAAAATAAACTGAATTGAGGAAAACAGTTAATGATACTTAACAATAGTAATTGTTACAAATATTAAGAACCTTTGAAAAGCTATTACTGCAGACTGGCGTCATAAATGTTAATAGGTATTTATTGTTATATTTAATTACGATAATAATAGCACTATGACTAATTATTATAATTATAATAATTGTTAGCATAATTGCTACTACAATTATTCTTGTTATTATTAATAATAATAGTGTAGTAGTGGCGTTATTAATGCTTTTATCATTATTCATTATTTTTATCACAAATATTTGTAGGTGTTCTAATGATGAACTAATAATAATAACATTGTCATAGCAATGATAATGATGACAATAGCAGTAAAATATAGTACAGCTATTAATAGCAAAATAAAATTAATAACAACGATGATAATAATGATAATAATTATTATAACAATAATACAAGTTGTCGTGAGAAGCAGCAGCAGGCTCCAGCAGGAGGTCGCACTGAAAAGTGAAATCAATCAGACGTCTTGTTAATTATTTCTCTGCCTCTCTCTCTCTCTCCTCTCTCTCTCTCTCTCTCCTTTTCCTCTCTCGCAGCTCCTGGCCCAGGTTCTCCAGGCTCTCCTGTGCGGAGGAGGATCTGCTGCTCCTCTTATCTCCAAATCGGCTCAGTGCGCCGGGGCCAAGTGCTTAAGAGCCACGGTAAGGTCCTTAGTCCCGGATCAGGACAGACGGAGCCGCAGCCTGAGCTGCGCCAATGCGCTTAGCGGGCAGGAAAACAACAGGAATAAGCTGCTTTCCTGGTAATTACACGGATCCAGGAACGTCTTCGCATTGTTAATAAAAGACTAGCCCTATATATAATTAAAGCTGCTGAGCAGATCCGAGGCAGGCGGGCCTGTCTCACCTGTGCATACTTACCGTTTGCCTCGTCCTTACTGCGCAGGCCTCGCGCGCGCACTAACACGCACACGCGCGCGCGCGCACACACATTTAAGACGGTCTGATAAAGCTGCGTCAAGACCCATAAGAAAAAGAACAAAATTTAAAAAAAGGCCAAACCAAAGAAAATCAACGAGGTAAACTGTGACCTGGCATACCTTTCTCTCCAAGAAGGTCGACACACTCCGACAAGGTCCGGGATGAGGAAATGATATTTGGAAATGAATGAATGTGCGTTAAAAAAAAAGAAAGAAAGAAAGAAAAAGGCGCAGGGGTTGGCTAGGGTGGGGGCCTGGCCCGGTGGGGTCCAGGGAGCAGGCAGAGGACGAGGCTGGAGCTGAGATGATGGAGAGAGAGTCTCTACTTGAGGCTCATGTCAGAGCAGCGGCGGCAGCAGCAGAGCCAGAGACAGGAGCTCCATCCTGCTGGGTCCCTGGGAGGAGACTGGCCTGCAGACAGCGAGCACATGGCACACACACACACTCACTCACTCACACACACACACCTCTCTCTCTCTCTCTCTCTCCTCCCCCTTCTCCTCTCTCTGTCTCTCAGAGCTCAGCTTCCACACAACGCTGATAATAATTGACAATTTGGCAGAATTATGCTCAGAAACAGAAGAATTAGGCCCCCGCTGACCACAAATGGAGAGGCGTGCTGTCGCTATAAACAACGCGTAAGGATTGTGATAGTGATTGCATACATAGAAATATAGGAGATGGCCTTGTTTGATGATGTCTCCCCCCCCCCCCCCCCCCCCCATCCTCAGTCCTCCATGTAGGACCCTCTAGGGGGCCCCCAGACCCCACACTGGAAGGCACCCCGGACCCGGGTGCTGCTGCAGCATCGCTTCAGTTGTGATCCTTCACATCAGGTTTTATTTCCACCACAGCAGGAGCGACTCCGGGCCCGGGCTCATTTATCAAGTTACCCTGCCATCTGTTAGACCTCCACCAGCCACCGAGTGCAGCAGTACAGCAGGCTGAGGCCTGAGAGGAGAGGAGAGGAGAGGAGAGGAGAGGAGAGGAGAGGAGAGGAGAGGAGAGGAGAGGAGAGGAGAGGAGAGGAGAGGAGAGGAGAGGAGAGGAGAGGAGAGGAGAGGAGAGGAGAGAGAGAGGCCTGGACTAGCATGGCAGAGCCTCATCAAATCTGTTGGAGGGAATTTGTTCTCAGACTGGGAGGAAAATGGAGGAAATCTGCAATTAGCTCGTGATGACGATGCTGATGCTGATGGTGATGATGCTGCCTCAGGCCAGACTATATGAACACAGGACCCCCAACCTTTGCTTTTATTTCGCTCCTATTCTCCATTTCCAGAAGTTGAAAGGGATGATAATTGATAATTGCATATGGACGTTCTTAATGAGCAAACATTAGCAATACGTCTAAATCTCCATTTTGTATCAATTCGCGTGTACTGCCTGTCAGCTGATTAAAAAAATGTTTTAACATTCAGACTCAAAACTAAATACACAGGTCCACACACACACACACACACACACACACACACACACACACACACACAGTTGTGGAATGAAGAAAAAAATTGGTTCCTTATCAAAGCATTGAATGCGTCTTCACTATAGAATCAGTCCATGTAAAAAATGAAGTGAATCTCTGGTATCAATTAGACTTTGCATTGCACAGCAGGTGAATTTTTGTCCAGTCCAGAGGTAACAAAAATACCTGCTCTTCACATCCTTTTTTCTCCCTCCTCTCTCTTCTATCTTCTATCCTTAATCGTGCTTTCGTGACACAAATGTCATTCTCACGCACAAAGTAAAAGAGAATATATCTCGGGGTTTTCTATATTTACCTGAATCATCCCACAAAAAAATATATACAAAAATAATTCCCCCGGGCATATATTTTATGTCCAAACGTCATTTCCCCCTCATCAAATTGTTAAAAATGAATAAAAACAACCCATCCATCTATGATACGTTAGTTGTATGTATAGAAATTATCGGTATTTTGGTCAGGTTATCATGAGTGATAGCAGGTCAAACAACCACTCTCCACTTCATAATGTGCGTGTGTGTGTGTGCGTGTGTGTGTGTGTGTGTATGTGTGTGTGTGTGTGTGTGCGTGCCAGTTTTAGCTCCCTGAAATATTGATGCTGAACCTGATCCGCGGCGCACCGTCTCCTCTTGCAGTATGGAGAGGCTTCCCCCGCAGCCCCCGCCAATAATTACAATTTTATACTGTAATTATTCCTCGCTTTTTAATTATTTAGCCCGTCGACTTGAATGCGGCCATTGTCGCCGCTTATTTCCACGGGAAACGTGATCTGGCGTGGCAGACTCCGAGTTTTTAATTAGACATTTCTCTTTATTGTTGCTGCCGGAGACAAATGAGCGGCTCCCGTCCTTCATACGGGCCCGATTGTTTAAACAAACTTTTCCCCTGAAACATTAATGCGGCCCGGGGTCCAGGTCTGCAGGAGTCCTGGACCTCCTGGATTATTTAAGGCTGTTCTCCGGTCTGCCTGCAGGACACAGACGCTCATATGCGAGTTAAGATTTGCGACCCAAACTGTTTTATCAGATCAGATATCGGATCATGCGATACTATACGAACAGAGGGATTTTGCAAAATATAAGAAATTAGATATACAATGTCTTAACACATATTGTATGCATTTAATGATTTTTACAGGCTGTGTTTGCTTTAATATTTATTTTCCTTATGGTTTAAATTGAATTCCTCACGCTCTGTTCACCTTAAAGGACACCTGCTATGGTTGAGTGTTTATCCTGGTTGCCAAATTAGAGGCTATGAGACGCCGGATTCATCAGAAACTCCTCAGATGCTACTTCACAACCATGTTTACCGTCTTATTTTTAAGGTGTGGGACCACTACGACCCGTTTCTGTACAGATCTGGTGCCCTTTCATGCTTACCTGGCACCCACACGTAGGTTTTACTCCGACTGGCCGTCTTGTCCGTCACTCACATGAACTGTCACTCGATTTGACACTCCTTAGCAAATAAATAAATAAATAAATAAATACCAGAGCTCAGCAACTCGGTACCTGCTTTGACACAGGATCAGAGGAGGAGTCAGACACTGAAGCACTGAGAGACGTCTCACCTGGACCTGGAGGCGGACTCGTGCAGAACGTTCTGGAAGTGTTGAGGCAGTATGGTCAACCTCACATGGTCGATATCACATTCTGCCTCTGTTCAGATTCACCTAATCTCTCAACTATGTACGGTATCTGAGACGGGCCATCTATTTTATTTTATTTTCTTTTTCGCTGTTGTTATCTTGTGGATTTTTTTATGTTTATTATGTCGTTATTTTGGGAAAACCAAAGCCCATTTTCTCGTGATAATGCTTCAATTTATTTCCTTATTTCAATATCACAGAAACTTTTGAATGCATGTGTGAAGAAAACATCAAAAAATTAGTAATATCCTCTCATCCCACATAGTATTTGGGTGCACACATTCACTGATTCACACATACTTATGGATACGTAGATATACATTGATTGATGTACTTCACTTGTTATATCGATAAATCAAAATAAATTAATGCGTTGTCACAAGAAAACACACCTCATGATAAAATAAGTCATCACGATAACAAGATAACAGCTGCAAAACAAACAAACAAACAAACAATCAAAAAACTATATGAATATGACTTACTATATGAATATGGATGTGATGATGTTTTTCTACCTAGGTCTCTTAAAGTTCTGTGACGTCGTCTCACTTCATCTACTCCCCGGACGATGCAACAGGACAGCTCTGTCGTTTTGACGGTTCCCAGGACGATGCCGTCACCTTCTCCGTATGTTGATGAACTCATCGACTGTCTGATCGGCTACTAGAGTCTCAACCTCTCGTCTAACGGGCTGTCAGGCTGCTGACCACAGGCCCATACCGCCCACCGCAGACATGCGTGCAGCCTATAAATAATGGAGGAAGCGCGTGGCTACATGCACAGATCTGAAAGCTGGATCGGAGGAGCGTTTAACAGACACGGAGGAGGTGGTGCGGGAGCTGTAAGACCACCAGTCACTGGTTCCAGTCTGCAGCTGAGGCCCGGCTCCGCCACCATTGTCCCTCTTTCAGCTTTAATTCCCAAACACTTGCATTTTGCCACATGATGCGGAGAGATGAATCAGGGCTCGCCTCAGCCAGGCCAGGACAGCTTTAATAACAGCGGCAAGTCGATGCCAAATGTTTTATAATTAACAGTTGTATCAGCACCCCATAAAACCATGACCCATATAAATCCCATTTTAGAGACCAATCAATCCTCCTCTTGGACCAAAGGGCCTATTGATCCCTCTCACCTAAACGCTTTCTCCCTATCCCTTTTTTGTTTCCGGTGAAAAGAGCACTTCGATTGCACTTTTTTTTTTATTGGAGGAGAGATTCCGCCAAGAGGAAAGCGGACGGCTCGAAAATTAAACGGTGACATTTTAATTACAGGACATTGATAAAGGGATGCGGGTAATGGCTGTGTACAGGGTGGCCGGCTCATTGTCCCGCCTGATGTGCTAATGGAGTGGGACCGTGCAGGGAGAGGCGGGGGGGGGGGGGGGGTCCCGGGCTCTCTGGGAATACCAGCGGTCCCAAATGAAGACGCATCTCCAAACAAAGCGCCGTCAATAACCTGCCAGATGAGATCATGGAGCCCGCAGATTTTCCACCCACGCCTATTATCACTATAGGTCACCATGGATCATCTGATCCCGGAGAGAGAGGAGCAGGGCGGCGGAGGCATCGGGACGCCCTCCCAGGGGTCGGGTCACTCCTCGCTGGGTGCACTGGGAGCTGAACGAAAATCAATGAGAGGACTTGACAAGCCGGAGACCCCCCCCCCCCCCCCACACACACACACACACAACCTCCACCTACAGGACAAGATAAATACAATTATGTCTCATTAGTTTCAGTGTATTCTCTGTGGATGGTGATGCGTGGAGGCAATGGACCAAACCAAACTGTCAGTCAAATGGACACCACCTTAAAGGGGAGCGAAGATGAAAAGACATATTTATGTTGGCAGGTCCACATCATCATTTCCACAAACTCCTCTGGACTCACAACACAGATGTTCTGAACCAGAGGAGTCAGAGCAGGCTCTACCTCCTGAGGACACTGTGGTCTTTTGGATGAGGGGGCCACTCCTGAAGACCTTCTATGACTCTGTGGTAGCATCTGCCATCCTGTACGGTGTGGTCTGCTGGAACAGCAGCATCACAGAGAGGGAGAGGAAGAAGCTGGACAAGATCATCAACAAGTCCAGCCCTGTCCTCTGGACTCAGGTCAGGAGGTGGGGGACAGGAGGACGGGTCCTGGCTAAAATCCAAGATCAAAGCTATGTTCTATGCTGGACCAGAAGTCTCATCCCCTGCAGACTCTACAATCAACACTGTTAGCTCTTTTTCATGTTTATATATGTGTATTTTTTAATCGTATTTTACATGTAATGTACAGTATGTAATCAATATGCTGCTGTAACAATGAAATGTCCCCATTGTCAGACAATTAAAGGTATTCTTATGCTTAAATTACAGACTTAGAATGGGAATTAAAACCAGGACAAATCAGAACATAGACTGAATGTGATGTAGAATATGAGTGTTAATGCCTCCCACCTTGTCTGGATGTCCTCAGTTCATTTTAAGCTGGTCAGCTGTGTAAAATACAGCCTTAACTCTTCAGGTGGTGCAGAGCTCCACTCTTCCAAAGAGCCTTTCATCGATGGCCTGCAGCTGCCTCCCAGGTTGGAGGGGGGGTGGTGGTCACGGTTCAGGGCGAGCTCTCGCTGATCCTGCGGCTGGTGTCCCACATCCTTTTCCTCTTAAACACACTGCAGTAGAAGAAGGAAGAGCCGAGAGATCATTTTCCTGGAGGTCCAGCTGTGGACGGGGCCCTGCAGTGAGTCTTTCAGCCTTTTCGTTTCGACTTTGTCAAACATGGGGAAAAGTTTTCCGGGGAGGTTCAGACAGTGTGCAGGCACGTTGGAGAAACTCGACTAATAAAGTCAAAAAAGAAAACACACAAGGCCAAGCGGAAATCTGGCTCATTGTGGGTATTTGGTGTGTTACTAGCGTTGGTGTCCCTCAGAGGAATAATGGCTACTTACATTATCTGTCTCAGCAGTCAGATCAGTGGAGGTAACCTCAATCACAAAAACCATTTTATTCAGCCTGACTTTCATTAAAAAAGAAAAAAAAAAGGCAGAAATGAATTTTTTTTACAAGACCGTATACCGCACTAGCTATAAATGAGCTTGGAAATCCGAGCATTTGTCCTTCTCCATTCTGAGGCTGCAATTTACTAAAGTCGATAATACGACGTGCGATCGGTACAATGCTGCGTGTGTCCTCAATCGCCTTCATGTCTCAGCCGTACAATACACACACACACACCATTATCAGATCATGCCGTCTTTCAGTATACGTCGTGCTGGGAGTCTGTATGAACAACGGTCACGAGGTCTCGGGAACGAGAAGCAACAATGAGCGCGTGAAGGCCAGCGAGCTGCACAGACGTCTGGAGTCTCAAAACGGTGAGACGACGAGGGAGTCACTTTAGGGTTTTTGACACGAGCTCGTCTCTTAAGGCCGCGCGTGACGGAGAGGAGGGATGTGAGACATTGTGTGGATGAAAACGCAGCAATTAATACTCGGTGCCGGGATTTCGATCCGTCCGTCTACACATTACACACACATAAACTCGAGTCTCCAGCTGAGAAGACAATGAAAACTCCACCATCACCTCCTCCATGTGACATGTCGCCTTGGCACCTGAACAAGTTGGAAATCTGCTTTTAGCGGCATGACAGCATCCATTGATTTTTACTGGGATGCTTTTGCGCTCTTTTTTTTTACTTTTTGCACCTGCACAAGAACATTTTGCTCATAGTTTACCAACGTGTAGGCACGATACAGCCACACAACACATGCAGCATTTATTCTGAGATAAAACAATGAGGATAAATAGAAATGCAATGGATACAAAGCCTTGAGAAGCAATCGCCGCCAAAAAAAAACAAACAAAGCTTTTGTTTCTGAGCTCAGACTGCTCCTTAGAGGAGCTAATTTGGTAATTTGGCTCAACCAATCTCCGGGTTTCTCTCAGCCTCTCCAGACGGCCACTCTGAGCTCTGTCAGCAGACATTTTACAAGACTCGGATGAGAACTCCGTTCTGAGACCGTTTAGTCCCGTGTTTTGTCCTGATCCATTCTTCGGTGCCTTTAGCTTGGTCTTTAAGCTCATTATCCAGCTGGAAGACCCCTGTCCTGCCACTGAGCCTAAGCTCCAGGATGCCTCCATACAAAATCTTGAGATTTTATTGAGCCGCGCTGCGGGTTCAAGGCGCCCAGCGGCACAGCCACAAAACGAGATTTCATTTGTTCCCGCTCTGAATGTGGAGGTGATTAAACTGACCCTAGATTCTCAAAACTTCTCAGTTTTTATTACTTTCCTCAACTCACTCATCTTTTTGTCCGTTTTCCCCAGTTTTCTGCCACATCGCTGACCTGGTCGGTCGAGGAGTCTTGGAGACAGATCGTAGCTGGAGCCAGGCTTCGATACCATGTTCACAAGACAGAGATGAACAGGGATGCAGAGGTTTGGCCCCATCATTACCTAAATTCACCATGGTCTCCTCTATGTACTACAGATTGGCCTTACCCATGGTCATTGGTGTCAAAAGGATCCAGGTTTATAACTCAAGTAGAAGTATAGATATACAAGGGTTTGGAAAAACTTCTGAAGAAGCTGAAGTATCAACTTAAGCTTTTTACTCAGGCAAAAGTAAAATGAAAGGGGTAAAATGCCATTAAGGACCAAAGTGTAGCCTATAGTGCACTATATGCTACTTTACTCCTCACATTTATAAATGGAAGGAGTAGAAGAGTACAGATACATTGCACGAAAATGTAAAAGGAGTAGAAGAAAAAGGACTACTACTTTTACGACTACTACTACTACTATGGCTTTAAAACCATAGTTGCTGCTTCCGTCATGGTTTTCATAGTTAGAAAGGGGGAAAAAAAACATGAAAAAAGTGATAAACTTACGGTAAAATCACGGTTCGTCTTCATTCGGGCCGCCCCCCTGCTGAGTTTGCTCCTCAAACACATCATTCACAACTGTCCGGCCACTATGAACTGCACTTTCTGCAGGTCGATGTTTAAATGAATGACCTCGATTCGGGGCTGGCATTAATTAAAGGTCGACCCGAGATTAATTATCAAATGCAAATCGGCGGCGGCCTCCGAAGGAACAGAACGGCGCCTGGAAGTCTGGGCGCGGCCCTCCGCCCAGACACACACACACACACACACACACACACACACACACGTGTCGGACTCTTTAATGGAGACGCCGTCGCTTCTCTTCCGTCTGCAGCCGAGAGGTCGAGTCCTGCAGGCGCCCCACGCCATCAAGATGAGTCCCGGCTGTCAGTAGCCTACACTGGTAGGCAGGTTAGTACAAAATACATAAATAACGAAGTGTGTTGATTCACTGTCTCACTCAGGTTAGCATGCAAATCAAGCACCCTTGTAGATTACAGTTAAATAGCAGCGGGCTAGTTGTTTCTATAACCTCATCGCACTCAAAGATTGAAATCTGTGACGTGAAGTTTAATCAAATAACCCGGAGAAGTGACGAATCAAAAGGTTGAAGGAAAAGGTGGAGAGAGGAGCCTCAGGTTTAAATATTCTTTATTATTGTTTGTGCATTATGGTTGGAGTACGTGCCAACGCAGATAGTTACAGGAAAGGCCAAAATCAGCCAGTAACATCACAGCACTGTCCTCAGTGCCGAGTCCCATCACTGACTTGATGCGTTGTGGTTTAGGCAGCAAAACAAAAACAACAAAAACAAGTAAAATAAAACCAAAACGAGGAAAAACAACAAGCAGACCGAAGTGTTAAGTAACAAAAACAATAAATACTTCCACTGATACTGCAGATCTACGTCCAAAGAAATCTCAGTCCATGAAAACACAAACAAAACAAGGCGTCCACGTAGGTCGAAGCAGATCGGTCCAGACTTTTGATATGTTTTTATTGATCTTTTCAAGGGGTTTGAGAGCGCGTCAACACGTGGGGACTGTTCGTTTACATGTTGAACGTTTCCTCAGACTTCAGTCGAGCGTTTGGAGCTCCTCTTACAGACGATCCTACGGCCAGTCCTGGAGCTCCTCTTACAGACGATCCTACGGCCAGTCCGAAGTGCCTCCCGCCTTTCCCAGGCGTCTTCGAGCTGTCCTCCGCTCCTCAGGTTTCATCTTTAACTGGCGGGTCATCGGGAGATTACCTCCGCCTGTCAGACTCCACAGATATGGAGGGTCCGCCCGGGCTCCCTCCCCACCTGTGACCGTCTCTGAGGCGCGATACGGATCGGATGCCGGGACGGGTGGAGGTGGCACCTGGCAGAGACGCTCTACTCGGAGGGGAAGTGTGTTTACACGCACGTACAGGTCATCCGAGCGGGAAAAATAAACCAGAATGGGCGGGGCCTCGTTTCCTGGTTTCTAAGGCAAGTAATGGCACTGGTGAAGTTTGTCGAGGAGGGAAGAGAAGTGGTTCGTTATGTCTGAGTTTCTGCATGTGGACAAGGATGCCAGAAAGACAAAAACGTAAAAGTTCCAAAGTTAAAGAGTCTGGTCATTATCGGCCACAACCAGTGGAAGGTGCTGGAAGAAATGCCACACCATGTTGGGCTTCTGCTGTGTCCACAGACAATATTACACTTAGAAAAAAGTAAAAAGAAAAATGACAAGGAAAAGGCTTGGACTGGACCTTTTTCTTTTTTTCAGCCTCATATGATTTTTGGTTTCAAAAATGGTTTCTGAAGTTGCTTCTCAAATGTCTTTGCTTCCACCATATTGCATAATGGGAGACTGTGTTAAATCTATTCCTTTTATGTCTGGAATACATACAAGTATGTACTCAAAAATAGGGTAACACTTTATCTGAATGCATGTTCGTAGCACTGTCATAACCTTGACATGACATCTGGGATCAACAGTTGTCATAAAGTGTCGTTCTGATGACAGAAACTGTTGTTATGAACAGGCGCTCCAATAAAGTGTTCCCAAAAAGAGAATTCAAGCCGCTGTGTGTGTGTGTGTGTGGCGTGGACCTGGGACACACTCATTCACTCGTTTCCTGTCTGGATGGACCACTTCATACAGTAAGTTTTACCATAGCAGTGCACAACTCAGTCTGGAGATAAAAAGCCTACAAACATAATGACTCTCTCAGCTCTCTCTCTCTCTCTCTCTCTATCTATATTTATATATATATATATATATATATATAAAGGTTTGACCTCAGTGATGGCCTTGGAGGATCTGCTCATTCTGACAGTATGATTGTTTCAGAATCAGGTTTTGATTTTGGCTGATTTACAGCCAGACGCAGCGTCCGTCACCGTCGCTGACGCACTACATCCGTTCACGTCCGGGTCGACTCTGTGTCGCAGTCATGCAGGTTAATTGCACTTAATGGCATTTCATTTGACAGCTGCACGTCTCTGCCGTTAGGTCCACCGCTCCCATGCTCTCTCAGTAACTCTTTTCACCATTAACTAGTATGCACGCCTGGCAATGGCACACACACAGGCATCCTATGAGTCCCTGTGAAGCCTCTCCATCCACTCATTCTGCATATTCTACGACTACTAGGCCACTCAGTCAGAAAGTCGCTGTACATCTTGATAACTGCATCAGGAATTAGTCATTGCCTTAAAACAAGGAGCGTGCTGAAGAGTTAGTCAACGGAGCACCGTCATGTTAGTCCTGTCTCTGCAGCACGGCACTTCAAACCCCATCACACGTGACTGAAGAAGGGAGACAGTGGTTCGGGTAAAACCTCGATGTGAGTGACGTGCGGGGAACCCCAACCCTAACCCTAGTTTCTCTCTATGAGGGGCAATGATAAACTGTTTGGTCAAAAAGCTGGGGGACCAAGAGAAGGTGCTAGACACCGCAGGCTTCGTCGATTGTTTCACTTGCCCTGGTCGGGATCCTCGGGCTCCAAATGCTCCACGAGTCCAGGTTTGGAAAACCTCTTCGTAAGGGGGGAGGGGAGTTTATCCATCTACAGTGACACTGTACCTCAGTCTGCTGAGGTAATACATTACACCACTGGAGAGAACAGGCACGCAGTTACTCACAGGCAAAAAAAACAAACAAAATAAAGCTTAGCATTCACTAGGGGGCTTTGAAGAGCCAGGCATGAGACGGCTCTCAGAGAAAGCATCAACTCTGCCTGTCTGGAGCTTGAAAGCTACAGGTTAGACTGGGGGGGCTGCAGATGCTTCTTTTGTTTTGTTTTGTGTGTTTTTCTTAACAAAGCAGGACTGGTTCGTTTTGTCTCGACTCCACTGGACCGAGCTGTGGAGGCGAGAGAGGGGTGGGGACGTCCCTCTCTGTCCCGGACGCAGAGTTCAAAGGGCGTGGCGCTCGTCCCCCACACATGAACACAGGACGCCCGCCGTCTAGCGGTCATCATAGAGAGTCAGTGGAGCAGGGGACGCAGCCAGGACGTCAGACGTGTCCCTGGACCTGCTGAGCTCGTCTCTCCTCCAGACAGCGACACACCCACATGGACACCACCTCGGCGTTCCCGTCGTTGAACTGGATGATGAAGGAATGATCCTAGAGTGTGGAGAGAGAGAGAGAGGGAGGGAGAGAGAAAGAGAGGAGAGAGAGACAGAGACAGAGACAGAGACAGAGGTAGAGGTAGAGATAGAGGTAGAGATAGAGATACAGATACAGATAGATAGAGGGAGAGGGAGGGGGAGGGAGAGAGGGAGAGAGAGAGAGAGACAGAGAGAGAGAGAGAGAGAGAGAGAGAGAGAGGGAGAGGGAGAGAGGGGTCACATCTTTTGTTCTGATGTAGAAAGTAACTCGGTGAAAAGTGAGACTTCTACCGCAGGATCGGTTGAATTTTACCGAGGTGTTGCGAGTTATTAATTAAAACCAAAAAGTGAAGATTTTGGATTTGGTCTTCTCTCATCTCCACCACGAGACCTTCACTTACAAGTTCAATAACAAACACGACTGAAAAATCTCGTCCGAGCAACACAAGGCCCTTTCATTAAAAAAAACTACCCTAACAGCTACTGAAAGTGTTTCCTATTGTTCAGCGTTTTACGCCCGACAGATTGGAGCGCCCGACATCGCTCCACCTTTATGTGAAGGACGTGGTCTCGCCCTCTCTGAGTTATTGTTCGCCTACCACAAATTATCATAAAACTCCGATAAAAACAAACGGCGGCGTCATTAAGAGCTCCTAAATATTCACGCGGGAACAGATTTGGCATCAAACGCCGAGCGCTTTAAGTAACGGCTCGCCCGCTCATCTCAACTAAACATCTTTAACGACGGACATCAATCAGCTCAGGCTGTGAGGTACAGAGTCGTAAAGGCGGAAACCCTCGGACTGCAGAGTTGGGAGAACTAGGCCGCACCTTGCGGTTCATTATGAACAGATTTATATATATTATCAGCGTCCTACCTGCCTGTGAGGCCTTAAAAAGACACACACACACACACACACACACACACACACACACACACACGCGCCAAACGTGAGTCAAACGGTGGCTCAGCGAGTGTTTTGATGCCGGCAGGGTTACTTGTCCTCGGTGCCGGGCTGAAACAGAGACGTCACATGTGATATCTCAATGACAGCCGTCCCCTGGATCTCCAGCCTGGACCGGGAGGCTGTCCAGAGGTCACCAGGGGTGGTGGTGGTGGTGGTGGTGGTGGGGGGGGGTCAGGGGTCAGAGGCGAGGAGGTTGTAAAGTGAGACATTTCGAGTCAGGCCATGAATTTTATTTGCGGCGTCTAGGTGTCCCATTAGATAAGCGAGCCGGAGGCGGCCGGGCGGTTCAAATGGACTTGTCAACACTGATTTCAGCGATACCCGTCCCTCACAACCAGAGGAAAGAGACACCGCTGGCAGGGAGCCGCGCCCCCACCGCCCCTGCTCAGGAAATGTGCGTCTTAACAAACTACTCGTTTTAGAGAATTCACGTTTCACATATGTGAGGGTCAGGTACCGAGACAGTCGTCTGTCCTGTGTCTTCCAGAGAAAGGAGGAGGTATTCTGATGACTCTTTCCTCTCGTGCTCGTGTGGTGGAAAACTATGAAGAATATCATGGTAACGGACGAGCGGAGAACGGTTAGGTAAGGGACAAATGGTGAGGTCAACTGATACAGAGACGCATTGCACAATGTCTCCGGAAAAGGCACAAACACGTTACCTAATCACCTAGTGTGGAATAAATAGGCAGATCTGGCACACAAGATGCGAGTTCCAGGAAGCCTGACCATGTGTATGTGTGTCTATGCGCGTGCATGCATGTGTGTGTGTGTGTGTGTGTGTGTGTGTGTGTGTGTGTGTGTGTGTGTGTGTGTGTGTGTGTGTGTGTGTGTGTGTGTGTGTGTGTGTGTGGTGGGACTGTTATGAGTCCTGACCGTAATACAACGAATCCTCCGGACGGCTGAGACCGGTGTCCTGGCTGACTTCACTGGTAGAGCTCCTCCTCTCTACAATACTTGCACCGTACGAGCTGCATGCCAGTCTAACTGCTTCTCCTGTCTCACTCTCACATGATAAACCCCTTCAACATCATTCTCCCGCACTTCCCCGGGCAGAGATTCAACATGAGGGAAGCCTCCGAGTCTTTCCAAACAGCCACATCCCGGTTCAGACTCAGACTCGGACTCGCATCCTATAGGCTGAAAGTGATTCCAAAGTGAGTACTGTGGTCGTCAGCTGTTTCTTTCTGGGGTGACATAGTGTAGCACCCCCCCCACCCCCCACCCCGCCCAACCCCTAACCCCCCCAGCAACACCTGAACTGGTGCAGATTAGGAACAAAAGTAGGACAGACTGGTAGTGACGGTCTACTTTCCTCCCCCTGGGACCCTCTCTCGTCTATTTGGGGTCGAGGCTGGGATATGTGTTGGGAACAATCACCCAGCACACATAAACACACACATACGTCTCTGACTGTGTCGTTTGGGCGTGAACGTGTCGAGTCTGGAGCGTTTTTTAGGATGCTAAAAAGGAAAATGGTAACACGGCGGAGTGTAGAGATGGCGGAGGACTGGGGGGGAGCCCCATCAATCCTGTTGTCCTTCTAATGGGCAGCTGGGGTTAACACAGTCTGAGGTTAATTACTCTCATATCAGTGTGAGCCTGGGTGTGTGTGTGTGTGTGTGTGTGTGTGTGTGTGTGTGTGTGTGTGTGTGTGTGTGAGGAGAAGGCCGGAGTGGACGCTCCTGGGTGCCCCTGTGCGCTCGGCACCCATCTCATCGATCATTCTTCCTTGCCTCAGCACATCAGAGGATGGAGGGGAACGGGAGTGAAGAGGAGGAGGAGGAGGAGGAGGAAGAAGAAGCCCCGAGTGATGTTTCCAGAATCCGACTTTGCTTCCCCCGTCCCCGAGACGTCCAGACGTCTGTGACCTGTGCCGAGGTCGTCCCGACGCTCGCACGAGATGTGAATCTGTGACAAGACGTGCTCGGAAAGTTTGTCCGATCCTAACAGCGTCTTCTTCCCTAATGTCTAGCGATCCATGAGATAAGATTGAGTTTCAGCTTCAAACCGACATCACAGAGAGGTGGAAACGAGTCTTTGAAGTGATTGGGGGTGAAAAGGAAAAGTAATCCAGTTCCAGTGACTCACTTTCTGTAATGTAATGTAATGTATTTGACAGCTCGACAGCAGCTACTTAATGGACACTGTACGACATCGTTTGGGGGAAACTGAGTTCAGTTACTTGCTAAAACGAAATTTGCAAGACGAGCCGCATCCTTGGGGATAAGAACGGAGAGGACGTACTTGGATTGTATGTGGTCCAATGTGTAATAAGTAGAAGTTTCTATACTAGAAATGTCAAAATCTCAGTGATGTCAGTGATGGGGTGAAGGCATAAAGTGAGTAGGGTGGATGGATGGGAATTGCCTTAGAGATGATATACGTTTTATATTGATTTCAGATTTGTTCAAATGCTCCTACTGCCTTTTCCTTCTATCTTTACTCCAGAAGTGAAGTATTAGTATTCTATAGTAGTATTATATGCAACACACCATGAGCCAGTGTGACAGAGGAAGAAACACAGAGAGGACGACCTCCTAGTTAGGCCACTGCAGGTGTAGGGGCTGCAGCAGGACACTGCTGTGTGTGTGTGTGTGTGTGTGTGTGGTTGGGGTGGGGGGGTACATTAATCACCGTCTGGCCACATCAAAATGGGATAATCACCTGCAAGTCCTGGGCTGGAACAGAGATGGCCTGCACCCCGGGGAAATCCCACCTAACTAACTCTTTAATTGTTCCAAGCCTTTGAAGAGTCCGTTTTAATCTAAGATTAATTTATGCGTTTTTAAATAACTCTAGGTGTGATTAATATGCTCGGGAGAAATGAAAAGGAGTTTGAGGCAATCGTTATTACCCAGGGCCCCGGTCCTCACCTCATTAGAGCGGCGTGTCTGTCACAGACTGGTGTGACTGGTGAGTGGCAGTGGGCGAGAGAGGACCGGGGTGAGGAGGTAACTAGAGTAACTAGTAACTAGAGTAACTAGGTCTTTATCACAAGCTCCCCCTGCAAACTGGCTGAGCCTAACTATGACAGTATTTGTTTATTTTGACAGATATTACACCCGAACACACTTTGACCTTGTTTTGGTCGAATCCAGGAAGTTGCAGGATGCCATCCTATAGTGCCAAACTATGTTTTTTTGTTTTTTTTTTAATAAATTGTATGAGATCTTAACATCCATTTATGTGTGTTTGACCCCAGCTGGGCAGCGGTACCGTGCCGTCTCGCCGCTATGTGTGAATGGGCTCCAGGTCGGTGAAGACCCCAGGGTGAAATGTGAAAACATTCGGGAGGCCGAGGTGCTGACAGGATTAAAAAAGTTTGGGTGATTTGGGACAAATCTGACAGGAGACCAGAGAAGGGGGGGGGGGCAGTGATAGAGGATCAGTGCTACATGTGAAAACCCTTTTTGCACTTGTAGCAGCTCCTCCTCCGACGATACAAAAACCGCCTCGAGGGAAGTGTGACACTCGCCGCATCCACATTCTGGACGTGTCATATGTGTGTGTAGCTCCTACCTGCACGACACAGACTACTGTACACACTCTGTCTTCCAGCTCCGCAAAGTTTGTAGTAAACTGTCAAAATGTGTCACTTCATATTCAGCATCATTCAGAAAGGAACATAAACGAGACAACCAATGCAAGCTTTAGTACTGCTGACTAAAGAGATGAAGTGTCTGAGTGGTCAAAGCTAAATCTCCTCAATCTGTCTTTTTGTGTGTGTGTGTGTGTGTGTGTGTGTGTGTGTGTGCGTGTATATTTCTGTGTGTCGTGTGGAGACTACATTTGCGGACAGTAAGAGACGAGGAGAGGAGGGGTTTCTTTGTGAGAAAGCGTGGGGCTCATCTGGTGTCTCTGGGGTTGAAAGGGGGCTACAACATTTGTATTTGTGTGTGTGTGTGTGTGTGTGTGTGTGTGTGTGTGTGTGTGTGTGTGTGCTCGTCTATGAATAGAAAAGCAGAATAGGAAGGCTGCATTGACAAGGGTGCTAAAAGGCTGTGTGAAGGCTGCTGGCTGGGGAATGAGGGACGACCGGGTGTGGGGTGTGTGTGTGTGTGTGTGTGTGTGTGTGTGTGTGTGTGTGTGTGTGTGTGTGGGAGGGGGGTGGGGGGGGGGGGTGAGATGTCCATCAAATCACAATCAAATAAAACCAGGATGTGGGATCAACACTTCTGCCTTTCTGATGATTTTTTTTCTTGCCCCAGACAGACAGGTCCACTCAAGCTCAAACGAGCTGAAAAAAATACTGCTCCATCATTTCCATTTGCTCGTAAGGATCACTTCAAATGATGCTAAAACTGACAGGGGGAGGGTGGTGCTGGGGTGGGGGGGGGTGGGGGTCAAGACTGCGTTTCATGCCTTCCTTTCTCCCACAGCTCGATAAATAAGAGAGTACGTGCCGCGTGTGGAGCGAGGCTGGCTGTGCGGGAGCAGAACGAGGTAAAGCCCAGAAACCTCAGACAGGACGGGTCATCAAGAAGTACCTGCTGCTAATGTCCTGGGAGCCGGCCAATGGAAAGTCTCCTCAGCTGACCCGCGTCATTAGCTTATGATGACAGGATAGGGTGTCCACAATGAAAGATGCATCAGTATGAGGAGAGAAAACGCACACGCACTCTGCTCTCTTGACAGCTTCATAATGGGATTCTTAAAGAGATGTGCGGGGCGCAGACGAGAGGCGAACTCTACGCGGGCCAGGCTGAGCTCAGACTGAGCTCGCCGGCCGCTGGAACACGGGATGGAAATCACCCGCAGCTCCGACAAACGTCGTCATCTGGTGCATTCCTGACATGATACTCCTCCAGTCTTTATCGGCTGCAGAGGGCTATCTGCTTGCACCGTGTTGCCCTGCATGCTCCGAGGTCTCCCTCCTCTCTCTTTGATCGTGTCGGGATCGCGGCGCTAACCCATGGCTGTGTCCCTCAGTAGAGCGGGTAGAGTGATAAAAATGAACAGGTGAGGTGAGTAGGGGAAGGTAGTTGCACCTGGGAAGGCCAGCCCTTAATAAAAAGCAGCTATCAGGATGAAACCCCGGTGATCTTAGCTGTTGCCGGTGATTAGAGAAACCGCACGCTGAAACCTCGACGAGCAGACTGGCTGGGACTGTACGCACATCAGAACGTCGTTATTTGCTCTGTGTCTGTCCTATTGTGCCGTCCCCCCCCCCCCCCCACACACATCGTCATCCAGGAGAGGAGAAGGGAGAGATGAAAGATAAATAAAGAAGTGAGAGCAAATGGTGGCACTGTCTGCACCGAGCAGGCAGAGGAGAAAAGCAGAGCCGTGGCCCGGGTGCATTAACATACAGACAGAATAGGTAAAGACTTTTAATGTACTCTGGAGGTTGGGGGGGGTGAGGAGGAGGAGGAGGAGGAGGAGGGGGAGAGGGAGAGGGAAGGACAATCGACAGCCCGGTGCTACAAAGGCAGGCATCCGTGACCTTAGATCAGTTCATCACGGGCCGAGGAGGAAAATGAAAGGCCTACAGGAGGACACAAATATAGGCGAGGGAAAGACGAGAGGGACGGGAGACAGTGGGGGCACAAAGAGAGAGAGAGAGAGAGAGAGAGAAAATGTGAAGAATAAATGAGAAGAAAGGAGGTAGGGAGGGAGGGGGGGGGGTGACTATGTTTAACAGAGTGGGAGAAGGGAAGCGCTGACAGGAGCACAGATACCTCCGACCGAGCTCCGATGACCTGCAGCGGTGAGAGGCAGACAGATGGAGAGAGGAGGCGGCGTGTGGCGAGGGAAAGGTCGGCAGAGTTCGGGCCGCGCACGCTCTCTCCTCCCGACACACTACGAGGGGACAGCGACAATACAAGTGGCGACCTGTGTCCCATACCTAGAAGTTGGCTACAAGTTCAGCTCGATGGCGAAAACCTTCTGATGCCAGATAACTGCAACCATGGATTCCAGGAGCAGCCTGGAAGTTCAGAAGAGCGAGCTTTAGCACAGGCAGAGCTAAAGGTGGAGTGGATTTGGGATTCTTTTTTTACTCTGAGCTCTCCACTCAGAAAGGCAAACACTCCAGTATCAATAAGAGTCGAGGGTGTCGAGCTGCATCGGACGAGCCGAGCGTGGAGGAACTCTCCCTCCAGAGAGACGCTGTGAACCGGAGGCGAGCGTTCGCGTCTAGACGACATCTCCCCCTCCGCTCCTCCTCCTGGTGCCAGACTGAGAACATGCAATCTGTTAGCGGCTCCGCGTTCACACCCCGCAGCCCTGCGACCCCTCCACACCAGCCCCTCCCCTCCCTCCCTCCCTCCCTCCCTCTCTCTCTCTCTGTCGCTGTCCTTGGTCCCCACACACACACACACACACACACACAAACACTCACACAGAGCTTCTCCGATAGGGCACTCTGCTGTTTGCTTTATCCTGAAACATAACTATGCACAGTAGTTTCAAGACTTTGTCTGACAAAATTCGTTCATTCGTTTCCACCAGTTTTGGAAACGATGACCATCTGAACAGCAACAACTGGGTCGGTGTAGAGGAGGGGCAGACGTTTCCAGGGTTCCCACTCCACTAACCAGGGAGGATAAATCATTTTCCAGGATCACTTACAGTCACTATTTCAAAGACATCTGACCCTTTCATTTTCCATATGTTTTCCATGACTGGAAAATTGGCCATTGATCATTTACCAGGTTTTCCAGGACGTGTGGGAACCCTGATTTCTGCCCCGATCCAGCCGGGACCTTTGGGCATCGCCCGGCGAGCGCGTTTACCTGCGTTGCCATGACGACCAGTTCCTCTCAACGAGGTGCTATGGAAACGCGCTCGGGCCGAGTCGGTGCCGCGTGGTGGAAACGGGGCATGAGAGAGAAACTTTCTAAACGTACGACGCGTGAATATCGTTGGCAGCGTCCAGCCCGATAGAACAGGAGACTGGTTGGTTGGTTGGTTGGTTGGTTGGTTGGTTGGTTGGTTGGTTGAGTGACAACTTTGTTTGGAGGGTAATTATGTTCAATACAGAGAAATGTCAAAATAACAAGTCGACACGGTGCTAAAACACTGTTCCACCGCTCTGTGCACAAAGCCTGGAGCACACGCACACACACTCGCACACACACATGCACACACACATGCACACACACACACACGTACAAATTCTTTCCTTTTGTACCCGGCGCCAATTTCCATTCAGGTGTGAAACTTAATTTCTATTCGCGGGACTTATCTGACTCTTGCACAACGAAGAGGCCCGGTTCATTCAGCTCGGCTCCCAATACGCTGAATTGAACAAATTAGCGCTGAAGTAGGTTTCAGTCCCGTCTCAAGGTTTCCCGCTGACCTCCCTCTGACATCATTCACCGCCAGCGAAAAGTTCATTACTGTTCTCACCCCCCCCCCCCCCTCCTCCCCTCCCCCTCCCCCGCCCACCTCCCCCCTGGACGCCAATGCAACTTTGAGCGCGTCCTCGACCCCAAACACCCCAATCACGCACCGGAAAAAACCCACAACTGTACGCCACGAACACTAGCAGGATAATAAAATTATGTTTAATTGAATTTTGACTTGAATGCGTGCGTACGATTAGCCCGGGACGCGCGACCTATTCACAATCTATACTTGGCGGTCCTTGGAGCCGCTTGCTGGCCAGGTTTAACTTACCATGAGGTTATTGGGAGCAGGCCTCTCCTTTGGCTGCCGCCGCATACTGTAAAGAGAAAAAGAAAAGATCCAAACACTGCGTGAGTCCGCCAGTTTGTTTGGGATGCAGTCGATGAATTTGCATTTCCTGACTCCAATGAATGTTTCTTTTCACTCCTAAAACACCCCAAAAAAAGAGAGAAAAGGTGACACGGTCCCCCAGATCGGCTCAGTGTGCCTGACTGAAGTGTGTTTGTGCGTCCTCTTCAACATACACGATCTATCAAAACGACCTATATTGGGGTCTTGTGTGTGTGTGTGTGTGTGTGTGTGTGTGTGTGTGTGTGTGTGTGCAGTCGGATGAGCCGACCGGTTTATGTATCACAATGAATGGGCCCCCGAGCCTCTGAGAACAGCCTGGGAGGGCAGGGCACCAGTCGCTCAGTCTGTCCTGTGAGAGGTGCCTCGTTTGAGTAAATAAAGCAGGCATGGGGACAAACAACAGCTGGCACGGCTAGCCCGTGAGTGCTGCCGGAGACGCACACACACACACACACACACGCACATGCACGCACGCACAGGGCTTCCATGTGGTTTGGGTGCGTGTGTAGCCGTTTGTGCCACTGTAAAGGTTACAAGAGGCTAATGAATCAGAGGCCAGCGCAGGGCAAACAGCATCTTTGTTCTGCCGCATGAGATAAATCAATCATTCCGCGTAAGGGAGAAAAATAAAAGCGTCTCTTTATTCACCGAACATCATAAATAAAACCATTACGACCGCAACGCATTAACACACTCAACTGAATGCACTTCGTCTCCATTGTATGTCTCGGGTCCGTCGATTTATTGACGATGATTTGATATTCCTCTTTTAGGTCGAATGGAGCTCTACGGCCCTTTGTAACCGTTTTGTCTGCTGCTGGTTAGGATGGTGGACCGTGCCCCGAACATTTATCATAGACTACAATCATCTAGAATCGCAGATAAAGATCTAATGTCAGAGAGGGAGAGAAGCCCAGAAAGAGACTCACCACTGAGTGATGAAGTGGACAAACTTCTCACTGAACTGGCCGACGGGAAGAACCGGAGGATCCTGGGAAAAGAGGGAAACGACTGGAATCAGATGAGACTGGAACACTGGAGCGAGCATCTAGAGGAGACCCGAGTTGAGGGCCTGTCACAGTTTACACTAAACCAGTTATAGGAGCGTCCTCTCAGGCCCTCCTCACGATAAGCTCTTCTAAACAATAGATGTATTTAAGGAAACACAACAAAACGATGACATGAAAACACAGAGCAGAGAGCTCCGACGTGGGAGAAGTCACTGGTGTGTGTGCGTGTGTGTGTGTGTGTGTGTGTGTGTGACATGTCTCTGACAGCTCTGATGCTCATTCACTAAATGTCCCGCAGGTCAAGTACGCAACTTAGCGTCTGATGCTTGATCGTCATTATGCCGGCGCTGCCAGCCGTCAAGTGCTCGTCTTTGGACACTTTTCAGCAGCTCATTCACGTCACAAGCGATGCGCCATTGTTGCACTGTACACGCAGGCTCTTTGAATGGCTCGTTTCTCCGGCTCGGTCGAGATGCGCATCTCCCGGAAATGAGCAAATCAAGGCCAGGATGGTTCAGCGTTAATGATTCCGTCTCATTGGTCGCTCGAGATAAGAAGGCCGGAGGTTAAATCAAACGTGACGAAACTCAGAAAAGTGGGTGTGTAGAGGTTTGTTAGGTAAACGAGTATCAAATCACGACCTTGGTTCCTCTATGGATGGGTAATCAGAATGCTCCGGGTTGCCATGTCTGACTGAGCCCTTTAAGAACTCGTCACCATCGCCCGTTGGCAACGTTTACAGGAGGAACGGCCCAAACACGTTCCAGAAATTCAGAATAAGCAACGATTACAAAAATTAACCCGAATGTGGCAGCTCAGGTTTCAAACCAAATGCATCCTCAGCAAGGACGAACCGTTTCAATGTCCAGACTGTTTTCCTATTCTTGCTCTTTGACCCAGAAACTCCAAATCAAAATGTGTGTAGTCGCGGACATTTCTATTAATACATTATTTACTAAATAACAAAAAGAATCCGATATACAGATGAAAGTTAAAGGAAAGGTACCTTTCAGTGTAGACGTGGTATAAGTTAAGGACAAATAACGAATGGTGATGCTAAGACATCTATTTAGCATTCAAATATGTACTACAAATAGGCTGAAAGGTATAAGCCTGACACACAGGGTTAGTAAAATATCCACATTCCTTCCTGAGGCACTGAAGCCACTATTTCATTCTGCACCAACAGGGATGTCTAGTTACTCGGGATCCCATCAGAACATCCTCAGACCTGAGATGCACACATATCAGTGACATATATGTCTAAAAAAACTGAAATACTCGATCCGCTCAGACGTGTGCCAAACAACCCCATAGAGCCCGGTCGGTGAAGCTCGGCGTTTATTCAAATGTGGCGGGGTGGGTGGTGGGGTGGGTGGGGTGGGTGGGTGGGTGGGGGGGGGATTAAAGCCCCTGTACGTGCGGAGCCCCGCTGTGCCATTAAAAACACCTCTGGGCAGTGTTCTCCATTCCTTAATGCTCTGATCGGCAGGCGCCCGCAAAAGCATGATGCATGAACCCATTTAAATTAACAAAGGAGTGGCTCCCCCTTCTAATCTCACAACACTTCACAGCGCTGCCGCTGCTCCGATGAGCAATACATCATGGCACGTGCACGCACGCACACACACACACACACATGCACGCACACACACACACATGCACGCACACACACACACATGCACGCACACACACACACGCACACACACAAACAAATGCCCTTGAGCACTGCACACGACAAGCCTGAGTGTACACTCCGTTTAGAAGGAGAGTACCAAATAATTTGCAACCACTGTAGTATATGGTGTGCGCACACTCACACACACACACGCACACACACACACACACAGAGGCGCAGTCGGACCCACAGCTGGTGCAAAGTGTCGACTGCACGACTAATTTTACGTGTCGTGTCGGCTAAATCTGTTGCAGATTCTCCGTCTGCACTTTCCTCACATATTTGCATGCACATGTGTCCTTTTTTGGCGGACAGAGAAAACACACACCCTCCCACACACACACACACACACACACACACACACACACACACACACACACACTTATGCATGTATTCATGTCTCCAGCTGAGAGGAACACCGCTGCAGCTTTGATGTGGCAGCGGGCGATGGCACAAAAGAACGAGCGAGGGCCCGATGAAAGTGTCCAGAGCCTGTGAATTATTCCTCCGCTTGTCAACGCGCTGCACTGAGAGACACAACACACACACACACACACACACACACACACACACACACACACACACACACACACAAACACACACCACGAGGGTACGAGGGTACAAGTAAATATACATGTCATTGCCATGAAGCAATTATTAGGCAAAATTAGATCAGTAATTACAGGCTTGAAAATAAAGTGGGAGAGTTCTTTATTAGCGGGGGCCACTTGCTATTCAGCCAATAGAGGGAAGAGAGCGAGAGAGAGAGCGAGAGAGAGAGAGAGAGAGAGAGAGAGAGAGCGAGAGAGAGAGAGCGAGAGAGAGAGAGAGAGGTGCTTTAATGAAGGGTGAACAACAGACAGATGGTGGGGATGAACTACAGAGAACTTCCTGGTTCATACCGGGCTGAATGAACTATCAGCAACTCATAAAAGACGCAGACGCACTTGTGTATGCAAATGCAATGGAGGGGGGGGGGGGTCTGCCTGGAACGACACTAGAAAGCGCTCTTTGGCCTCGGTGTGGTTGAAGTCTTAGGAGAACAAAGGGCTACGATTTGGTGGTGGTCCAGTCCACATCTCGCCCGAGCTGACTCGAAACAAAAAAGAACATCGTCAGCGTCATTAAGGGGAATTAAGGTTTTGCTGTTTGCTTTGTTGGGCAAAAAAAACAGGTAGTTTCTATGCAAAAACTACCTGTTAAGCCATATTCATTAAATATAGCTTAACTTGCTTTCTACTAAATGGAAAGGGCGATTAAGAGAACAGAGGCCGGTCTGTCCAGACCAGGACAGAACAGACAGGCAAAAAGCAACATTATGAGACCTGTTGACCTTTACCTGAGCATATCCACATATATTTGATCTACATTTTGAAACCTTGTGAGATCTGAGCCTGGGTGTTTGTGCTTGCTAAACCCAAATATAAATAGGAGCACCACACACTCACCTCTCAACACAGTGATATTGACGATCCAGTCAGAGAAGCCCATTACTCATTCAGCCATTACGGCAACTTTCTAATCCCTGGATCGCAACTAAAGAAACTAAAAGCACTTGGATCGCAGCGTGTCCCCATGGGCAGCGCCGCAGCTGCAATTAAAAATACCTCAACATTGAATTTGCTCTTCTGCGTGATTACAGTCCATTCATGGAGGTATTTATAGCCAAAGGGGGAAAGAATGCAACTCAATGGGCTTTATTGGTGCCTTTGAACTGACGGAGTTGTACCTTAACTTCACTGAGCCAAACATGAAACTTTTCACCATGACAATTATATAAAGTTAGTGACTAGAAGGAAATCAATCAAAGACATTAAGAAAGAAAGATCAATCAGCACTTAAGTGTTTTAAGTTTTTCCAATTAATCTTTACACCGTGTATAAGGCTGATTTCTACAAAACCAGGTTCTTAATTTAAGGGTGAAATCTCATAATCAATTGAATCGAATGAGCTCTGAATATAATAAATTACAGCAATCTGCTGAGAAGACGAGAAGAAGATAAAAAAACCTTTCCAAGATCAGGTTGAATATCAGATGGTGAAGATGCTCTAAGATGACCCAAATCAAGTCTGAACAACTTGTCCGACTTGTTTCTGAAATGACAGGTCATCATAAAATACCAAAGTCAGGTTTCTGGCTGGATTTTCAATCATCAAAAGCTTAATTTAACACTTGTTTGCTTCCTGCATGTTTTAGAAAAAAACAGTATTTGTTGTATAAACACAAACAATGATGAAAACGTATTGATATTTATTTGTTATATAAGTTTAAATTGTATTTTTTTAAAACGTGTTTGTATTTTGTATTGTTTTTTTATGTACGTTTGTTAGCATGTATACACAGAAAAACGCAGGGGGCCGAGGATGGAGCCAGGGGGAACACCATGAGTCTCTATCAACATTTACACAAGTATGTGTGTAACCAAACATTATCCCACATTCAAGACAACGTATCAGGGTAGTGAAAAAATAACACATATAGCTGTCATATATAGACAAGATTGAGAATTTAGACTGATCAGTTTAAGACTGGATGTTTAGTGAGATCGACTTAACCGGGTGCAGCTTTCAGAGACACGCTTCTTGCAAACTTGAACTTAAACGTTTCTGGAACTTGTCACGCCCACAGGGTCGAGGCTCTTGTGAACGGTGGGCACATCTGGGGGCAGAAGCCAGATGTGGAAACCACCCGGGGGTGGGGGATGGGAGACACTCATCCATTTATAACGGGTTAACGAATAGCACCGTTAAACACCTAGCAGGCAAGTCATCTAAAAAGGATGAGAACTTTATAATTAATTGTGCCCTTAAATAGCCAGAAAACGTCTCCCCACCCTTAACCGCTGACACGCCTTCGTGTTTCCGGGGGGGGAGAGCTCATCGCCTCCCCTCTCCGTCCGACCCGGAGCAGTAGCCGGGACGGTGAAGGTTCAGCGGGGACGACGGAGCGCGGTCTCTCGCCTCGAGGGGAGGGAACAGAGAAAGACACGGGCAGGAAAAATTGTTTGACTGATGCCTCCGTCTCGCTGACTAATGAACAGTTCAGCCGGGGTCAATCCATTACAACCGAAAGCATTTAATTATTAATTACGGCCAATCCATAGGCAGTTAAGGACAACCGACGCTGTGTGTTTGATGTTGGGGTAGCTGACTATGGGAGTCAGCAGAGAACTGATGCGAGGCAAGAAGAGAGAGGCGGGAAAAGGCTGCGTTTACTGGTTATGATGGAAACGTTACGTAGTGGGAATGTGTCACGTCTGACACACAGACACGACATTCACCGGGTTCTGTCCACCGATCGAGGTAATGTAAACCTGTGTGTCAGGTTGGGTAACGATAGGATGCTAGCTGTAATTAGCAACTGCTCAGTTTCATGTGAATATAACACGAATCTATCAGGTCAACGGATGCCGTCTGTGCTTAAACACAATCACGTACACTTGGTTTTATCAACTCATGGTAGATATGAGAAATATTTGACCAACTGCTTCAATACCAGATGGTTTTGTGTGAGTGTTTCTGCTCTGGGTCTAGAAGCCACTTCACCAAGAAGGATGATCCTGGTTGATGGGACATCGTGGGCTCCTTGCTATATAGACAGGACGGTACTGGGCCGCACAGAAAAAATACCTTACTTACATTATTATCTATTATCTGATCCTGTTTTATTTAGAAAAAATAACTGGATTCTCACACAATATATGTCTGCCAAACTGAAAACTAGCAAAATGGACTAAGAACAAACATAAGTAACGTACTTTGCGCCTCTTTATCTCCCATCGCCCCTAGATGGGACCGTCTCGTAGCAGCCAAACAAGCGTTATGGTGAGTTGTATTTCTCATGCAGCTTATACATGTTTTTGTGGTGTTTCTTACATTGAAGGCACAGATAACCTTGACTGTTACTACCAGAGACTGTGGGGCTGAGATGTTCCGATGGCGTGATCTGCCGCTAATAAAGTTAGCATAAACAATACATAATAATAAATAGTAAAGAAGGTATAAATAAGCATTCTTGTGCCACACCTTAAAGGTTGGTCTGTGACAGTAAACTGGTCCATGGTGCAGAAAAGGTTAGCTAAGATGCTAAGCACGGCAGTCTTTTCAGTCGCATCACATGTGAGCGTTTTTCAGTCGTTTATTTGTTCATTTTGACACAGAAACCAACACCCAGCGCAGCCACAAATACAGCCTGGGTTAAGCAAACTCTCCGTCTGCTCTGGTACGGGCTCCTGTAGCGCGCCGAATGAAGAGCCGTGCCGCTGTGAGTGTCACTGGTGACAGGTCCAACCTCTGCAGTAATGTGTGCGCGTGTGCATATGTGTACTGCCTGAGGCGGCTGCATTGGGCGAGGGGTTGACTGAGTGGGGAGCAAAGCCGCCTGAGTGGTTTGCTTCATTAGGAAACAAAATATAAGCTTTCCGGGCCATTAGGGCTGACTTTAGATGCAAAAGCACATAAGACGGCGACTCACCTCATCAACGATGCATTGTAGTAACTGGAGAGGCTGGAAGAGACGGAGGGAATGTAGAAAAAAATATATATATATATATTAGCCTTCATAGAGTTTCTTGGCAAAAAGAAAAATCAATAGTGTGATGAAAAGAAAAAGAAGAAAAAGAGCAAAGCATCCATTTAGATTAGCCAAACGCAGTGAGTTCAGGCACAGCCATCCCTCAGCTCTCGGGTGGTTTTATTATTCCATAATGGCACCTAATGCAGCACCAGCAGTTTAACCACGATCAAATATTTTATTGCCAAAATGCAATTTAAGGTTGGTTTTTTTTTCCTCCGCCCCCCTTTTCCCTCTTTCAAATGAGAGAGGCAACCAAGAGTAACAGACTATAGCGCGGGAGACCTCTATTCTCTTTCCCCCCTTGTTCGGCGGCAATAAAACTTACCATTAGAGATCCTTGGTTTTTCTGAATCTGTAGGGCAAGACAAGAGGAGAGGGGAACGAGGCGATATGTAATTAGCGTGTCATAATCAAGATGATGCACTTGGACACATTACGATCACTCGGAGAAAATTATGGCTTTCCTGTTGGCAATTTGTGAGTATGCGTTAACACCATTTACATAATGAAAACACACAAATGTTAATGGCCCCTCGCTCTCATTTGCGGTGAATGGGGGTAAGGAAGGAAAAAAGGAAAAAAAGATCTGTGCTAATGCTAATTTTCAGAGGAGCACTTTACTCCTGCCCTCCAGGTTACGCAGGCGTTCCCGGGACGCTCCGGACGCTCCTCCCGACGAAGCTTTGGGATGAGGAGGCTGAAACGTGTCAGCTTCGCAGGTAGTCCCATTCACTACCCACCTGCCGGGACATACCTGTACCTGCACAGGGCTACAGGTACGACGGCTCGGATTCAAGACGACAGTTTGTGTCGGACTTTAACAATACAAGAGGGCTCGTCACATACTCAATACTTGTCTCAGTTTGGAGGAGCTACACTGTCACATCTGTCAGAAAGGGGAGGAGCCAGAGGGATGAACTCATCTGGCCGATCCCTTTCCATCTCCAAAAGCCTCCAATTTATAACTTAAAACTAGACCAGGAGGTCTAAAACCTGCTCTCAGCTAAACGTCTAATAATGCCCGGAGAGTAAATTGCTCATTTCTCGGCGTGTTTTGACAGTGCGTTAGAGCACTTATTGATTCACTCAATTAAATACAGGTTTTCGCACTCGCACAAATACCAGGAGACTCTTAAAGTGCCTCTACATCCAGTTTTGCCTGATTCAGACACATTAAAGGCAACTATGGAAAACTAATTTGTTCAGAAATAATTACTTGGACAATATTGCGCGCTACTCCAGGGGTTGGAATTGGATAGTGGGAGACTTAACTTATTCAAGCGTAATTGAGCACTTATTCTTCTTGTACTAGGTAACTCGACTACCTATCAAAAAGGGCTGTTTAATAATGCTTCCCTCTCTGTCTGCTCCCTCTTAACGCTGTGGGCTGATTATCTGCTAGACGTATCATTAACTGCGTGTTCTTCCCGCGGGTAAACGTGGCTAAATATGACACTCATGCCCACATAAGATCTCCAGAAGAAGATGAATTGAAATGCTCCCGCTAATGGCCGATCGAAGGAGAGTGAAAGGTGTAGGCTCTGTTCGACTGTGTGTGTGTGTGTGTGTGTGAAACAGCCTGTGGTGGTACTCTGGTACCGGTACTCAGCATCTCACCACATCACGCCTCCTTATTGTGACTGGAAACATCCCAGCGTGAAAACAATACGCTCACAAATTAAGATTTGTCAGATGTCAGACGATTTCTGCGCCGATTAAAGAGCAACTCAATTAGCACTTTGAAGAGATCAGATGGACGTTTCTGTCTGTAAGGATTTCAAAGATGGGTTTCTCTCTTCCACCCACAAAAACCCTCATGTCGCATGTAGCAATATTCCAAAGTGTAAGCCTGACATGGGAGCACGATGCACTTAAGCACTATTTGTTTCTTAATAATGCCGGAGCAAAGGTCGAGAGGGTACTGTTGGGTACCGGGACCTGATGATTGTTTACAACACAGCTGCACTTCCTTCTTTCCATCTCAACTGGGATGAGAAAGAAACAAATAAATGCACGAGTCAGAGAGCGAGAGCATCGCTGCTGTGTTGTGATGAATGCAGCGATGTGTAAAGAAGGCTTCTGACACTGACACACACACACACACACACACACACACACACAAGTGGCATATCTCATCTGGAAATTCATTCAGATCTGAGAGAAATATGACAAAATAGAGAATAGGGGAGAAAAAAAAAAGGGAAAACAAAACACGCGGCGAGCAAACAAAAACAGAGCGAATCAATCAGAGGCGGCGGCGCTGGCGGCTGTGTACGCATCACATCAGGTCTGCTGTCTTCAAAGACTTTCAGAGCGAGCCGCGCAAAGCAGAAAAAACTCCATTAACTCCTGACAAAGGACGCAAATGAATCCCAACATGTGGCGGAGTGGAATTAAAGAGACCATCTCTAATCATGACAAACACGAGGTGATGACTCCACACACACACACACACACACACACACACTCACATACACACTAGAACTAGAACGAGCCAGAGCTAACGCATCAAACTAAACATCCGCAAATGAAATCCAGTGACGTGCACATGCATAAAGTATGAACAAAAGACCCGGAAACTACGCCAAGACCGAAAAAAAAGTGCGAATCGCAAATGCCTCAAAGCAAAAATTCAACTTTGACAACTTGTATGTACAGTGGGAGACTCGAGATGCCCCTGACTCTCTTCCAAGTCTCTATCTTTCATCTCCTCCTCCAACTTCTCTCCCTCTCTCTCTCTCTTTCTCAGTCTGTGCTACAGTGTTCCTCTGTGAGGTGTAGCGGGTGGTGTGTGTGTGTGTGTGTGTGTGTGTGTGTGTTTCACGCAGACAGCTGTGCCAGCGTCTGCAGAAATGACAGCTAAGGCCCGAGGACTTTGGCTGGCTGCGCCTGACGAGCTGGATCTGAGCACGCTCTCCTCTCTCTCTCTCCCTCGCTCGCTCTCTCTCTCTCCCACTACAGCCTGCAGGTGAACTGTCTGTGGCGCCATATGGAGTTAGGGGAAAATTAACACTGAAATGAGGGGAGGGGAACACGAAAAACCCCAAACTATCCACCGAGAGGTTTCTGAGACTCTGCACCGGCCCGTTTCCTATCGGCGGACGTGGATCTGCGATATAACGCTCTCAACCTGAAGATCTGAAGTGCTGAATTCATCCAGGTGAGAGGCTCAGAGAGAAGAACAGATGCTGGCCCTTATCTGGTCGTGTCTCTGACCCAGGACGGACCGCGGCCCTGCAGACAGGAAGCAGTCTGGGCCAGACGCTACACGTCACGCTCCCCGTCCCGGATCCCAGACGCGTTAATCACAGGAACGGTCAAACGTGCCGCGACGAGCGCGCTCCAAGCCGTCGAGACTCGCCGTTCTCTCGCTAATTAACTCCCTAATGGAATCGAACTCGAATCGGCTCACGCGATCGCCACGTTAGCTCGGAGAACGCACAAGCTGCGCCCGGGACGTTCCGTGAAGGCGGGCGGCCAGGAGGTAACCTGAGGTAACCAGATTTAGATTGCTCAGCCCGGGATTAGTGAGATAAACCCATCTTAAAGGGCTAATTAAGATTTGATGGGATTGGGAAGTCACTTCTGTGGTCGGCAATTACATTTGAGCAGGATTTCAACTTAGCGTCATGAGGGGGGGGGGAAATGTACTTAAACGGTGGTTTCACGCAGATAGAAAAGTCGGTACCTGACTGCAGCTGACTGAGCAAATCTTACAGACCAACGACTGTGCTTTCAGGTCATCCAAGACAATCTCGTTTAGGGGATTTTATTGGAACATCTGACGTAGAAAAAACAGTCATTTCCAAGACAGACACTCGACCAGGAGGAAAACACTGTTCTCTGACATAAATCTGCAGCTAAACGCACACACACACACACGTCCCCAAACAGATCAGACGCAAATGAATGAAGCGTTAAGATAACTCACCTGTGGGTAGGGGAACATGCCTAGCGCCAACTGTGTGTAAAGAGAAACAACAGTTAGATGTGAGAGTTCAGAGCAGATCTGCACAGGCCACATTAAGCAACTTATATCATACCTCATATTTCACCCGCAAGCGGAATCGATCCTGTGTGTGTGTGTGTGTGCGTGTGTGTGTGTGTGTGTGTGTGCGTGTGCGTGGCTGCCTCTGCAAACACTTTCAGGAGCAGGGAGCGGGATGGTGCGGGGACACGGGAGTGGGGGAGCCGGAGACTTTCCGTCTTTGAGGTAAGCTTAGTGACCGCCCGCTGCTAACACTTCCTCATCAAACAACATCGGCTATTAGTTAATGACCCCCCCGCCTCCACCCCCCGTGGAGCACAAAATGGAGGGATAAAGAGAAGGGGGCCCCGGACTGGGGGACTGCTGGACACGTGTGTGTCTGTGTGTTATTTTGGCTGGGGGAGGGGTGTGTGTGTGTGTGTGTGTGCGTGTGGGCGACAGCTCTCCCTGACATTTGGGCGGTCCGCTTTGGGTGGGCATTTTTCATCTTGTTCAAGGGCGGTTTATTGGCAACATTACGTTATTAAAACGTCAAACTGCTCAGCGTTTCCTTGAGCGCGGCTGGCCCCCGCCGGGGGGCCGGATCGATCCGGATCGAGCCGAACACATCCCATTTAGCCTAATGCACACGTCCAGGGCTAAAAATAACAGGGGCGGGTGGCGGGCCGTCATAAAACTCCATCCGTCTTCATCACACAAAGATCATGTCGATTTTATGCCCCCCCCCCCCCCGCCCGACTCATCCATTGTTGTTATAATTGTGATAATATTAAGCGGTATTGACAGGCGGAGGCGAGGCTCCGGCGCCCCCATCATTTGTTCTACTGCGGTAGGGGAAGACGTGGACAGAAACGGATGGAGAATCAATACTGTCAGAGGGGAGGAGGACAGGACGGGGGGGGGGGGTAATACTGAAATTAAAAGGTTATTTGAAAGCAAAGTCCACCGTTCAGTCGACACCAGTGGGAAAGATGATGGAGGGTCATGGGAACAACAGCCGATGGTGGATGAGCTACAGGCCGGTGGACAGGACTGTCTAGGAGGGGTGGGGGTGGGGGTGGAGGGGGGTCTGGAAAGCCTTATCGTGTAGTAACTACATAGTAGACGTATTTGTCCCCACCTCCATGAAAGAGATCCCGACGCTCCAGACGTCTGCATGGATACCGTACTGCTCTCCCGATATCCTCTCCGGCTGTGGAGAAGAAGAAGAAGGAGGAGGAGGAGGAGGAGGAGGAGGAGGAGGAGGAGGAGGAGGAGGAGGAGAAGAAGGAGGAGGAGAAGAAAAGGAAGGGTCAGAAGCCGGGGTTCCTCTCCCGGCTCGCATCGCCACAGGCGACGTAAGGACGAGAGGCCGCCACTCACCGCCATGTACGCGTTGGTTCCCACATACGTTTTGGCGATGGAGTTCACCAGCTGCCAGAGGGGAGGAGGAGAGGAGAGATCGTTGTGATTGTGCGATTGGTTTCAACGCAGCACACTTTTCACTTTTACTTGGCAACACAGGTGGAGTGACAAACACATCGTGATAGGATGGCAAAGCAGTCGCCACCATGACGCAGAGAAGTGACAGCTACAGTTTTCCAAAGCTGATATGTTAGAGATACGTTTGCTAGTACAATGACACATTCACGTCTTTGTGACTGTAATCTCTGCCTATGTAGCCCACTGTTTACAGAAGCTATTGCGGCTGAGTTTTAATTTGTTACCTCGTCAAGATTTAATGCTTTACTGCTCATTATTTATTCATTTATTTATTACTTTCAGCGTTTCAAGAGATATTCTGTCGTCTCTGCTGTCTATGTTTAATTAATTGATGTCAGTACAGAGAAGTTGCTCAGCTGTTATGGAGTATTTCAATAGTTGTTTTCACTTATTCCCTTTTTACTCTAAACTAATTAAATGGACGTTTAGAAACACTCGGCAGTTTAGCTGGGGACTGACAGCAACCACACCAGCAAGTTATGTATATACAAAGTCCCAATGCTAATGGGTGGAGCAACGTGTATGACGAATCTAGCATTCTATATATCTATGGCTTTGACTTTCACCATTGATATCAAAACGACAAACTTCCTGCTAGATTTAGACCATCAGTGCAAGAGACTTTTTGTCAGCGATTACACTGTCAAAACACTTTTTGAAACGTGAGACTTCATTATTGCAGGCTTATTTAGCATAACACTGCAATGAAAATGAAATATTGTGCCTCGTTTTGCAAAAATCATAATTATTGAGTCACCGTTTGCCTGTCACATGGCAACTAAACGGAGCTGATCAGGTTGAGAGAATGATAGATTAGATAGATAGATAGCATGCCGAAAATGGTGAGTTTTCGAGCGTGCTCAGGTCTCCTGAAACGCAATGGAAAAATGGATAATAAAAATGATAATAAAAAAAAGAAACATAGCAGCTTCAATAGGTTCCTTGCAACTTTGTAGCTCGGAGCCTAAAAAAACAGCATAAATCTATGCTTCTAAATCTACTGACAGGTTATGTTGGACTCTCAACCCCCGTACAAGGGAACAAGGAGCAAGACAAGGATATACGAGTGATTTGTGTGTGTGTGTGTGTGTGTGTGTGTGTGTGTGTGTGTGTGTGTGTGTGTGTGCGTGCGTGTGTGTATACAATGGCATGTGTGATAATGATTGTCTGCTCCCTTGTGGGTTTTTATTTTAAGGGGGGGGGCTGTGTCCTACAATGTGAGAGTGGTGGAGGTAAGTGTGAGATAAACACAATGAGAGTCTAAAATAAATAAATAAGTAAATAAATAAAAAGAGGACAAGTTCATGCTGCTCCTGTTACACAGACAGGGAGCAAAATTCACCTTGGAACTTCCTGGAGAGTGGAGGTTAGGAACAAATTAAAATTTGCCACAGAGGCAATGCTTTCTGCGTGTCTGTGTGTCTGTGTGTGTGTGTGTGCATGTGTGTGCGTGTGTGTGGTTGTGGGTCCTGTTGAAAAAAGGAGAAAAGGTTGATGTTTTGAGGAACACCGAAGGTCTGTGCCTGATGATTACATTACAAGCACAATGGTGTGTCAAGTGTCACACACACACACACACACACACACACACACACACACACACACACACACACACACACACACACACACACACACACACACTCCCCGTCCCCCGTCCCCTTACCTGTAAAAACTAAATGCCCACCCCGGACTGTTCCTTAACTAACCCTGGAAAATAAAGTCTGAACCTTCAAACCTTTGAAGTGCTGCACTATGAAAACTGGAAATGGCAGAATAGATAACACACACACACACACACGCACACGCACACACACACGCACACTTACACACACTTACACAGACACATACGCACAATGAGATGAGGCTATTGTGTGCCACCCACGCTTCCCTCCCCACGACCACTGAATACATATCAATGAGGCCTGGCCGTTGTGTGCGTGCGTGCGTGCGTGCGTGCATGTGTGTGTGTGTGTGTGTGTGTGTGTGTGTGTGTGTGTGTGTCATAATTATAACAAGTGATTTTTTTTTCAGAGGCTGCAGAACAATGACGGCGGGTGGAGGGGGGGGCGTTAATGTGAGAGGAAGACCCTCGGGAGAGCGCCGATGGTTGGAGTTGAAAATGAGGGCAGTGATTGACAGGTTGACCCATGTGCGCACCCGGGCCTCCACACACACACACACACACACACACGCACACACACACACACACACACACGCACGCACGCAGATTGCACTGTGGCGATGCGGCTACAGACAATTGTTCTTCCCTCCTCCTCCTCCACATCCCCCCTACTCCCTCCTTCTCCTCTCCATCACGCTACACACACACACACACACACACACACGCACGAGCACACACAAACAAATCAGCGTACCTGTGTGCTGACACCAAAGTCACAGAGCTTGACTTGTCCCCGGGTGTTCACCAGCATATTGGACGGCTTGACGTCTGCCGAGACAAACGGCGTGAGGGAACTGCAGCATCAGCACTCCGGACCTAGCCTGTCTTTATAAACTCTCTCGCTCTTTTTCTTTTTTTTTTCTTACAAACACACACACACACACACACACACACACAGTCTGCCTTGCTCACCTCTGTGAAGGATCTTCAGGCTCCACAGATACGTCAGACCTTTCACTACCTACAGACACAGGTACAAGAAAAAAAAAAAGAAAAGACACAGATTGCCGTTTCAGAAACAGGGGGCAGAGGTTGCATCGCATGTGTAACGCAGCGGTGCAGTTTCATCATACATGCCACACTATTAACATGATGCAAAACTTTGACATGATACAACACCGAGTTTATCTCTTATCCACTGAGTTAAGAGAGGACGACGTCAGGACATAATTGTCTCCTTCAGCTGGTTTGACAGTGACGATCGACCTCACTTTAAAGTGTGTACCGTGCAAAAAGATCAAAATGAGGTTATGTGAAAAACCAATGCTGTTACAGACTGGCAGCACCTTATCAACACTCATCATGATAATACATGACATGTAGGCTGGAACAAGTGTCAAGAGTTTTTCCCATTCCATACAACAAGTGTGGAATGATCATGTTAGCAGAAGATGAAGACTAGATTGTAATTTCTCACTGATAGAAGCTCAACATTTCATCTCGGCTTATTCCGGAAAGGTCTTCCCATCTTCTGTGAGGTGTTTCCGAATATCCCAAAAACAACTTTTCATAAGAAACTGTTTCATTTTGCACTTTCCCTTCACCTGTGGAGTAGAGCCAGAGAATGAGGTTCCTGGAGGCTTTCACACTGGTGCAGCTGCTTACTTGCTGCCATCCCTTTTAAAGTGTTTAACTTGTATTGTATTGTATTGTTTTGGGGGGGTGTGAGGTGGACGGGCTTTTCTTTCGGACACCTTAATGACACTGAGGTCAGGCTCCACCCACCCGGCGCGATCCGTACGGGTCATTATTTGCTCGTTTAAGAACCACTCCGCCCACCCCCCCCGACGTGTCAATACTTCTTCATGCTGTGTTTTTTTTGTCTCCGTTTGAAGAGAGCGCGAGAAAGCGCCGTCTCGGTGCCGGCCCGGCGACCTCCGAAGACAACCCGAGGGGAGCGCGGGCATCGCTGTGGAGCGGCGGCGGCGGCAGATTCCCTCGCACCCTCGGGCGCGCCGCTCCCTCCGCGATAATTAACAGGCGTGACGGGGCGGACCGGGGCGAAGCCGCGAATTGGAATCAACGCCGGCCGAGCGGCTGTCATTGTTTGATTACGGACGGAGTCAAAGGAAGGAGACGGCCGGAGGATAATGAGTGTGAAAGGAGACGCGCGTTTGTCGACATCAAGGCCGTCGCCATCAAAACGCCACCGGGGAGGGTGGCGGGGGGACGGGGCGAGACGAGGGAATCGGCGCCGACTTTGTCCGTCGCGTTTCCCCACAAAGGGAGGCCGTTGAGAGACTCGCACCCGCGGTTCTTTTGTTTTTCATTAACGACACGGGTTTCCTCGGCATGACGGGTCACACCACAGCCGGCTGGCGACAGACAAACGCGCCACGATGAGCACTGGAAACGGACGTTTCTTTTGCAAACTCTGCTCAGGAAAACGACTAGAGGACATGGATGAGGACAGGCAGAAAGCTCACCGCCACTGCGATCCTTCCCAGCACGTGCTCCGGGATCCTTTTGTACACATCCAGAGATCCACCTGCAACGGAAACGACCACTGAGGCAGTGTACGAGTACAGTTTCATATGTAAATACAGTGGAAGCTCGAGATACAGACTTCATTAGCTCCGGAAGGGCTTTCGTATCTACATACGACACTATATTATGAAAACGTGAAAATTCATACCCCCCCACCCCCGTATAAAGTGTAAATATACGACTGTTTTAATATATTTATTAAATATACGACTGTTTATGAGTGTAAAAAGGGCCGAGATGATCACTGTCTGGCAACACTTTTGATTTTGTTTTCGTATTTTGACTATTTTTTCATCAAATGGGATGGAAATTTCCTCAAAAACCGAATTGGTATTTTTAATAGGGCATTTAGTATGTGTTCATTTCACATGGATCCTAAACCATCTTTCCCCACATTATGTAGTCAGACGTACTCCTGCATCCTGAACACTGTAGTACACAGATGCACCAAAAACTGTAAACAAATGTAAAAACAAACACATTTAAAGGGCACAGAAAGCGCTCAGCTAAGAGTGAACATTGAAGATACATTTACTGCGTGTTCTAATCCCTTTGTCGCATATTTCACTGGTTAAAACACAGTTAAAACCTAAAAAAGAAAGAAAAAAAATCAAAGAAGATCAAAGGAGAGTTCGGTGCAGACGTCAGGGAGGTGAGACAGACTACGGCAGATGTGTGAAATCACTGCATTAAGACGCGTTCGGACAGACACACACACACACACACACACACACACACACACACACACACACAACATCAAAACAGACGCTCCTCCATCTCACACGAGTCCGGACACACGCGGACAAACGCGCGGTACAAAATGCACTCAGGTGGGGACTTCTCGCACCTTGTAGCTTTTAGCAGGCGGGGATGCGAAGCAGCAGTACGACATCTCTCTTGATCTGCAGACGTGTAAATGGATACACAGCGGAGAGACCAAGGACAGTCCCCCCCCCCCCCCCCCCCCCCCCCCCCCCTCCCCACCCCCACCCCCACCCCCACGACAAGTTTATCCTACACAGCTGTGGCAAGACCCGAAAAATAGAAAACCAGAAAGAAAAAACACGGTCTAGTAGATTCAGCTGTGGCCCGAACTCACCGTCCATAAACTCTGTGCATATGGATATCCTGTTCTCTACGAAGAAGGCACTGAAGAAAGTGATGATGTAGGGTGAATCACACTGCAAGAGGGAGGAGAGACAAACATGGCGGTCAGGAGGATTTGTCTGTGACACAGGTGGGACCGTTTCTCCATGGTAGGAAGGCTAAACTGAAGCTAACTCGAGCAGGGGAGAGGAACTGGCAAAACTCACCTTGTAGAGGATTTCTAATTCGGACATGATTTGCTTCTGTAACTCCACCGTGATGTCCAGGGGAATGACCTGGGGTCAAACATCGCAAAAGACAAAGAGTGAAATCCGTTCATAAACATCTACTGGGCTTCTAAGTCATGAAAGTGTTGTTCAGAACGGGCCGAGGCTCTCACCTTGACAGCCAGAACTCGCTTGCCAAGAATGTGGTACGCTCTAAAAAAGAAAGGGACAAAACAGAAGATGATAAAGAGAGAGAGAGTTTCTACAAGTACACATCTACCTAATAATCTATCTAGGTGTTTCTAAGCGTGACAAAATGCCCTCTGTCATCTGTGCTCAAGGTCAGAGGTCAGCGCCCAGAACCAGATCCAGTCAAGCCCTATCACTGGCTGTTCCAGACGGAGTCTTGAGTTGCAGGCGAAGCGGCAGGCACAGACCCGGGGCCCCCGTAATGATTTAATTATCAAACTCCCTCCTGCCAAACATCGGCTTTAGTTACAGTCCCTGAAGCTTAGTTTACGGCCCCGGTGACAATGCCTCCAGCTCTCTCTCTCCCTCTCAACACACAATCCTCAAGGGCAAATACTGTCCAACAGCTGTCAGGTGACGGGCATGAGGCCGGCCGGGCCGGGCCGGGCCGGTGGGGGAGGGGCAGGAGGGGTGGGGGGGGGGGGGCAGAGGTACGTCAGGCGGCCTGGTCGGCCCTCGCTGAACGTGATACCCGGCTGCTCGGCTGTCGCGGCGGGTCCTCCAGGAAGAGTGCGCGGAGGTGTGATTAATGCGTCTCAGATCTGAGGCGTAACGCGTTGCTCTCCGCTCAGACGCCTCAAAACTGGCCCCGGCCTTTAATTACTGGCACCTTTCAGCGCCATGTCGGCAGCACCGCGCGGCGCCGGGAGCAGGGGGCAGCGGCAGAGGACGTGCGCTCTCCGTCTGAGCCCGGGGACGAGACCCAGACCTGGACGTCCTGGACGCCCCTGGCTCGAGAGGACGACAGGACTTCATGGAGACTAAGCGGACAAAATACATCCGTTTCACTGGAGTCAGGGTAACAAAATGGGTGAGCAACCTGACTGTCTCAGTGCCCAGCAGCAAAAACCAGATTGTAGTTAGCACAACAAGCATATGCCTTCCTCTGACTCAGGTTGGAGAGTGTCATTTACCCATCCTCTCTCTCTCTCTCTCTCTCTGTACGTCTGTTCTACCCCTTAGTGTTCTCTTTTGGAAGAAGTATTCTTTGCACATGGGGCTGACGGCCTTGTTCCTCGTTCTGACGTCTCAGTCTTGCTTGAAGCTACAATCAATAGCAGTAAGCATGACTGCTGCCTCTTAATTAAGATGAAAATGTTAATTGAGGCAAGTTCGCCGGGGTAGACGTGTTAAATACTGATCGGGCAGGTTGTGTGTGCGGTGCGTGCGCGTGTGTCTGAAATAGATTGAATCAAGTCGACACCATGTTCAACAGATCCAGCCCGTGGAGCTAACATGCTAACTAGCGGTTTGAGGCAGGAGGAGGAAGGGAGCTCTGAGTCTGTGGGATGACATGCGTGTGTCACACATCTGGTTATTTGTCTCTCTCCTCATGGTAATTAATCATGGGCAGGGCTGGATGGAGGTAAGCCTATATTAAGCTCTTTTACAAGGCGTTTCTTTTTATTATGTTTTCCTAACAAATGAGTCACAAAAAGAGGAAAATTAACCCAACGGCCCATTAACATCACATGGAGCCCCATGTTTACGGGCAGTGTTCCTTGAGCCCTAACCCTGGCATCGACTAACGAGCAGTGGCACGGACGAGAGTTGAGAAAGTTTTCTCCGGTTGGCTTTTTACGGCCGTGGAGACGGCGTGCGACTGCGGCCCCGGTTACGGCGCTCAGACCCGGAGCGTCCTTGACGAGCTCAGGGCCGAGCGTCCCTCCATGAGTTACGCTGACAGGCCTGTGACAGCAGGAGACATGGGGACAAGGTTACATGGCCGCCACCCACCCCACCCCCTCCCCACCCCCCTGCCACTTCCCCCTAATCTGACCCCAGTAAATGTGCCCCATTGCCTGGATCTTATTTACACTCCAGCTCGCTCTGTAATAAAGCTCCATCATGCAGTATTCATAGGGCCTCTCGCCGTGTCCCTCTGAAGTCGGGGCCTGGCCTGCAGCTCTAGAGCGGGGGGCCGGCCGGCTGCTGGGGATCAGGATCAGATCAGGGCTGACGTGGTGCTTCAGCGCGGCCACATGGAGGACGGCCGCTCCTCTCCCTCACCTGATACAGTCCCCGCCGCTCTCCCCCCCACTGACCCAGACAGACAGACGACCCGGACGCAGACGGAGCAGCGCGTGTAGCAAACACACGTGATAACGCCTCGCTATTAAGTCCTCACGGTTTGTCCAAATATCAAGCATAGATGCTAGGGTTAGAAGTTGAAGTTTCAAGCTTTTTACTCAAGTACGAGCAAAAGGTGTACTGGTTTCTAAACTACTTCAAGTATTAAAAGTAAAAGAATGAAAAAGAAAATCTATCTATCTATCTATCTATCTATCTATCTATCTATCTATCTATCTATCCATCTATCTATCTGTCCCCATATGTGTACTACTGACCAATAACGTGTGTCATTCATAGGGCAGAAGATATAACTAGTTGCCTATAAATCTTGTAGGCGGAGTGTTATCAATAGCCTGATTGATTAATGATCATCAAAAAACTAAAAACAAGTTGGAGACGAGTACACTTAAGCACAGGCATCTACTCTACTTCTGCTTCACCTCCTTACATCCATAAATGGAAGGAGTAGAAAGTACAGATACTGCGTAATAAATGTAAAGGAGTAGAAGTAAAAAGTAGGTTGAAAAATAATCACTCCGGTAAAGTATAGATAACCAAAATTTCTACTTAAGGCAGATAACGAAGTATTTGTACTTAGTTACTTGACACCTCTGGTAACCGTTTCCAAACGCCTACTGTAAATATCAGGATACGAGGTAACGAGCTACCACCGCATTAACCGGACAGGTCTGGCGCCCCGATAAACACCTGAGCCAATGAGCTGAGGAACCTAAATCAATCAATCAATGATAAATCAATGGAGCGGACGGGCCGCGAGGCCGAAGGAGCAGCTGAGGCCGGCCGGGCGCTTCATGTCACCGCAGCCCAAACCCGCTCCTCTTAATTGCACTCTGCGGCTCCGGGAGTGCGGGAAATGGCCTGCGTGTCCTTGTTCCGGCGTTTATAAGGCGCGGGGCGCTGGACACGATGGACCTCAGAGGGAGAGAGAGCGCAATAAAAAAACAACACAGGCCGACAGTGATGGATGGTCAGGGCGGCGCGAGGCTACGCAGAGCTGAGGTGCTGGTAACATCCAATCCAGTCCAAATGGCTCGGGGTCACGAATGGGCTGAGAGGTTAAAAGGTGGGGAGTGGGAGCGCTTTCCACACGTGATAAGCTTAATATAAGCCGGACCTAAAGGGTAGAGGGCTGGAGGAGGGGAGGGGAGGGGAGGGGGGTGGGGGGAGGGGCTGAGGATTGGTTAGCGAGCATGCAGGTGTCCGGAGCAGGCCCGCACACAATCACACGGCTTTAATCCTGTAAATAACGACCACTGACGGTCATTTTAGCAGCCATTGTTTTCGTTTTTGTTTTTAACGTGAGCCTTCCTGAAGCTGACTGAAGGTAGAAGTCGAGGGAGACGCCTCGAATCCGGTGGTCGTCCTGCTATCCAAACAACGAGAAGGGTTTTGAACTCCCAAGAGTTCGATATCTCTTCTCTTTGCTCTTTTGGAGGAGTTTCAACCACTATATATTTCACCTTGTGTATTCAACTTATTGTGCTTCACCTTATCCTGACTGTGAGGCACTGTGTGGCTGTGGTCCGTGACAGGCTCCATACAAACACTTTTTCCTTACTTGCTACCTGTACTGTATGTGCTGCGGATTGGGAGGTGGAGCAGCAGCTCTGTTCGCAGGAAGTAGACTTTGAAAAGCTTTGAACACTGACTTTCAAGCATCCTTGGGAGTTTGTGAAAAAAAAAAAGCATTTGTTTAGCCCGGCTGCCCTCTCCGCTAAAGGCGAGAACAATCCAACTCAGCGGGGATACGGAGGAGGAGGAGGAAACGAGGGATCGAACAAAGCAGCTCCTGAACACAGACAGACTTCTTCTGCTCTCTGGCCTAGTGGAGCACGACACTCTACTTCACTAGGACTGCGGACCGTGTGAACACACGACGTCAGAGTGCTAACACTGAACTGCTGCCGCATCAACAGTCAGCTGATGTGATTGTGGCGGGCTGAAGGTGGCTCGATACCCTAAGTAAACAGGGGAGACTCAAACAAACTGTGTGTTTACTGCTGGGAGAGGAGAGCTGGTCAGAGCAGCCGTGCTCCGTTCATTTGGACTCCGGGACTAAATTCTTTTTCATGTATTTTTTACATGCATGCTACATTGTCAAATCCTCCTCGGAATCGGTGTCTAACATAAAGCTGGGGCCCAGATGTGTTCAGGGACATACTCAAAAGGCGACCGAGGGGAGATCTGATTTATGATGAAAATGAAAAGAAGAGGAGAAAAAAACACACCTACAACTAAGTGGCGATATTTCATCTGTATTTCTTATCTCGTCCTTCAAACCAGAAACGTTTGGGCATGAAAAGCCTGTGCAGGCGTTCACGGGGCCGAGGCGACTGAGGGATGGTGGGGCTCGCACCGCACGCATCACCCCCTCAGCTCAGCCGCCATGTTGCTATCCCACAACACTGAGAGATTGGCTCTGAATGAAACCCTCTCCGTCATAAAACAGTGGGAGGTGATTGGACAGGGAAAAAAAGAGACAGAGAGGGGGGGGGGGTGAAAATATAAAAAGACGGTCTTCGCAGGATTTGCTATTTGGGAAATTTACTGGGTTTGCCGGGGACTGCGTGAAGACAGAGCACTCCGTCAAGTCAAGGTTAGCCTGAGCAGTGATCAATACTTCAATCTCAATAAAAAAAGCTCAATAGCTGAGGACTGATGGCGGGGAGGAAACGCGAGGTGGGGAGGGAGGAGAAGAAGGATAGAGGGAGCAAAACGAACGCCAGCCTTGTCATCGTGTTAGCGGGCCGGCAATACGTTTGTCTGAGCAGGGGGGGGGGTGGAGCCGGGTGATGTGACAGATCAAGTCAACTGCTGTCATAGCTTACAGCCCCAGATCAATAGCACGCATGTTGGCAACCTTCAAAGCAGGATACATCAACCCAGGCGTGGACACAAAGCGGCCTGACACACGTGCCAGACCAGGCACGGAGAGAGAGCTGAGAAAGAAGCACCAGGATCAAATAAAAGTCAAGGAATAGGGAGAAAAGCAGTCGAAAGCCGGACGCGACCTCCTTTCATATTTTCCACCGTGCGGATGCGTCTATGCGGAGTGGAGCTCTGGTGTCGGGCTGCGGCCTCGTAACCTCGATGCCACAGTGTGAGAGGCAGCAAACACCTACTTGTAAACAGTTCCTCCGTTTCCATGGCCAAGCTGCTCTTGATAGTGGATATCTTGGGCATTTATCTGCAGAGCCACACGCGCACACACACACACGCACGCACACAGGTGCACAATGACAACACTTAGATGTTATAACACGAGAGGGCACGCAACCAGGACATGATCGGTGTAACTACACAGGTGTGTACAGAGGAAGGGGGGGATGGGGGGGATGGAGAGATGGGGATGGAGGGGTGGAGGGGGGGGGGCTACATTGTCGCTGGAGGCTATAAACAAGCTTTCAGGTCACTTCAAGTTCAGCAACATAAGATAGAGAAAACTGAGGGACAGAGGGGGGGGAGAGCGGATCAATACAGCGTGTGCTGTCCAGTTTATAAGACGAAAAAAAACAAGAGGGACGTTGGGCCTGGGCGAGGAGGGGATTGAATGATGAAGAGTTTCCAGATAATATGTTTGCCGTTGTCATCCCACTTTACTCTGACAGAAAGAGAGTGTCGGTGTGTCTGGTGATATAATGCAGCCGTGGCCGGGATGACCGATCTGAAGGTTTTTACCTCACTTTTTGCACCATTTCACGATGACCGATCGAACGTCTTCCTGGGAGCCAAGACGGCTTCTCCACACCGGGGGAGTGTAATATGTAACATATATGTAGTGTATGACTGTGTAATTAAGATGGAGGACATATGAAGACGTCTGTAACAACAGTAATTACTCGGCATCCGAGGACGCAAGTCCCTGGAGGCTCATTGCTTGTAATGACAATTATCCCAATTAACAGTTGACTCCTCATGTTGTTTCCCCATTTCCATCCCAACCACCTCTATTCATTTTCATCTCTATATATATGTAAACATGTTCCATACTATCATTGTGCTCATTATAGGAACTTCACATCCAATCTCCTCTTTCCAGTTCATCTACGATGTAAACCCCTGCAAGCTTAAAACGAAAACATTTTCACTGTATGCACAGAGCACACGTGTGCACCCCCCCAACCCCCCCTGCCTCCCATCAATTGATTAGATAACATGGTGAGAGTAGGGAGAATGAGGAGGAGGGGATGGGGGAGTGGGGGAAGGATGGAGGTGATGGCTGAGAACAGCTCTATTAGTTCACTGTGTTACGGGCAGAAACCTGAGTGGCTGTTGCTTTAATTGTCTTCCTGACACGCTGGCTGCCCTGTGTGTGTGTGTGTGTGTGTGTGGTGTGTGTGTGTGTGTGTGTGTGTGTGTGTGTGTGTGTGTAGAAAAGGCAGTTACAGGTAGGTTTTGCTCTCAGGAAACCCACACACCCCCTATCTCCCAGTGCAAAGAGATGAAGCTCCGACGCACGCACACGCACACGCACACGCACACGCACACGCACACACACACACACACACACAGACACACACACAGACATACAGACAGGCTCACCTGCCCGTTTGTCAGGATCCTTTTCAGCTCAGCAGATGATTTCTTTAAGCTGTGGGGTGGGGGTGGGGGGTAGGGGGGGCAGGGGGGGGGGGGGGGGGGGCATAGAGCAGAAATCGTTTTACTCATCCGTCACACACACACCCTGCTACAGGGACCAGTGGACCGAGCCTCACCTGTTGTTCGCCACAGCATCCGGGACAGTGTGAGCGCAGTCATTGGCTGGGTTAGGTCTGGTATTCACCTGGAGGTGTGCAAACACACACACACACACACACACACGTGAGAGGATACAAACACACACACACACATGCACACTTGGTGGTCAAGGCCAAAAGACGGGCAGACAGACAGACATATGGCCAGACCGCCCTATTGAAGGAGAACAAAACACAAGCTCTCCGCTCAGCCTGAAGGTTAATTGGCTTTCGTCGGAGAGAGGGGAGGTGGGCGGAGGAGAAGAAAACAGAGGTGTCCGCAGAGGAGGGGAGAGGATGACAGACAGGAGAAGGAGGAGGAGGAGGAGAAAAAAACACAACAACAGGAGAGCAAAAATATATCTGCAAGGAGGTACGGAGATGTGGCCGAGGCGAGAAGCGAGAGGAGGACGCCTCGGACAGATTTGGGCGGAGGCTGCAGGGCTAGAGCTGAAGTACATCTATTTATCTGCATCTATGTTTACTCCAAAGACCTCCACCCACACCCAAAGAGGGAATGAGACCCTTTAAAGGAGGATACTAAAAATAACTCTTTTAATTGAGGCCAAAAGGCCGATGTCTCGGGTCCACAAAAGCAGAGGGGTACTGGCTTTAATTAGTGCCCAGGAAGACCTAATTTAAACAGTGCACGAGACTCCCCCTCAGTCAATTATTCTGATATTAGAAGCAGGGAAAAGAGGGGGAAGACGACCAAAGAACAAGAGGAAAGGAAAACGAAAAAAATACATCATCTTCTCCAAACAGACCTTTGACCTTAAGAAAAGAAACTGACACAGTTGGGTTGCTGTTACCACAGCTCCTCAGAGGATACATTAAGTAAAGCACTGGGGTAATTCTACTATTGAAATGGAGATTGATATAATGTGGATCATCTGGAGAGACGGCGGAGGTGTCAAGTCATTTAACCCACGGTAATTAGCGACGAAGTTTCAGCAGCGACATGCCCAACATGAAACGGGCGGATCTGCAAGAAGGCCATTTGTGAATGGCAGAGGGGAGGAGGAGGGGGAGGGGGAGGGGGAGGAGGAGGAGGAGGGGCTTGTAATGACAATTTAATGGTCCAACAACGTCGTGTCTGATGCTGAGGTTGTTCTGATCACACTGAGGAGGGACGAAGGACGCCGCCCCGTCTTCCTCGTCAGAACTTAAGCCTGAACTTAAACACTCGTCTAGAAATCACACAGCGATTACATGAGTGCTGTTTGGTTCTGGGTAAAAAAGAAAGGGAGGAGGAAAGAAAAAAAAAAGCAGCCAAGCCTGGTTTGACGACCCTCTTTAGGTCAGCGTTGCAGGATCGTTTATAAAAAAAAGAGGCTATGGACGAGGGCAGCAAGAAAATGAGCGGAGGAAGAGGAGAGCCTTGACTTAAATTGACATTTCAATAAGTGGAACACAGCGTTACCAATCCATTTGCCTCCCCTCCCCTTCCTCCCCTCCCTCCCCTTCCTCCCCTCCCCTCCCCTTCCTCCCCTGGTTCTCTGTGTAAGGCAGCTGAAACAATTATTGAGATAGGTACCTTCAGGCCATGTATGTTCCGGATCCCTGGAGTCTTGCCGGCTGAAACAGTAATTGACTAGATTGTAGAACACATCACTGGGCCATTTACAAATGTGGTGAAAAAGAATCAGTTCTTTACAAAGAGAGAGAGAGAGAGAGAGAGGGGAGGGAGTTGGGGGGGGTAAGGGAAAAAAAATGAAATGAAATGAGGGTTACTCTGAAATTAGTTGTGGACAAGAGAGTGATTGAGACTCTGGGCTCTTGAGACGGGAGGAAGGAAGGAAGGAAGGAAGGTAGAGGAGGGAAAAATAGAGTTAGAGTGAAGAGAAGTGGTAGCGAGGAAGATGCACAGTAAAGGGAGACGACACAATGTTTCATCACTGCGCCCTTGGGGTCCGTTAGCGATTATGTACGACTTGGGTGGTCATTTGATGGGTGAGAAAACTATACGAAGACCGGGAAAAAAGGAATGAATTGAACAAGCACTCGTGATGAAAACCAGCCCAGGAAGAAACCACATAAAGCCAGAGATGTGAGGAAAAGAAAAAAAGAAAGAGAAGCTACGGCTGAATACATGTCTGTCCTTGAAGCAACAGAAATGTAGATTTCAGAACCCGGTAACAGAATGAGCCAATGAATTTTAATGTTGTCCAGAGGCTGCGTCGACTCTAGCCAGCGCTGGCATGTTCCACTTTTCACCACCGTCTCGACTCGGTATGGGCAGCGGCTCGTCTTTACACGCTCGCTCCTAGAGCCCCGCTCAGCCCCTCTGCACTGAGCGGCTGGTTGGCCGGTTAATTGGGGACAAAGCGCGACGTGTCGGACGTTGTACCTCGTGGAAATATCTGCAGAGGGTCGGGGCAGCAGGCCGTTCATGCGTTGCTCGTTCATGGTGTTGCAGTACTGGAGGAGAGGAAACAGACAGTTTACACGCACACAAACTCCATCACAGATGAGGAAATGCATCAGAACGATGGACTTTGATGAAAACAATCAGCTGAACGCTGTGCTGGAATCTGTTGGCGAGGGCCGAACGAGGCCGGGCGAGGCCCTGTGGGGCCTGTCGTGTTGTGAAGGAGCTGTAGCATTAACCCTGCTCTCCTCCAGGTCGAGGGCTCGCCAAACACTCCTATCCTACCAGGACTAACACACGCACACACGCACTAGCATGCTAGCTAGCTAGCTAGCTCCGGAGTCTGGCGATCGCCTGCCAAGCCAAAGCAATAATTGATGTTTCAGTTAACCAAACCATCTGTTAAACTGTGGCCGTGTGTGTGTGTGTGTGTGTGTGTGTGAGAGTTGTACACACACACACAAACAAACAAACACACATGTCTCCCTCCTTCTGAGACTTCAAACCAACACACGAGCAAACCAAAACAAAAGAAAATGCAGTTCTGAACATCCTCACATTTTTATCGTGTTTGCTTGATAGTCCAGTAGGAAGCACCACGTCATGGCACAGATATGTAAATGTGCTCTCTCATTGTTGTGGCGGTGGTGGTGGTGGGGTGGGGTGGAAGTGGGGGGGGTTCGGGGGGTAGGGTGGGGTGGGGTGGAGGGGGGGGGGGGGGGCTGTTGGATGGGAATGGATCAGAATGGCTACCCAAGTGGCACAGCTGTTATTAAAAGGCCTATTTATCACTGTCAGGTCCCTCCTCGCTCCTAGCCCTCTGCTTTCGCCCTCCAGCGTTCTCACTAGGCCACATCTGAACAATGGACCAATACCAAAAAACGGGCTGGAAGGTGGTGTGCCTGAGAAAGGGTGTGTGTGTGTGTGTGTGTGTGTGTGTGTGTGTGGGGTGGGTTGGGGGCGGGGAGGGGGGGTCCTAACATACCTTTAATTTTCCGCTCAGCTAGCTTATTGATTAAGGCTGCAATTACCACCTAATCTGTAGTAGGTGTGTTATTAAAAGACATTCTCCATTGTTGGCCAATAACTAAACAGTGTCCGATCCCAAATACCATCGCTCAGCCTTGAGGGACAGGCGGGAGAGCGAGAGCGGAGCGGGGGTCTCATCATCATTAGCAGACTAAAGGGGAAAATGGGAGTACGGGCGGTGGAATTAGAGCCGCTACCTCCAGGGGGAGCAGAGCCGGGAACCGACCAGGTCACGTGCTTTGTCTTTTCTCCCTCCCCTCCTCCTCCTCCTTCTTCTTCTTCTTCTTTTTTCCCGTTGGCACCTGACACAGGCCGGTCTTTAACTTTGAACGGGGGGGCCGTCTTGTCTTTCAAGGTGTCGAACAATGATTAGAGGAGCAGCGGAAAGAGCGGACGAGTCTCGCAGGGGGAGCGCGTGGCAATCAATGTTCCCGGCGATGGGCGATACTCCTCGCCATGAACGCCCTCCGCAGACCCGTGTAATTAAGCGCTCGATCTGAGCATTAATTTTGCTCCGCGCGGAACGTGCATGAAATTTTCACCAGGCAATGTCAGAAGAGTGAGAGAGAGAGAGAGAGAGAGAGAGGAGAGAGAGAGGAGAGAGAGAGAGGAGAGAGAGAGAGAGGAGAGAGAGAGAGAGAGAGAGAGAGAGAGAGAGAGAGAGAGAGAGAGAGAGAGACAGAGACAGAGACAAAGAGAGAGAGAGAGACAGAGACAGAGACAGAGAGAGACAGGAAGAAGAGACGAGAGAGAGAGAGAGAGAGAGAGACAGAGAGGGAGAGAGGTGGAGAGAGAGGAGAGAGAGAGAGAGAGAGAGCGAGAGAGAAGCGAGAGAGAGAGAGAGAGAGAGAGAGAGAGAGAGAGAGAGAGAGAGAGAGAGAGAGAGAGAGAGCATGGCGGGCACGTTTTGAGGAGCGTGGTTTGTATGTTTTGAGAAACGCGGGGGCCCGAGAGGCAAGCAGCGTTGGAGAGAGAGACGCTAATGAATTAGCGCACCTTTCACCTAACACGCCGCTCGCGGTTAATTTCTATTAATTTCACATAATGGCCGTCTGCTCACCTGGAATTAACAACAAAAGAGGCGATAGATAAAGAAATAAATAAACCCACCGACCGGTGTCTCTACGGAGGGCAAACGGCAAAGCGCAGCAAACCACCAGTAGGGAAATATTATTAATATAATAATAATAATAAATCCCTCTGAACACAAATGCAAATGCATGCTGACACGCAGGGCCCTCGCAAAACGGGTTTTTTTTTTGTATTCAAATGGTGTAAATGATATTTCAGCGAGGGCCTGTATTTTCCAGGCGGATCAGCAGCTTTTTGCAAACACGGGCCTCCCAGGAGGGAGCAGAAAACCCATTACCCGGCTCCCGGATTTGTTTGCCCCCCTTCCCCCCCCCCAACCCAAAATAAATAAATAAGAATTCACTGCACAAATGGAGCCGAGTGGTGGATGCCGCTAGACGTTTGTGCCAGGTGGGGAGAGAGGGGGAGCAGCCGAGACCGGGGACGGGGGGGGGGTTCAGGAAACCAGAGAGCCGGGACAATAACGCAAGCAAACGCTTTACAAATGAGTTTTACTGTTGCTTGTTCTGCCAGAAATATATAGTTAATATAGTTGTAAATGAACTAAAAAAAACATAAAAACACGGGGTCAACAGGATGCCGTCGGCTTCAGCTGCAGCTTGTAGAAGGTTTTTTTTCCTCCTCTAAATTGTCTGATTTTGGTTGATCTGGTTGATTCGATGTCAGACTAGCTTTGCAACAGATTCCTTACGGTTACATTTTATTTCCGCATTGATTGGGACAGACAGAAAGCTCGATAGAGAGCCACATAGCCGGGTTTTATTAGGCATAGCAGTGTAAAACAGGCAGAGTGATGGCGGGTGATACCAAAGAGACTCCGAGGAGGGGAAATCAACACTTCGACGGCCGGGGGAGCTCGGATCGTCTGAGCTGGGTTGGTGAATAATAAAAGTGGCCGAGGTCAATGTTTTTTACCACCCCGCTCACTGGCATGAACAGCTGTCTCTTCTTTTGCTTAATCGCCCCCGCTACCCTATGCTACTTAATGATTAAAAGGCAACCACAAGTGAACGCATGGTGGAAATGGACAAAAAACAAGGAGTGTAAATTGTGCCTGTGGCTGCGGCAGCATCATTGTGAGCTGATGGGGGGTAAAAGACATCCACAGATGAAAGTAGATTTTGAACAATTCTGCAGCCCCCGGGGGGGGGGTTGGGGGGGGGGGGGGCTGCTCTTTAATGAGGCAAAACTTTAAGTACTGAATAATAAATAATAAAAATTGACAGTTCATTTAGCTTTCAGTGTACCTCGTAGAGAAACCCATTACACGCCATTACTCTTACTGTCCGTGGCGTGAACAGTAAGTATGGCGGGATGTGGAAATGTACTGCAAGTAACGCCCGAGCGGAGACGAGGAGGGGAAGTGTGTGTGTGTGTGTGTGTGTGTGTGTGTGTGTGTGTGTGTGTGTGTGTGTGTGTGTGTGTGTGTGTGTGTGTGTGTGTGTGTGTGTGTGTGTGTGTGTGTGTGTGTGAGAGAGAGAGAGAGAGAGAGAGCTTTTTTGAGCTTCAGATCAGATCAATGGATCCTCTTGTACCATATAATAACAGCCCTGAGGTCGCCCAATTTTGAACAACACTAAATAAGGTTTAGGTGACTTATTCCAGCCTTACTTACTGCAGCGACCACATATCCGTTTTCATAGCCATGTTCAGGCCAGAGAGCCGACAGTTTATCACATTTGAAACGGCCATTCACGTTATTCCCTCCTGCCAAGTTCATCTGATTTGCACCTGTATGTTGACTCGCAGGGTAAACAATATCCGCAGCTACTGTTGACATTACTGAACCCTTGATTTGTATTAACAAAGTAGCATAAACAACTAAAAAAACTTGGATAGAGGTAATATATGTTTATCTAATAACCCGCCCTGGTAGTCAAACAGACAGTGTAGACAGACATGACAACAGTGGGAGTCAGACCTGCACGTCAACATCTTTTAGGATAGACTGAAAGAGCACTGAAGAAAACTGCTTTGAGAACGCAAAACGATTTGAACAAAAGTGTCGATTACTATGATCGTGTATGGACTCACATATGACAACATGGCTTTGAGTTCTTCGTCGCTGCGTACAGTGATTCTGTCCCCCACCTCGTCTTCGTCTGGAAACGGAACAGCAGCAGATTGAAACCTGATCTTAACAACGAAGCGGCCATCATTTGTGCGACTCGTTTAATTTCTGAAACAATATGACGCTCTTGGACTTGTTCTATGGCAGGGGGAAGAACACAGTTGATATACTAATAGGACATTCTCCATCCAGAACCTATAAATCAATGACAGTCCCTCTCTCCTTGACATTAACTTGCTTACATAGAACAGTAAGTTGGTCCATCCAGCCAGTCATTAACCTGCTTGCTATTACAGTGTTGCGAGGATCAGTATACACACTATCTCTGGCATATATACATGAGGACAGAGGAGAGGAAACTAGACTGATATGATGGGCTAAAGAAAGGTGACTGTGAAAAAGCATGTGTCCTTGTTTCCCTTACATATCAATATGTATAGGGCCAGCATCATGCTAATCTTAGTGTTAACCTTCTGTTAAGTTCCTAACACACCTGTAATCACCTGTCCTTCGATTACCTTACCAACGTCATGGTAAGAAGGGTCAGAGGGGTCTGCTTGAACCTGTCCAAGTTCACATAAGGTGAAGGCAGGGATACAGACACCCTGGACAGGTCTCCATCACAGGAGACATGCCCCATCCACCATCCTCTCAGGTTAGAGTCTCCAATCAACCCAAACATACATGCTTTTGGACTGTGGGACGAAACAGTAGAAAACCCATCCAGACCCTGGGACCCACACAAACTCCACACAGAGGAGCCTTCAGGATGACAGGGAGCATTAATTCACCAGACTAAGGGTTCATAATACAAAATACTGTTGCATTTATGAAATTAAGAAGTTTCACAGCACAATGAACTGTGATCATGTGAAACAGCACAGACCCGCTGCAGACCTTCTCATTCACCCTGCCTCTGTCTCGTATGGTAAAACAGGAGAAACGAAAGAGTAACTTACACTCAAACGCCGTGACAGTGGCCTCCGGCATCACATCCCTGATCGCGACCTGAGATATGACAACAGAGACAGTAAAGAGAAAGTAAACCACGAGTGGCGACAGCCGGTAAAGTGCAGGGGACACGGTCAGATCAGACACGACAAAAGGCGGAGTGACAGCGTCTGAAAACTTCAACTCTGACACCTCCAAGTCTGAGGCTCAACAACAACAGACAGGACTGAGTGACACTTGGGTTAGCTCACCAGCAAGTCATTGAAGTTCAGGAGAGATGGATAGTCGACGGATGAGTCCATGTCCCCTGCCGGCGTCTTTATACGGATCACTATAGCCTCGCTGTCCATTGTACAGAGGATATTTAGAGCGAGTGTGGGCATAAGGAGGACACACTGAGCCTCATACTATCCCTGGACAGGCTGTCTGAGCTAACCTGCTAATTTCCGGCTAGCATCCTCCACTCTGTGCTAAACTGCTACGGCCGCCGCCGACACCGGAGGCACGGCACAACTTCAGGAGAGGTCGAGCCTCAGGTCCGGACGTGTCCTCGTCCTGTCTCTTTGGGATCGGTTTAAAACTGTGCTACGTAGATTTAGCCAATGCAGCTAATTTAGAGGAAGACATAACTGTTCCAGCTGCGGTTCCGGCACAACATCCGGCCAAGGCATTTCAAAATAAAAGACCTCACCACTCAAAACATGGCTGTTTTACACTTGCGCTCTCTCTCTCTCTCTCTCTCTCTCTCTCACACACACACACACACACGCGCGCGCGCACACACACACACACACACTCTATTGTCCGAGAGTGCAGGACAGTGCAAGTAAAAGAGTTAAATCGCTATTTCAATTGAATATCTGGGCACACAATAAGTATTATCATCGGCAGAACTGTTCAAACATCTCAAAGCTTCATTTTCACACCTTTGCTTGACGTGTTGGAGCGAATTTCTCCTTATTTTGCAAGATAAACTTTGTCAGTGAGTGTGTGCCCACAAAAAGGTTCCTACTCAAAAGGATTATAATTACTTGCGTAACTCTATTTCAACTAATATACACCACAGTGTAGTCAATTTTGGTTTGAACATGTTTGGCATTTTTAACAATTAACCTTATTCAAGTTTGAACACATTATGAATATTTGATTGAGAACACTGACTTAGCATGTTTTATTTTGTGTCAGTGTTAAATGAATGAATGTTAACATGAATCAAACTATAATTGTGTCTTTTCTTAGAAATTCATAGACTGATGGGATTTGTAACAGGATGAAAAACGCATGAAAGTAATAAGGCCTGACGCACGATGTGTGCCTACAGCTCAGCCTTATACTCCATGAAATTAGACTGTTGCTACCTTGGACTTCTTTTTCTGGACATGACATTGATGTGAGATTAAGTTTGATAAGAGAGGAAAATTTGGAGCAGAAATTGGCTTCCTTCGGGTATAATGGTGAGCTATTGAAGATTAAATATTCTTTTTATCAGACCGACCTTAGGTGAGGATTATAAACCTTCTACCAACATTTACATTTATTTGTGTGAATGGTTGTCACTCACAGCAATGGACAGCCTGATGGACAAAGATGTATTGCTCTTTTCTTTTGTCCACCTCTGTGCCCTCCTGACCCTGGCCTCTTCAGTACTCCAAAACAATTTTTTGTACGTTTTTCACTCCACATTAGCCGAGCAATATAAGTTCAAGGTTTTCACTCGCGCATGAGTCATTAGCGTACGACTGAGTGTAAAACAAAGCGCCACTCAAAACAGTGGTTGATCGCAGCCTGACGATTGAGGCGCTGCATCGGCCACTGCCAACCTGCTCACTCGACATTAATCCCTGGACGAAATGAAGTTTCTCTCTATATTCGTTTACAGCACTGAACAGACCCCAGGTCTGTTGACCAGGATAAGAACTTGTTAAAGCTCGTTCTCCCTCCTTAAGTAGCTCGGATCTAGCAGGACGTGTGGTACTGTGGAACTATCTATCTAACTATCTAGCTATCTAAACTATCTCAATCTATCTATCTATCTATCTATCTATCTATCTATCTATCTATCTATCTATCTATCTATCTATCTATCTATCTATCTATCTATCTATCTATCTATCTATCTATCTATCTATCTATCTATCTATCTATCTATCTATCTATCTATCTATCTATCTGTCTATCTGTCTATCTATCTATCTATCTGTCTATCTGTCTATCTGTCTGTCTGTCTGTCTGTCTGTCTGTCTACACACAGAGGTTAGAGGTTCAATGCATCGACCGGCCACTGCTCGCATTCTAATCTCCCAGACCTTTAACAACCTCTTGGTTAAAGACCCATTGACTTCCATGTAATGCCTGGAATTATTACTCTGCCTAATTGTTACACAGAGAGTGATGGTGAAAAACAAAGCAGGGCCATCAGGCGTTCTGATTAATGCCTCCACCAGCACTGCGCTCTGATGAAAAACCAGCACTGCGCTCTGATGAAAAGCGCAGGATCTATGTGGCACTTTGTCAAACACGCTCTCCCAGGACTGGACGTTTGGTCCTCCTGCTTTAAGGGCAACTAGGATGAGGCCCAGTCAGCAATCCTCGTTATCAGAAATCAAAGTCCTGACTTAGCTGAGAGGGGAAGAGGAAAAGGAAGGCCAGCATTCACTGTCTGGTAATTAAAACCCATTTTATCAGACCTCTTCTCTTCCCTCGCATCTTCTCTTGTGCTATTGACAAGCTGTTTAGCCCAAAATGAGCTCAGTTTGACTCTAAATATATGAGGCACACTTATTTAACTTTCTCAGCAAAGAGGTGAAATCAAGTAAACAAGACAGCATGGGAATTATCCAACACGATAAGTCATTATTTATTTAGAGGTTTTATAATTATTCATGGCCTTTTGAGTGTAACCAAATGCCCTTATGCAGCATGCATTTACATCTTCCTCCTCCTCCTCCTCCTCCTCCTTCTCTGATGATTATTATTTCATTAGTCTATGTCAAATGTATTGGTTGGCTTGTGTTTATTGATTAATGAGCCAAAGTCAGCACAGCGTCCCTGCACTGTAATGCTGATATACACATTCTTGGTAATTATAGTACAAATGTGTGCGCTTTGTGGTTTATTTACCTTAACAGAATCAAGGAAAAGGGAGGGCGGCCCTGGCTTCGGCCTCACAAAGGGGCCGAACCTGCTGTCTGTTCAGCCAAAAAAACAAAGCACGTCCCGCCATCTGTCCAGGGCCACCTCCCAACTCAGGTATCCAGATGCGAACCCTCTGGCTGAAATAGAGATGTGTCTCCTCAGCCTTGAAGCCTGAAGCCCGTTGTTTATTGATGCTGCCAGAGTCCACGCTCAGATCGATACCATCTCCCCTCCGATGGGCCTTCAACACTCAGACTCCAAATTGAGGTCAGGATATGTAGAGGGTTATGGCACTTCAGCAGATATGAATCGCCCGGGAGGCTGCCACCGTTTGTTACATCTTCCTTTAAAGTTCATCTCCCGAGTTGACCTGTGATGAAGCATGGCGAGCCTGCGAGCCACCGGTGCGAGAGTTATGGGGAAACGCAGCAACGTGTGGACAAGCAGTTTGGGAGGAAATGGATTGTGTGACTACCTCTCAGCTCTCCGACAGGCGTGCTTTCCCTGCCAGCTCCCCGCGCCTGCCGCTCACCTCTGAGGACCCCTTTATGGCCGCGTGTTGTTTCTGTTGTTTCTAATAAAGAGGAAATATTGGCGCCTTCCTGACCCGCTCATAGGGGGCCGTAGAAAAATTTATGGGGCGTGTCTCCTCCGCAGAGGCTGCGTTCGCACCGAGCACGACATAAATAAGGCATCACCAGTTCACCCGCGCTCGATTGGCTCTTCTTTCATGCGCTGGTCAAGTGACTTTATTGAATGCGAGATCTGACTACATGGTATTGCTTTCACCTGCGACACAGGGAAAGGAAAAAAAAATGCTCCGAGCATACGGCTCTGCCTTCACTGTCACACATTTTATGTATTATACAACTTTAGTTTTGACCAAAGTGATGAATCCAGTGGTTTTCATGGGTGGTACAGTAACCTAACCTTTCTGTCACATTAGTAACTATTGAGTACGTTATGGAGTTCTTCCTTCATTCTCCGTTCAGGTATTTTTCAGATGTATTCCTCACAGTAATCATCTAGTTAGATTTAGACACAAAAATGTGACAAAACTCTGCTTTTTCTGCTTGATCACCTGGATATGAATGTAAAACTACACACCTTATGACAAATGATTAAAATGATCACTATTTAGCCAGGTTGTGGCTCTTCTAACCATCTACGTATTATCTTACCAGCTTTGTAACAGTGTAGTAAAGGCAGGGAATAGGTAACCAGTCCATTATAGGATACACACACACACACACACACACACACACACACACACACACACACACACGCTCACATCATCCACTGTCACACTCACACTTAGTCTCTAATCAACCTTCACATGTGTGTTTGTTGACTGTGGGAGGAATCAGACTAAAATAACCCAAACACCATTTCGACCTGGTTTACAGTATTTACTTTTGACCGACCATGACAGCGAGACACACACACATACACACATACACACACACACACACACACACACACACACACACACACACGGTGCAGATTGGACTCAGTGTAAATAAACTGCACGTAATAAATATAGAGCAGAATAGTAAACAAAAACAATGTAACCGCATAGCCTAGCGCCATACCTGCGTACAGTGGAGTAGATGATGTCCAAGGTCTTCGTCCCTGAGCACACATTGCTTTGCTGAAGTGTCAGGTGGCCTGTTTGTCAGCTGAAATATTCATCAAACAGATCAACGGAAAGTCTGGCCGCCTTTTCAACTGACAACTGCATGTCAATAATTGATAGGGAGTGAGCTAAATGACTCAGTGAATGTTTGAAGGAGGAGTGGGGGTTGGGGTCTTTCTGTAAGTGATGCCTCTGACCTTTGGTGTGTGAAAGAACCCATCATGGTCAGTGCTCACATGTCATATAAAGCCTCAACACAGTGAGCTGAGCAGTGAAAGTCATAACAACAGTGAAGAGAGAGAGAGAGAGAGAGAGAGAGAGAGAGAGAGAGACTCTGGCCTTCATAATGTCATACCACAGTACTCTAAGCCTCTATTTTACTGCAATTTCACATGATGCTTCATAGGGACAATATCAATGCTGTGTATGTGAATTCATCATGATGTTAGCGTTAATGTCATATATTGTCAGGAGACAATGTGGTCGCAGAGCAGCAATTAACTCTAAATTGTAAGGAATGTAGTAAGTTTGTAAGTCACTGAATTAGATGCCTGAGCGGGGAGCCACTTCAAAATCCATACGAGAAACGATTGATTCAGTCTCAAAGGCAGCTTTGGGTAAAAATGTCACGAGTCAACCTTGAATAGAAAAAAACCCCAAACATTTACCTTGGTTTCGTTGAATAATACAAATTCCTGGTAAAAAAAAAAAAAAGATGTACAGCAGCTACTGGAAACACCATCACGCCCTCATTCACGTATAAATCCCAGCTGCTGAATCGGAGGTCAAAAAAACGGGCGCATCCGAACAAAGACGGGACGTTGTGACGTCAAATTTGAGTGCGAGCGCTCCAGTTTCTTCCTCGGTATCGCATTCCTCCTCTGATTCGACGGAGGAGGCTGGAAGTGTACGCGCTCCATCGCTGTATCACTCCAGTTACCACTTAGTTCAGGAAAAAGATACCGCATCCAACCATTCGCCTTTGATCATCAATCAATGATTATTAGAACAGGAAATATTCACATCTACTCATCCTTCTAAACTAGCGGCATTTGGTAAAGGTGAAAGCATTTCATATAATCCACTTAAATACCTTTTGCTTCCTCATCCTAATATAATCCCTACATTGTTCTAATTCGTCACTGACCCGACCTCTAACCTCCCTGCAGGGCAAACTGTTTCTGAGAATCAATAAAATGTCACAGTATTGTGTTATTGTGATCAGTATGAATCACAAATAGATCTTCTCAACACCAGGACCAACATCTGACTCCTGTGTAGGATTTGTAAAGCTGTATTGTTCATTTATTTCCACTGGACTTTGTTACAGATCAGATCAGGTCACAGTTATGAATTGGCACTTTAAATAAAGTTGACTTGAAACTGAAAAAGTAAGTCGGGAGTTAGTTAAAGAGGCCATTAGCATGCACATACATTTGGTGTAATTTATGGCTGACTGTGAGCGTACCTGATTCTGTGTGAGTCAGTGGAAACTTCCTCTGTGTTGCTCCTTCCCCCGGCTGCCAACACACTCAAATCTTTATTTGTCTGACCTTCTGCTCACAGTAACCAATAGTGGCTGCACAGCGTTTTTATGGGTACCCCCCCCACCCCCCCTTCTCCAACCCTCCCACCCCCCCTTCATAGCACCTGCAGAACAGAATCAGCTTGAAGTGATTCACCATCCTGGACAGACTGTAAAATACAGATCCTCAAATAACATTTCTTCCAACATCTCAGCTATCGAATAATCTGGAGAAAAATGAAATCTGTGTATTTGTTTTGTCAACTTCGTCTTTTTTACAGATTAATTATTGTATTTTGTTAGGATCGCTATGTCATTTCAGATCGACACAAACTGAGATTGTCAATAAACTGGTGAGAGAGGGAGGAGGTTATACAACAACATGGAAGAAATCATTTTGTTTTGTTTTGTAGGTGTGCGACCTACACTTGAAAAACTATATTTGTCTTGTGAGGTGTTTTTAAAAAGCCACAATGAGGCAGGATCGATTTACACAAACACAAAAACCAGTGTGAGGTTCTCTGCATGTCCACTGCGGTGCAGTTACTCATGTGAAACTGGTTAAAAAATAAAATAATTATAATAAAAAACAAAGCCAAATAATAAAATTATGAAGCATCTCTGGCCTTGACCCCTGCCATGAGCCCACAAAGAGCTCCATTCTCTCTGTTTTATATGATTAGCAAAAACATTTTGATTTCCAGAGTTTCATTATCAAGACTTTCAGGAGCATTTATTCTTTTCTCTTTTTTTTTTTAATAGATGTTCAAGATTCTATCAGATTAGGAACGATATACCCAGCGTATATTGCTTTTTAATGGAAAATGCATGTGTGTGTCATCAGCCACGACTGTAGGTGTTATTCTCTGTTTAAATCTGTGTGTGTGTGTGTGTGTGTGTGTGTGTGTGTGTGTGTGTGTGTGTGTGTGTGTGTGTGTGTGTGTGTGTGTGTGTGTGTGTGTGTGTGTCCACGCAGCCTCATTGTGGGATATAACAAAGCCCTGGAAATACAACCTCCAGGGGTCTTACCTGGTTGTGGTGGCCCCCACTTTTTCATTAAAAACCGCCATCGTGCAGCTGAGGCTCCGTTACACCACAATGTGACAGAGCAAATCAAGGGCAAACATATGCGACCCGGACTCAACCTTCAAATATGGCCCAATAGATGGATCTTTTTGCTCTTCTCTATTTTAGAACAAGTTTGAATGCAAATTGATGCATACCATTTCGAGCGAATGTGTGTCGGCCATTGTTGCCGGCCTTGCCACGCCGTTTCTTCAAGTCTCCCTTGTTTAAATATTGAAAACGTTTGTCGAGATGGGTTTCGCAAATTGACAAAGTCCGTCGGGCAGCTCAGAGATTTAATTTGATCCCCCTGAAATATAAAACACGTTAAAAACAACAAGGCAATTGAGGGTTGAATCTGTCTAATCAAAAGTCGTTTTTCTTTGCCCTGCAAAAGGCTTCTTTGGGCAGAATGTGCAGTAGCACACGTTGTCGGGTCTGAGCAGGTGCGCTGTGCGGACTGTCATGATTTTGTCGGGCATGAGGGAGCAACAGAGGCGCGGGAAAGTCAGGTAATTGAAGTGTGTGAGGCCGAGCGACTCCAGTGAGACTTGAGAGCAAAGTAGCAATGTAATTACAGGTCATAAGTTGACCACCTCAGAACCACGGCAGGCACACGGAGAGCTGAGCCTGTCAAGCACTCTGACACACACACACACACACACACACACACACACACACACACACACACAGTACAGCGTCTTGAAGCTTAACACTGCACGAGGTTGTGTTGAAGAAAAAAAATATCTTATCATAACTGAGCTGTGCCAGGAGGACTGATCCGTATAATACTACCCCCTAGTGGCAGGATGTAGCACAACAGAATTTACTGTAAAATAGATAGATAGATAGATAGATAGATAGATAGATAGATAGATAGATAGATAGATAGATAGATAGATAGATAGATAGATAGATAGATAGATAGATAGATAGATAGATAGATAGATAGATAGATAGATAGATAGATAGATAGATAGATAGATAGATAGATAGATAGTTGAGGTGTAGCCGGTCTGGGTTGAGTCCGGCGCAGCACCCTCCCCCGCCCCCGTTGAGTCCTTTGTTATCACCTCATGGAGCCTCCTGTGTGCCTGTGCAATTGGCCGAGCTCCGCCGGGGTCAGAGGTCAAGCCTTTAAAAGGGAATTACTTCATTGACACAATAAGGGATGACAGTTTATTTGACGTCTTACCACCACTTCACTCCCCGCCTATCTCCAGCCCTGCCCTGCATCCTAACTGCTCCCCAGAGAGCACTGAATCTGTGTGTGTGTGTGTGTGTGTGTGTGTGTGTGTGTGTGTGTTGTAAATCTATCAACACTGATGTGTTTATGCGTTTATATATGTTTTTTTAGAAACATCTGAGCCTAAGGGAACTGTGACTTAGTTAAAAATCAAACTCATATAGTGCAACATGAAAAAAGAATTGACACTACACAGAGATTTATGTGCTGTTTCCAGTGTTTGAGTGTGTGTGTGTGTGTGCATCAAGTGCTCGCTGTAGATTCTTCCTCTCTCTACCTTTTTGTGTGAATGTGTGTTTGTGTGTATATATATATATTCATTACTTAATCTCTGTCAAGTGTATTTAGAATGAACAGACTGCAGATGTTACTTGATTCAAGCGCAATCCCGGGGCCTCTGTGTGTGTGTGTATGTATGTGTGTGTGTATGTGAGAGAGAGAAGGAGAGAGAGAATGAGTGAATGATTGACAGCAGACATGTGTGTCACACTTCAGGGGGGATCGGGAGAGGCCATGCAACCAGTCTGGCAGGTCATTATCAGTGTGTCACACAGCGACGTGACGGCTACTTCCTCTGAGACAAAACACACCACACACACACACGCACACACACACACACACACACAAACACACACACTCACTCCTCCTTGCCGAAGTCATTGAGGAATGTCTATCCAAGCCAATCAATTGGACAATCAATTGGGGACCAACTGGCAATCCCCAACAATCAATGTGCCCCTTGTTGCTCGGCTCCAGGAGTACCACAATGGCTGTGGCACTTAATTAAGTTGTTAATTGCTGCGTTAAGCCTTCTCAGGTACCCTCCCTAGACGCTAATTGAGAGTGGCTGGACAATTCGGGCTATCGGCAGCACTTTGCTGAATTTAATCACAAAATCCGAGTGACGGCAGAAGCTCTGATGGCCACTGGTCGGCCGACTGCCGGGGAAGCAGACATAATGCAGACCTCTGTTTCTGTCCAACGTCCTATTTACCGCACCGCATAGACGAGGTGGGTGACATCATGCATCTGCGCTGGCCAATCACACCATTCAGCACTTTTTTTGGGGGACAATGAGGTCGGCTTTTTTTTCCTGCTGCTATTTTGAAACTTAACTGTGAACTTTGTTCAGCTCCAGAACATCTGCAGTTAGCTGACAGTGGTTAAAGTGAGACACAACTGTAATCACTTGATAACTGCTCTTTACCACTAACATCTGAAAGCTGCTTAGCCACTGCACCAAGTGCAGTTATATCCAGCCCATACTATCCAAACAGTACCTTGTGTTGATATGATGCTGATGATGGGATCTTTGCGCATCCATTTCACCTAATTGTCTCAGTGTTTTCCAAATCCGGCTGCCTTTTTTGCCCTACAGGGAAAACGTGTTGGTGCAATCTCACATTATGTGCACTCAATTGTCCCAGAACGATGATGATTTTTACGTTTTCAGTGAATAGAAAGATTGTGTGATTTCGATCGTTGCAGTGTTAAGAATTATTGACATGATGAGTCTGTAAAGGGTGACACGGAGGCTCGAGACTGTGAAAATGTGAAAAAGTCCCAGGTGGACTGAGTAGAGTTTTCTACAGGTACTCCAACAGGTTTTTCTATTAGAAGCCCGAAAAATAAATCAAGGTTGATGTCAAGGTCTATTTGTGCGTATTATGATGGACTGGAAACCTGTCTATTTCCTGCCTTCTCCTTGTGTGTGCTGGAGACAGGGCTGAGCAGATACTGTTGGGTAAAACACAGGTAAGATGATCGTTATATGAATGATGTAGCATTCAAAACCACAATCAGTCTTTATCTATAACTAATGTCCCAAAGGCCCCTAATATATGGATGAGTGGACACACTTTCATTCTGAGCATGCGTGAGTCAATACCCCTCCACACCTGCAGGGGGTGGTACACTGTACTTTACATGGAAAAACGGGAGATGCTAATGCTAACTCGCTAACGCTAACTCGCTAACACATCTGTTGTCATTGAGCAGCAGAGCTAAGGTCTACCAAGTCTCCTTCATACATCAGCTCAACCGCATATGATATTGTGTTGAGGAAGATCGTATTTATCATAGATGATGTGACTCCAGAGGGAGAAAGTAAGTAAGTCACTTCCGGTTTGTCTTCCCACCGGGGGGAGGGGCTTCGCCAAGGCTGAGGGTGATTCAACATGTTGAATCGGTAGAAATTGGTTAAAAATAAAAAGAATAATAGAAATAAAAATAAAAACCAGCACACAGCCAAAGTGTAGGATGACTGTCTAAAGGCCTGATGTGTCCAGGCCTTTAGATCACTGCAAACAACACGAGCCAGTATTTAAATGGATTTGTCCTTTATGATCTTCGTATACGGTCTCATGCAAGACAAACAGTACGGGACCCCCGCTGCGTGCCAGTGCTTATCCTCGATGCCGCTCATGCAGTGAAATTAAAACAGCAGGTCTGCTAGTTTTGCCCTTTTTGTGCTCTTAACAAAATGGGTCCAATTTAATGAAATATTGACGTTCCTGCAAGAGTTCTGTGATAAAAATCAAACGCTCCCACCTCCCACGTGGCCCCGGCCTTCGCTCCCCCTCTGCCGAACGTGTTGCTGGGTCCGAGGGGGGTCATCAGCAGCGCGGCCCGCTAAGAGGCTGAGGTTACGGGGGAGTCAGACCGCTGCTGGCTGGCGAATTTTATAGCGTTATTAGCACGCGCGCTTTTTGCTGCCTGATCCCATTACTTTGCGCCCTCAGATGGAATTTAGATGGAGCGCCGTCCACCATTTTAAGAAACAACTCCAAACACAGCAGGTGTCGACATTCTTGTCCCTGTTTTTTTTTTTTTTTTTTTTTTTTCTCTGGGAAATTAGAACGACGCAGGCAGGAGCCAAAAGCGTATCAAATCATCATTACAAAACGGGAGCTCTCACCAAAACGTGTTTTGTGCACATCCACACACACGCACACACACATATACACACCCCTCCTCTCTTTGCAGCTTCCGGAGAGGCCCGAAAGTGCCGCTCAGCTCTTCGGAGGTTTGGTAAGAAGTGTCGGGGGTGTAGCGGAGCAGGGAAAGCGGAGGTAGCAGTGAGACAATGAGAAACAAGCGCTGCTGCTTTAGGCTCTGTGAACAGGCTTGCCATTGATTAAAGCAGCAAGGTGTGCAATAAAGTGCAAGGCAAAATGTTGCCTTCCATATGGACCCCCAGACCCTTAGGCTCTGGCCTCCAATTGGGTCTTTCTGTCTGCCGCTGTTACCCCCCCCACCCCACCCTTTTCTCCTCTCTGCTTCCCCTTTTCCCTCTCCCCTGGTCCCCAGATGGTAAAAACAATTTTCCAGCCCTCTGTCTCTCTCTGCTGCCGCCCGCCTCTCTGCAACCACAAAGGGCCCTGGCCGTGATTCAACCGTTTACTCCAGTAATTAACAGCACCCATACCACAACAATTACAGTCACTAGGCTACCACAGTCACAATACACACACACACACACACAAACACACACACACACAGTGTCGACAGTGCGAACCGGGATAGCAAGGTAGACGCCGGAAGCTGTAAGATGCAATAAAAATACTATGAACAAAAAGGTGAGAACAACATGTTGGCACTGCAGCAATGATTACCTCATAATTAGACGAGACAAAGCTCTCTGCCTGTCTAGTGGCAAAACACTGTAATTACTGCCGTGACAGAAAATCAAAGGCTACTTTGTAAGCAGCAGGAAAAATTAACATTTTCGCCCCTGGAGCTGTATGTCCTGATTAGAAACGTATCAAATCAATGCATTGCTAACTGCTGGGCATAAACACGTCCCCTCCTGAAGGGGCCTATAATTGCGAGAGGAGAGAAAGGGAAAAAAGTGGGTTTCAATTTCACAAGGAGGTAGCATTAATCGTAATGGCGGTACATTGTGGCAAACGTACACTCCTTTTGTCATAAGATAATGCGCTCCATACAGTGTGGGTGTCTTTTTCATTGTGTTTTGCTGCAGAGTGAAGATGAAAGTGTCTTTTTTTTCCTGTGCCATAAATGTGCCTCTCTGAATATAGCAGTACACCAAAGCAACAGCAATCACTGTAACTCTGTTGATGCAGGGATTAGCATATTGTTGTTTTGCTGGTTTAATCCTTGATACAGAGAAGTGGCTGCTCATTGAAGAAATGTCTGCTCTTACTTTTACTGTCTTTCATTATGTTTTCCTCCTTTCTGTCAGCTCCACTAATTAAGGCTCCTTTTTCTTTTGCCAGGCAGGGAGGCACTATAAATAATAATTTGCTCTCAGGTTGGTTAAATCAAGGTTGAATTAAAGTTAAAAAAAAAGAGGAGAGGGGGGGAATTAATTATTAGGTAGCCGTCGCTGACAAAAAAAACAAATTAGCGGCACAAAAAGCTGTCGCTGAACCGTCCTCCCGGCCGGGCCGGTCTCGGCTACGCAGCACATGCACATGAACTTTGCTGATTTATCTGGAAACACACAAAAAAACACGCACATTTGCTGACTTTCTCAAAGCGCGGTCACGGCGAGCGAAAAGGGAAAAAGGCCGGCTCGGCTTCCTCGTTATAAACTGTCGTGGCTTTCGCAGACGTTGTCACCCCGCCCGGGGTCCTAACAGCTCGCGGGTTGCGACCCGCCTTGTTTCTCTTCCCCCGCTTAAATTGATAAAAGCTGCCAGTGGGAGAGGCAGCCGATCCCTGGCATCTTTAACATGCCCACAATAGACTCCTTGGGAATACAACTAATTACTTCACATCTGTATTTATTTGATCCGCGTGGAATTCTCCCTTCTGTCACCGGCGCTGAGCTATGCCAGCTTGGACTAACAGTGATTTATCTAAGTGACAACTTCTGGCGCAGATTCACATCAAAGCGGCGCCAAAATCAATGGGGGAAGCGTGAGGAAGACGTGCAGGAGGAGGAGGAGGAGGAGGAGGAGGAAGTATTCCTTTTTTTTGCCCTCAGCAAAACTGTCATGCATAAAACGCAGCGGCATAAATAAAGCACGCCTGCGCTTGCAGGTTTGCTGAATCAGAGAGGGCGGAAATAAGAAACAAGCTGTTTGTTAATGGTAGCTTAGAAAAAAAGGAAAAAGACTTTCACAACTACAGCAGTTTTTTTTTTCTCTTTCCCCTTCCTCCTCTTTTTTAACTTATCTCTGCAGCGTTCGGCGTGACACGCCAGCCCCGACGGACGAGGAGGAGGAGGAGGAGGACGGTCCAGGCCGCCTTCACGCTAGAGCAGCTTCTACTGACCTCTGTTGTACACTGAGTAAACTGCAAACAACAGCCGGCCCTGCTGCTGACTGATGGGGCTCTGCCCGGTCAACCAGCCTGAGAGAGACCGAGAGGCCGAGCTGCTCAACCTGCCGCCAAAGCATAACCAGACGTACGTGCTCAACCCAGGACAGCACGCCCTCCACTACCACACTCTCCTTCCTGTCTGTTTTATTTGTGCATTTCGCCTCCTCGGCGTCTGCTACGGAGCTGTTGTGATGTGTGTCGATACGGCGAAAAATGTAGGCCGCTTTAAGTATGGAGAGCTGGTTTTAATATTGCTCTCGGATGGAGAAAGGAGTGCTAACCCCTCGACTAGTCCCCAGAGATCTGTGTTATTCCTCACACCACATCATAGTGTTGGTCACAATAAAGAGCACAGTGAGTAATTCTTTATTGTTGGACCCTTGGGGCCAGCGGCCGGCCTGAGGGTAGAAGCAGAGGAAAAGGTTATTTCAGCAGGAACATATCAAACCACCTAAATCTGTCCGGTAAATTTCCCGGGAATCTAACTCGGATGACGTTTGGAATACGCTGGAAAGATGTATTGCATCACGAGTCTGGTTTCCTCCACTTCCTGTCCCTCTGCGACTGACGTTTCAGCGAACGCGGACAGGTTTTCAGTGATTTTAATAAAGTTTGTGATTAGGGTGTTTTTCGTTTACACATACGAGATGAAACGTGAAGGGGCCCCCTGGGCCCCTGAGACGAGCTGCTCCCTCCCTGGTGAGCCCTCAGGTGTCATGAAACATCTCAGCGTGAGCCTCGGCAGAGTTTACACGCTGCTTCCCCCGCAAAAAAAGAGAAGAAGAAGAAACAAACTAAGGCTAAGAAAGAAAATGAACAAAAATCTCTCCATCTCCTCCAGCTCCGGGCTCAGAGGTGACAGCTGCTCCTGGCAGAGCATTCATACAACAACATAGCTAATTTAAAACAAATTTACATCACAGTGTTGACTCTTTAAACACAACTTGGGGAAAAAAAATAAAAATAAATATATAAAAACCCAGGACTTTAACTTCTTAATTATTCTCGTTCACACTGCATTTCCCATGCACACAGTCGCCTTAAGTGCAAATAAAGCCTCCCATCTGTTTGTAATTACAACTACATAATTTCAGTCGTTGTGGCTAATCATTTTGACTGCACATTCAATTAAAGCCGCTGCAGACACTGTGCAACTTTGACTTCCTGCGTCGAACCTTTGCGTGCCGCGTGTGAATGCGAGCAGAAAGTGGAGCAGATTTACGCCAGGACAGTCGAAATATCAGAGCCTGTGTGTGTGTGTGTGTGTGTGTGTGTGTGCGTGCGCGTGAGTGTGTACAGGAAGGCCAAATGGCCTCGACGTCAAATCCCTTACAGCCCATTTTGCACGAGCACATAAAAATTACAAGCTTTTTTCCCGTGAAGCTTTTTATTTGCCTAATCCCCAAATTAAATGATGTCTGACGCCGGAAATCTGAGAGCTCCTGTCATCAAGCCTCGACTCTCATCATGTGTTTCTCTTTTTTCCCCCGTGGTGCCGGCGGAATAGGACGAGCGCGGCGCATGGCGGGCTCCCTCAATAAAAGGAGCGGAGGAAAACGTCATGTAGCATCACTTTACGGCGTCTCTATGTAAGCTAACGACATTATGAACCCTGGGGCAATGGTGGAAGCTAATGATGGGAGGATGATGGCGACGCAGTGTTGCCATAGAAGCCAATTTCCAGTGGCTTGCCAGATGTTAGACATCTAAATGTGCATTGATCAGTGACAGGATGGCCCATGGAGGTTCCTTCATTTGCCTAAAAAACAAAACGTGTTTTTTTTTGGCAACGTTCCTCTTTTGGTTTTTACCAGGAGCTGAGCGGAGCAAGAAATGATATGATTTGAAATAATTACATGTGTAACATGGAGCCTCGGTTAATTCGGTTAGCCTGCAACATGACTCCACTGGCAAGGGGTAGATTAGATGGAGTAATTAACAGAGAACGCATCACACCGTGCCTCACACACACACACACACACACACACACACACAATGCAGAGCAAACCCTAATTAAAAAGTGATCAGCATTGTGAAACAGATGACAGTTCTGAGTTAAAAACTGTTTGCATTAATAAAGACTAAGTTTACACTGCTGCTAAAATGACTGTTGCGAGCATGTGTGTGTGTGTTTAAATGGCAGTTTTTCTTTTCTTTTTTTCATTTTTGAGAGTAACTGTCGTTTTGGTTGCAGGGATCTTTTCAATACAATTTGTCAGTGGTCTAGCGTTTGATCAGAAATGAGCGCTACTCTACTCTACTCGACACTGAAGACACATGTGCACGTATGACAGTGTTAAACTGATTGAAACTGATTTGGCCCGAGCTGCACACTCCTAACTTCAGCCGGGGTTCATGCATCCAGCCGTTATCTTTTCCCACCATGTACCCAAGAGTGTTGCATGGGCTGCTTTAGTCAAGGTACGGAATAAAAGATGCTATTCAGCTCAGAGTATCCAGAGGCCCAAATGTGCATGCATGTTGTAGACTTACAAAACAAAATAGAAGAAAATGTCATTCTTTGAGTTTAAGCCTTTAAGCCTCAAGTGTTTAAAACTACCACTACTATGTGACATTTGCAAGCTAAATGAATCTATTAGCCTATAATGAGGTATATTTGAATATAATTGTGGCCTGTGGTGCTCTGAGTAGTTTAACATTACATTACTCGTAGCCAAACAGAGAAAACCATGCATGACTGGGTCAAGTGGAAACTTCACTTTGCTGCTGAGGTGTGAGTGTTGGAGTGAAGGCCTCCTGCCCTGAGAGCGTGGGACGATCTCCAGGACTAGCGACCCTATCCCACACGGCTACACTCGGGTCCGAAACAAGCCAAGAAAACGACTGAAAATGAATGACTGCTGCTGTTACTCAAGCTAATGAGCCGAGGGCTGCGTCCGCCACCGTGTGTTGAAAGAGAAGCAGCTCTCTGCCGATACGATGAAATCAATCCAAACGGAGCGATTACTCCATGACGTAATGATTTCCGAACCGGGGTGTTGTCGAACGTGGTCGGGGTCCAAGAACTAAGAGTAATGAGTCAATAAGGAAATAAGTTGATTCAATAAAGCAATAAGTTGATCGAAGAAGGCTGCGCTTCTTTGCCTCTCCCAAACTTAGCGCCTGTTTTTCCACATCAGGTACGAAGGAAACGTAGAAATCTAGGATGCAGCTGGTAAAGCTGTTGCCTCACAAGGTTGTGGGTTCGATCCCAGCAGCTGGCAGCCATGTGTATGTGCATGTTCTCCCCATGTCTTCCTCCAGTCCAAAACAGGCGCTAGGGTCAACTGGAGACTCGAAATGGTCAATAGTAGTAAATATGAAAGTGAATGGTGTGTGAGCTGGAGATAGGCACCAGCAGACATCTAGCTAGAAGCAGGTGAATGAACTAATGAGGAATCCAAGGAAGGACTAGCCGCACATGTTAGTTAGTTAACAACGCCCACCATGTTCTGTCACTGTGCTGAAGTGAGAGAACTGAATCATCCTGCTCTGTGAGGCTGGTTCTGAGTCACACACACACACACACACACACACACACACACACACACACACAGGGAGATGATACCGCTAATCTCACACCATCTAAAATGGAAAAAAAAACGATGATATGGCACCTCTGAGAACAGATGACGACATCATTCTTTTTATCAATCAAACAGCGTCGTTTATTCGGCGCGTGACAGCTGCCTCCGTCTTTGAAAACAAATCAATAACATCGTGTTTGTCTTACTCCCAGATGACGGAAACTCATCAGCTCTGGTTACTGTCACACTCGTGTTTTTTTCCTCTCTCAGCCACACAAAAGATGACAACCCAAGTGGCAGGGCCGCGCCCAATAAACACGAAACAAGCAATTAACCCGACTATCACCCTATAATCAGGAATCAGCTGTGGCGCTGGCTGGTTCCCGCTCCGCCAGTCCTCCTCCTGGTTTTTTTGTTGTTGTTCGGAGCCTTTTTGGAGGGAAAGGCGTGGAACATCTGGTGGGAGCAGACAGGGGCTGGCGCTGCACCATGGGAGAACAAGTGCCTGAAAGCTTCATTATGTCCCAGCTGTTGGGCTTGCTGTTGCCCTCGGCAGAAACGCAGCCCGGGCAGGATGATGTTCCTGGCACGGCGCTGGAAGGAGCGCTGCTTTGCTGTGGCGCTCTGCGGGGGAAACCTGAGCCGGAGCCACTGGTGATTGTGTTTGTAAACCGGCCGCTGTTGTGAAGGAATCTCTCCTCAGATGTTCTACCAGTGCCTCTTTCCTGCAGCCTCAGAGTTAGAAGTCACTTTCACAGATCCTGTAATTCCCAGTGATGGGCAAACCAACAGTTCTTAGTCCTGTTTTTTCTTCCAATCTACCATTTTGTTTCAAAATAAGAAATCTGGACAACGACTAAAGCCAATGAGATGTAAGTGAAGTCATTCATTCATCCCAAACTACAAACTCTCCATCCAAGCTTTATCTTAACAGGGGTGGACAGCATTGACTCTCACACTCAAAAAACTAGGAGCAACTTCTCTCTAAAAAACCTTGACATATGTTGGAAATGGAAGGATCTGGAGGGACCTCCACACATATATGGTTCAGCCCAAACCAACAACCTTGCTCTGATTTGATAGTGCTTAACACTGCCCCACTTTGTTACCCAATTGAACTTTTTAATTACTATCAACCTGCTTTAGCACGTTGAACCTGGAGCAACAATGCTATTGTCTCATTTCATTATTTGTTTATTGTTTATTTTGGAGAATGAGGAAAAAAAGGTATAGAAAACATAACTTTTTTCCTCTACATTTTGTGGGAATTCTGCAAAATACAAATGAATCCCAGCTGGATACATCCTGAGTGGCTGCACCTAATGATGAAGATGTCACAGCTGAAGCTGCATGTATGTCATGTTCTGTGTTGGACCGGGCTGTATTCCCCTGCCTTCGCCCTATGGTGTGACACTGCTGAGGCACAGAGCAGGCCAGATGATAGATGGATCCATGCGTGTCACGCTGGGACTAGTTAGTGAGCGAACAGAGGGATTTTGGACAAAGGCCCCTCGGTTTGTTCTAGAGTTCAGAGGTGGTGCTGGGTGCCATCTTAGCTGCTCTCCCACTTCTAACTTTTCTTATTCCCTCTCCTCTCCGGGAGCCTCTGCTGCGGCCGTGGCCGCTCTCTCAGGTTGCACAGCTTGTTCAAGTCAAATGCTATTAGTTCTAGGTCAGCGCCTGGGCTTTCTCTACACCCCAACAACACCTTTTCACCAGGCAGGGATTCCGACCACCATTAATCAGAGTGGTGACAGCCCATGGATGTCAGTAAATATGTTTCCCTCACTGCCTCTTTTTCCCCCACCACTCTCCCTTTTTTCCCCACCCTCTCTGTTGCGGCTTCGGGGTTGTCGGTCCCTCCTCCCTCCTCTGCCCCGCTCTCTGAGGTTGACCTGCTCTTGCTTTGATCTGTACGACTAATATCTGGATTCGGCCGTGGAGGCACTCTGCCGTGCCTTTAACTTGTGCAGTTTAAGGTGCCGGAGTTGCTTCAAATTGGAACCGGGTAGGTATCGACAGGAAAACAACCGCACCGGGGAGCAGAATAGTGCTTCTACAGGCAGAATTAACGGCCTTTGCTTACTCCCCGCTACGCCGAAACACTCCTCCTCCTACAGAATGTTTGATATGCACGTTCTGCAGCACTGAACATGAGTGTCGGCCAGGTGCGTTATGAATGTTGTCGGAACAAAACGTGTACTCGGTGTGACAGCTTCCTGTCCTGCACGGGTGGCAAAGCTGACGGGGAAGGGACGAGAGCTGGCGAGTTGAGCTGTTCCTGGAGTTGCTGTGTGTGTGTGTGTGTGTGTGTGTGTGTGTGTGTGTGTGTGTGTGTGGGGCTGACATGCAGGCAGCAGGCCAATAGCAGCCGGTTGGGGAAGCGGGTGCCCATCTCAAGTTGGCACGCAGGGCCGGGTACCTGCTGCTGACCAGAGACAGCTGTAATGTAGCCGTGCAGTCAGGTTGGTGTCTGCTGAATGCTGATCACGCCGCGATCCCGCTCCTCCTCCTCCTCCTCCTCTATCTCTCTCTCTCTATCTCTCCTTTCTCACCTGGCAGATGGAACCGAGGCCCAAAGATTAACAGGAACTCCTACACGAAAGTTAAGCTCAGACCGGGGGAGGGGGAGACCTCCGGAACTTCGAGGTGGAGAGCGAGGAGGTGAGAAAGAAGAGGAGGCCTGAGATGAAAGAAAGAGAGAGAGATGGCGACCTTTTGCAAAAGATGGATTTGTTTACCGGCCGATGTTCTCACTGTTGGCCACGTTGACCTTCACGCAGCGACGGAGCTGACGGCGCTCATCTGTTCATCTTTGTGCCCACTCAACGACTCCAAGTCCCATCAATTCAGCAGAGGGCGGAAGCCGTGCTTCCCCTTTCGTTCCCTCATTTCATCACTATTAGCTGTGATCACGCGGTTGATAGTTCCTCACATGAGGTATGGATTGAAGTGATAAATAGAGGGGGCACTCCCTGGGCATCTATGTATGAACCCATTCTGATTAATAATCTCAGTATTGCTGTGCGAGGTCAATATTTGTGCAGTGATTGAATAAATATTCCCAATGGCTCCCATCCATACGTTCTGTGTGAACAAATTGCAGGCACGAGGCGGTTGATTTTCAGTCCAACTGAGATGAAATGCTTGACTTTTCCAGGGTCTTGATCAATTCAGCCGCGATATGCTCGACAATCTGTTTACATGAGATGCGAGCCGACGCGCTGTCACCTTGACTGGGCCTGATAATGCGTCGTTATCATAATCACATTTGTTATTGTTCAGGAGATAAAAACAAAAACACACAAATAAACACATCCCAATTGGGGGCCCTCTTGCAGTGACGTCATTGAACGCGCCAGTGAGCCGTGTCGCCAGCAGATGGCAGTGTTGAGCTAAACCAGTCGTGCACGTTAGGAACCCTGTACAAACCAGCAAGAGAAGTAAAGCCAACACTCATTTGTTCATATAAGCTAAAGATGAGTGTGGCATTGCCATCATCCTGGCGTGGCTCTATCCGCAGGCCCTCGTGAGGAGTTAAAACAATACAGGAATTAAGAGGTGAAAACCTTTTCAAAGCTGAGGAGATCATCGAGCTCTTTGTTCGTCTTCTCTCGCTTCCACCGGCCTTGGATGTGGATCTAGTCTGCTTGTAAAATAAATCATGAGGTTATGATTTATGAATGATTTTCACTCAGACACTCAGACCACTCTGCAGGTCCTGGAAAAAAAGAAGCAGTGTCTGCTACCTGATATAATTAACTGCAGCATTGTACTCATGCCCCAGCCCTGGGGAGGAACATCCTGCTCACGGAGTGAAGAACAAAAACCTGTGGGTTTCCTCCCATAGTCCAAATATACGCATGTTTTGGTCGATTGGAGTTGCTTGGGTGTGAGTGTGACATTGAATGGTGTGTGTGTGTGACCTGACATACAGTAGGGTGTATTCCCTGTCTTCATACCATATCTGCTAGAGATGGATGGAGGTTTTGTATAATTCATACATTTGCTGTGTGAGTCGGTCAGACTACTCTGAACTACTTAAACCAAAGGCCCGAGGCGTATTTCAACACGTTGTTTGTTTTGCCTGTTCTACCGTAGATTCTCCCCTCTCAGCCGTGATTTCGTGCGTGCTCGTGGAGCCGCGCGCATTCACAGTGACGATCAATGATTTATGTCCGTCCTCCCTCTGACTCGGGCCGCTAAGTCTGAAATTCAATTATTCAAAGCCTGTGTTGTCTGGGCCGAGGCCGAGGCAGGCTGCAGGCCCGACGACAGACAGCACGTGCCGCGCGGCTCAGACGATGTGATGTGGTGTGAAAAGCTCCGCAAAGATTTCACATCATGAAGAAAATCCCCAGAAATGACTTGAGCTACTGACGGCTTTCAGAAGCTTTGAGGAAGCAGGTCGACGGCCGCTCACTCCTGCCCGGGCCCGGCTATTTGTCGCCACAGTGAAGTGGTTCCTCAAGTGCCCAGCAGGTTGCTCAGCCCTCTTCTTACCTTTGGGCCGTTGGAACAAAGCCCGCATTCACCTCGGACGCTACGTCTGGACGCCATTTGCATAAACCCGTAGCCTGGGGATGAGCGGCGAAGACAAGAGGGAGCGTCTGCGCCGGGCCTGTAATTACCCGCTTCTGTCTGCGCCAGATCACCCGCCGCAGACCAGGAAATCCCCGAACCGGAGGAGTGGAAGACCTGAGAGGTTTCCAGGGAGCTCTGCAATGAGTGTCACGCCACGGACGCTCCAAACGCTGTCAGACGGAGTCAGCACGGCGCGCCAGTCCCGGCTCCACCACAAGATATATACTTTATTCGTAGACCAACAATGATAAACAAAAATATAAAGCATCACGACAACTTTTTTGTTTTATAGGCAGAGAAAAATAATGCGGTATAATTTTATACAAGACATCTAAAAAGACCAATGGAGAGCACGAAAAAAAACATAAATCACAACTAGCAACGATTACAGTGAACAATTTTAAAAAGGGGGCGGGGGGGGGGGGCGAGGGGGTGTGGGGGGGGGAGCACAAGCATTATAAATTGAAGAGCGTATAAAAATGACAAATGTGCTTGCAAAATATTTAATCCCGACTGGGTAATTACACTGACCGTGGGGTTTAAGGGCCCATTAGAAGCAGGGCCGGCGCGTTCGCGCTATGAGCTCCACAAAGAGCTCGTCTCGTCTCAGATTGGTAGATGCTACTGTCTCTGGACCGTCCCACGCTAACGTCTCAAAGAGATCCAAAGTCCACCGGCTTCCGGCGGGGGGGGGGGGGATCCTCTATGGCTTCGTGGTCCTCTCCAGTCCCTACAATGTCAGCGCCGCCGGGCGGGCGCACACATCAGAAGCTGGGTTAACGTAAATAAGTATTGTGAGGAGAATCCAAACACCGTCCCACTGGGTCTTTGTCTAGTGTTAGAGAGCCGGGAGGAAATCGATCCGCCTCCGCCACAGCGGGCGGCGGGGAGGAAGCGGGGCCGAGGCCGAGGCCGCGCTCCTTCTGTTCCTGCTGTAGCTTTTCCCGCTGTTTACTCAGCTTCACCTCTTTTTTCTTTCTTCTCCTCTCTCCTGTTCTCGCTCACAAAGCCGCCGACGTTATGAAGGTCGACGGTCGGGTAATAACACGTTCGTGTACGGTATGTACACGGGGCTACGGAAACGGGGACAGCCGACTACGACGGAGAAGCTACGAAAAAGGTATTTACACGCTCCTGCCCCGTCGCAAAACGTTTCCCCTTTGTGAAGAGCCGTGCCGCCGTCGGCACAGGTACAGAGACCAACGGGTCGCCGCCCCCCCCCCCCCCCCCCCCCCCCCCCCCCCACACCCCGGCGCCACTTCCTGTCACGTCACGCGACGAAAAAAAACGACAACAAAAAAACAAAAACAAACGTGGAGCGGACCGAGTCGCCGCTTGCCTCGTCGCCAAGCCTTCCTACAAAAACGATCGGTAGCAAAATAGACGTCTGCGTCTCCTCTTCAGGTCGCGGTCCTGAGTGTGCAATAAAAGAGTCAATGTCGCCGATTTTCTGGGAACGAGACCCGGTGTCGCGAACTGCTGAGAGGGAAAATCGAAAAGCCACGCCCCTCTTCCCGCTACTTTTCCTTTCTCCTTCCTTCCCGCGGAGCGCTCGCGGGACCGCCACAGTACGCGAGACATCTTCAAGTCCCGTGTGAATGCCCGTGATCTCCCACCTGGCTGGGAACCGCGTGTGCCGATCGGCGAAGCTTCCTGAAATCAAAGCGGGATGCGGACTGCGGATGGACGACGCTGGACCTGAGGCGGGGCGCGAGCGCCCGCTCCGTCCTCCGGTTCCCGCTGAAATGTGTCGCTCTCGTGTCGTGCCGTCCGGGGGGGGGCCCGGGGCCCCTGCGCTCACAGTCCCTCGCGCGGGGGTTAACAAACTTGTCAACGTCTTCACAACCCATGAAATGCCCCGATGCGGAAACAAAACGGAGACGAAATGCATTCAAAGCGATCCGACGCGTGTTACACAAAAACGGCTATTAATGCTTTCGAAAAAAAAACGTCGTTCGTTCTTTCGACCCGCTGCTCACTGTTACATCTGTACACGAAAGAAACATGTAAAAAATTGTGAAAAACGTGGAGACAAAAAAAGGATCTCTTCACTGATAAAAACCAACCGGCCTTTGCTACAGCCAAACAAACAAAAAGAAAGAAAGAAAGAAGAAAGCGTCAATATAACTGTGGACAAAACGTGGAGATCGGACAGACGCGGTACTGCTTCGTTTCACTCTCGTCTCCCTCCTGCCCACAAACGACACGTGTATAAAAAGTGCTACAGACATCTGGGGGAGGAAGGACGTGCTTCCAGATCCGGGATTGGCTGAACCGGTGGGTGGGGAGCGTCTGTGAGTGAGTGAGTGAGTGTGTGTGTGTGTGTGGCTGTGGCTGTGTGTGTGGATGCAGTCCGGAGACGGGGTGGACAGGAGACGGGTGGACAGGAGAGACGGGGGGCGGGGGGGCCCCCAGGCCTAGGAGACGCTGGAGCAGCGGATGCTGGGGGAGCCCATCTGTGTGAGCACCTTGTCCAGCCACTGCAGGGGCCCATTGAGGTGCAGCTCGATCCAGCAGGGGGTGCTGGTCACCGTCTGTCGCCTGCCACACACACACACGCACACACACACACACGCAGAGCACAAACAGATGTTGAAGCACAGGGTGAAAACGAGATGTGTGGAGATGAGGCAGGAGTCAAGGCGCTCTCGCTCTCGGGCTCGTGTCGGGGGCGGGGTCACGCAAACCACAAGTCGAAGACGGTGAAAACAAAACCTAAGATGCTTCCGCTGTTCCGAGACGCGCTTCACATGGCGTGCCTGACACAGCTTCCTCAGAGCCAGGTCTGTCGTCCTCATCACTTCACCCGAGAGTTCGGCTGGGATGATGAGGGGGGCCTGTGCCAAAGCTTTGCAGTCTCTGGACCTCTCTGGAATCCAGAGAGGCATTTACGAATGCGGCACAAAATAACTGAGTTTCATCTACGTTTTTCACCTTTGCTCTATAAAGCCTTGAACGCTCAGGACGGCTATGAGAGCGGCCCGCAGGTCCCCCCCCCCCACCCCCGCTCCCAGAGGAAACCCCAGTGTGAGGAGCCACCGCTCAGCCAATCAGCTGCTCCCCACCTCCCCTTTTTTCTTGGTGCGCGTCTCCTCCCCCCTTACTATCAGTGAGTCAGACGGCGTGGAAAAACAGGGAGGCGGTGGAAGAAGGAAAGTCTGACATCTCTCTCTCTCTCTCTCTTTTTTTTTTTTGACACAGCACATGTGTGTTTGTTTAAAAATAGCGTGTCGTTCCAGAGCGAGGCCTGGCTCCTCCACCCGCCGCCCAGGCCCCCGGCCAGGACCACGTCACGGGCCCCGGACGCCTGGGAGCGGGGGCGGGGGGGCGGAGGGGGCCGCGGGCCGTGATTCACCTTGTGTTTGTCCCTCCCTGGCGTCTGCGTTTACGCGAGGAGGGCCCGCTAGGGACCTCGTCCACGTCCCGCCGACGGATTGGCTTTTCAGGACGGGTTTCGTCATCGGCTGCTGAGCCGCTTCTAGCTGCAGTGGTTGAGGTTTACCATTGGGGAAGTGGGCGAGCGGTTGTCGTGAATGAACCGATCTCTCTTTTCTCCCTTCTCCTCACCTGTACTCGGCTCCCCAGCCCTTGACGAAGCTCATGCGGATGGTGCACATCCGGGTGAGCTGGTACACGGCCTCGAAGCCCTGGTTGACCGACTGGGCCAGCAGCGCGGCGAACTCCTGGTTGTTGAAGATCTTCAGGTTGCAGCCTGGAAGCAGCGGGGAGACACTTTACCTCAGCTTTATCAGTTTGAGGCTTCCCACAGCTTCAGGGGGGAGCTTCGTATCTTACGTGATTCGACGCTTCATGTGTGAACACTGAACCTCTTAATCCTAAAGGAGCAACAAAGGAGGAGTACCCTGACAGCTGGCGTGGTCCTGTCCCCAGTGCCTAGCCTGGCAGCTCTTTGGACCAGTTCATTCTGAATGTTTACTCTCCTGAACAAACGAGAAGAGGTGCGTGCAGACTTTCGCTTGCTCTCTTGCCCTTTGGGTAAGTGAACTGTATTCATAAATGGACCGCTTTAAAGAGTTTACGAGGTCCGGTCCACGTTTTTTACCCGGGAAATCTGCTGGAGCCTGCGGCCTGTCCGGCAATAATGTCCAGAGAAAATAATTCCTGAGTTAGGTGTGAGAGCACGCTCACTCTGAACTCTTGAGATTTTACTTGGACCAAACTGGAGACGCCTATAGTTATAGAGCAGACACTTGAGGCCTGTGTTTGTCTGTCCTGCGTCTGTGAGGCAGCTGGATTCCCACCTGGAGGGATCTTGCAGACGGTGGCCGGGTGCCAGCCGTAGCGCTGGTTGCAGTTGGGGCTCTGGACAAAGATGGCGCTGTCGCTCAGACACTCGGCGAACACCTCTCCTCCTATGTAGTACAGCCGCACGCCACGGCCTGGGGGAGGAAGGCAGAACAGCCAGAGCTCAGGGAGGGGACGCCGCCGGGGCGGCCGCAAGGGGACGGCGGTGCACGGACGGAAACGGGCGGCCCTACCGATGTGCCTGCGCGTCAGCTCCACGGCCGCGTTGCGGTTGACGTTGGACAGCAGGCCCAGGCAGAAGCGCTCCGAGTTGGACGGGTCCGTGAAGCCGTCCACGGTGAGCGAGGGCTGCGAGGCGTGGAAGGTCTCCCCCACCCGCTGGTTGAGCTCGTAGTAGGAGATGGAGCACCAGAAGGCCGGCTCGCAGTACGTGACCGGCTGCAGGTCTGGCTCGGGCAGAGGGAGGGGGTTGGGTCAGATAGGAGCAGAGAGGAGGAGGGAACACGGAGACACGCGCTGCTGGCGGAGAGATGAAAACGGTGAGACGATTCTGCAGCTTGGGAGGTCGAACCGGAGCAGAGAGAAGAGGCTGGGCGGAAAACGGAAACGAGGAGCCGCAGAGAGCGGGAAGACGCAGAGTGCGGGAAGAGCAGGGCCCGAGGTGGGAGCAGGGGGGCGAGGAAAACCCTCCCAAAGAAAATATTAGGCCACGCTCGCGTCACAAAATGCCTAACCCATACGGCCCTTTCCCAGAAGCTTCGACCAGACAAAATGTGGAAAGTAAACCCTCACTGGTGGAGCGGCCCGAGCCAAGAACATTCAAATTACAGACTCATCCGTGATGGCTTTCCGGAACTTCAAATGGTTCTGGTAATTTGCTCGGTTCCCCCCCGGTACACAGCCACTTTGTCCTTGGCTTTGAAGCCCAGGACAGAGCTGCACGCCACTGCCAAATGAAACTGGTGTGATTCTGTTATTTCAACAGCAGCTCTCCTGGCCCGGGCCCCCTGGCCTTTTCCCACCCCGACAGAGTAAACGTAGGACACTGCCGCTGATGGTAGCGAGCCCGTCGGACCGGGCACACGGTTCTGGCGAGACGAAGGCTCCTTTCATCACCTGGTTTCCTCTTTCAAAGAGGGGAGTTCGATCAAAGAGGAGAGAGCTGCTGGTGGGGGAACGCACCACTGAAACGTCTGTCTGTCTGTAGGAGGAGGCGCACAAGACGAGCCGGGGGGCACAGACACGCGCTCACCCACGCTCTCCTCACCTAAGTTGCTGTGAGTGGGCGAGACGGGGTTGGGCGACAGGTTGGGCGAGCTCGTGTCCATGCTGTGGGTCATCTGGTGATCGCTGGTCTCTCCATCCTCACTGAGGTAGCCTGGCGGCGGGGTTTCTGTCACGCACACACACACAGACACACACACACACACCACACACACACACGCACGCACACAGACAACATCTCATCACATCTGTGGCAAAGACACATCAGCAGATCTGTGCATCTGACAGCCAGCGTTTAGCAGCTGTCAGAGTAATGAGGAAGATAAAAGCAACACACTTCAGCTCGGTTGGTAGAGCAGGTTAGTACACATGCCATTTGTGTGTGTGTGTGTGTGTGTGTGGAACCAATCAAGGCTCCCAGAGATAACTCCTTTGCAGATGACTAAACGGACCCTTGTGAATAATCTGACTTCGTATAGAGGAGTCCCATCCGGGCCTGGCCTAGAAGCAGCGTGAGTCACGCTGGGTAGCGTGTCGGTACCTGGTATGTAGTTGCTCTGGGGCTCGATGCCAGAGGGGAAGTTGGTGTTCTCGGGGATTGAATGGCTGTAGTCGTCCAGAGGTGGGAACTCGCTGGGGATTTCTGTGTGTCTGGGCACGAGCACCGGCGGCAGAACTGTGCGGCAGAACACAGGAGACAGACACACACAGTTAGCGCCACCGAGTCACGTCACTCTGCGGGGGATTCTGTTCGGGGCTCCGAGGCGTCGTACCCGGCGTCTCTACTCTCTGGTAGTGGTAGGGGTTGACACACACTTCGTCCTTCTTGGTGTGGAAGGCGTACTCGCACAGCTCCACGGCCCGCAGCTCATGGTGGGACTGCAGGTCGGGCCAGCGCCACAGGCGGCAGTAGATGACGTGCGGCAGCCCCTTCCTGTGGGACACCTGCAGGCGGCCATCCAGAGACCTGCACACACCAGCAGAGGAGGAGGAGGAGATCATTCCCGATCCATGCACGTTACCAGCTGCATCCTAACACTCCTCAGAGGAAGATGAAGTCAGCCTGCATTTGCTTCTCGACCAGGAGATGGATGATATTGCGCTGCGGTAGGGATAATAAAAATAGTAGGGATACTAAAAGTGCCTCGGTTTTACAGGGAAGACAGGAAGTGTGGGCTCGCCTGCTTTAGAACTGCCGACAGTCCTTAAAATACTTTGGTTAAATATCTTTTAACTTTCAGAGGCAAGTCCGTAATGGGAGCGTTCAGGAACGACGGGATTAGCCAGTACGCTAACCAGTATGCTAATCTCCACCTACGCCCCTAAACCGCGGTGTTATTCACGTTTTCTTTACACATTTTGAGAAGTGAGAGATCGGCGGCACACATCACGACCCGAGGCGGGGCGCTAGTGTCGGGTCTCTCCCGACGAGGGCCCCAGATGTTGGCTCGGCAGATGCCGGCGACAAAAATAAACAAGCAACCTGCGAGGAGATTACGGCGTGTTGTCGCAGGAATCCCATTGTGTTGTATAACATCCGCCTTGATCCGCTATACTGTGCAGCCGGGCAGGACCACGGGCCCAGCCCAGAAAGTGATGAGCGGTAGTTGGAGGCCGCAGATTGTCATAATAGGGATGTGGCTCATAATCTCTGTGCACAATGACCCGTGAAGAGGGGGGTGGGGGTGGGGGTGGCGGGGGGGGTGGGACACACACTTATCATCTTATGCAAGAGGCAATGAGCACATATGTCCCCTCCATCCCTCCGTCTCACCCACTCACTCTCGCAGACAAATACAGAGGAAGGGTCACAGGCCTAAGCTAAAGCCCTTTAGAAGGACAAATGTCTGTGCTCCGAATGAAAACAAGTCCGAGCACCGAGCTGAAAGCGTACGAGCGGCTCCCCACATCTGGGTCAACCATTGTACGCGTGGCCCGCAGGAAACAGCATTTTAATATTTCATCGCACACACACACACACACACACACACACGCACGCACGCGCACGCACGCACGCACGCAACCTTTCATCCACCGTCTGTGAGTACTTTAAAAGGGGCAGGAGAGCGTGTGTTAAGAGGGCTGGCAGAGATATATGGGTGGGGTGGGCGTGTCACACACACACACGCACGCGCACGCACACACACACACACGCACACACACACACACACACACACAGCTGCAGAAGCAAAGCCTCCGCGGGAGGACGCCTCAGTCGCAGGACGCTTCCGATGTGAAAAACCACAGCCCTGCATGTGACAGCGCTTCAGCAGCATCCAGCAGCCGAACAGACGTGCCCCGTCCACCGAGAGCACACGCACACACACACACGCACACACACACACGCACACGCATGCACGCACACACACGCCCGTCCCGCACCTAACAAACCACGTGGCGCGGTTCAATGTCAATGACGCGGCAACAGGTCGAAGGAGCTGTCGATAATCTTGTCTGCTCATAAATAGCCCTAACCCTAACCCCCCCCCCCAACCCCCACCCCCCTCCCCCACCACCACCACCACCCCCGCCCGGCCCTCACCACTCGGAGCTGCAGGAGCCACCGCAAGGAGAAGTGAGAGCCGCCAGCGGGCCGTTCCTCACTACGACACGTTTGTGCGCGTCTTGTGTGCGCGCGTGCTTTGTAGCACAGGAAGTCGGGTTGCAGCGACAGGTTTATCTATAGATCGCCTCTGCTTTACAGTTATAGACGATGCAGTTTCGGAAACCAAGAAACACCCAACAGAAAAGGAGGAAAGATGCTTGTAATCAGGGTGATCACTAGATATCATCACTGCTGGCAGATCAGGGGAGGAAGTGAGCTAATCACAACGGGCCTCTGCCGTCAAAGAGCTCTCAGACTTCAGTTTATAAGAGACGGTGTTGGACAGTGCTGAGAGGTGCGGCAGCTCTTTTGACGACCGTCTGGAAAGAGAGATGCACGGGAGAGCCTGAGGTTGTAGCTTGTGCCGGTTCCATTGGCGTCTGTGAAGGCGCAGCGCCGGGGGAGGCGCTCCGCGTTCACGCAGAGCTACAGCTACGGTTCCTGTCCTCCGTCGCAGCCTTCCTGTCAGGGGCATGTGTGATTTGTCGCTGTCGCTTCCCATTCGCAGACACAGCCAAGCCCTTACACCGAAACGACGAGACCTCCATGAAAGCTCACTGCTGTGGAACTCACGGACTGGTTTCAGGAGCTTTCATAAGGGCGGGCTGGACGAAACAACCGGTACGTTTGAAAGCAACTCCATCACAGGCATTGAATCTCTGTCGTCATCGTAGCATCTTTGTTGTTTTGAAGGACGGGAAAACCGGCAGAGGGAGGGAAGCGCGTGAAAGGGCGGGGAAGACGTAGACTTAATGACAGAGCAACCTGCGCAATTTAGGCTAAGCATAACCTCGACCTTTCAGACACAAACAGTCTGTTACAGCCCTGGAGCAGGGGGTATCCGATGCGGGGTTGCATTGTAGTCTTCTGGAGCAGGACTAATGAATGCTGGTTTTGATTCCCTGCAGCAGGCCGTCCCTCTCCTCTTGTTTTTCAACGGGCGGCGGCGTCCGGGGGGAGAGGGGGCCCCGGTTGTCAGCTCGCTCGGCGCAGGGGCCCCCGGACGCCCAACACCAGCGGCGGGTCCGACCGCGGCTTCTTGCGTGCCGTCACGGCCCAGCGTGTAACGCAAACAGAGAGAGGGAGCCGCTCTAAAAATACCGCCCCGCGCTGCTATTACTGGAGGCAAGCGTCAGAGCGTATGTTTGGATCCAGCGCTCTGGCCTTTCTCCTCCTGTTTGATTCACTTCACCTGGAGGCGGAGGAGGGCCCGGGACACAGTCAAGACATGGCATGACGGGTCGGGATCCTACCCCCCCCACACACACACACCCCTGTCCCATCACTCCGGCTTGTCTGACTTCACTGCACAGATGTGTGCCGTTCAAGGTGAAGCCGGCTGGGGACGACTCCTGGGGACGACTCCCGGGGACGACTCCCGGGGACGACCCCCGGGGACGACTCCCGGGGACGACTCCCGGGGACGACCCCCGGGGACGACTCCTGACAGACACACCTGCGTCAGGCCGGGGCCCGCGGCGGTCAGCGCTGTCTACAGCAGACCTGAGAGCCTGCAGAACACTCCAGAACGACTGGGAGCTCGCAGTGTTTTCAGCTGGGTGCCATAAGGAGCCAGACGAGGGAGAGGAGGGGGGCTATGACCCCAGAGTCCCTGCTGGGCCTCCTCTGTGTGTGTGTGTGTGTGTGTTTGTGTGTGTGTGTGTGTGTGTGGGTGTTCCAGACTGAAGATTTGAGGGACATGGGGTCTTCCAAGAATCGGGCCCGGCAGTTTTCAACCATCGTCTCCTCAGGCTTGAAGTTGTCGACAGGCCAAGTGGAGTCGACCTTTCACCGGAATGATCTAAGCGCGCTCTCTCTCTCACAGGCTGACATTTCCATTTTCTGCAGAGGAGAAAAGGATGGCACCTGCGAGCCGAACTGAGGCAAAAAAAAAGTCGAAATGACTAAACCTCCCTCTATTTTTTTTGTCAAGGCCTGTTTTTTTTTTTTTTAACTGCATCTGAAAGCAAAACTGGAGAGTGTGGTTGAAAGAGGCAGGTGTTTCAGTCGTCTGCGTGGCTGCCAGTGGAGCTCGGCTCTGCAGCCTCAGTGTCTCTGTCCCTCCATCCACTGGCAGCCAGGGAAGCCCATGGCAGAAAAATGAGAGGGACAAATCGCTATGGATTTTATTTTACCCCCCGGGGGACTGCGTGTCAGTGTGATTGTGTCCCATGACCCGCGGCTGAGGCTCGGCCTGACCTCTGTCCGCGTGTGTGTGAATGAGAAGAAGCGCAGGCCGCCCATACACACACACACACACGCACACACACACACATTCGAGCAGGACAGATAAAATAAGTGTACTCACAGGGGAGTTCATCGGGGCTTGAACATAAAAGACCGCGGACATGTAGATGTGAGTAATAGTGAAGAGGAGTAAATCTTTGATTTCTGTGTGTTCGTGTGTGTGTGCGTGTGTGTGTGTATGTGTGTGAGTATTAAGCTGACTCATAAAACAGACTCAGACAGAGCAGATTGTGAACCTGGGAGGAGGGAGGGAGGGAGGGAGAGGGCAAAACAAACACCCCGAGGCCTGCCCGCTTACACTCAGAGACACAAACATGCACTCACACACACACACACACACACACAAACACACACACACACTCTCTGGGCTCAGACCTTCTGACATGGGCTTTTTTTTTACGACACCTTGCCAAGCTTCTATCTCCGAAGCGAGTCTAAAGTCTGCGAGGAAAAAGTTGCGTCTGTTATCGTCTGGTCGGTCCGCGCTGTGACCTGCGAGCGCTGAAGTAAAAAGGGGAGAAATGACGGCGTGTTTTCGGTGGCTGCATATGCACGTAAACATCAGGACCTCTGCTCACAATCTGCTGGAGGACAGAGGAGGGGGAGGACAAAGTGTGTGATGGATAAAGAAAGGAGGGTGCTGCCGGACAATGGGGCTGGCAGACTGTCTCAGCAGCTCAGGGCAGCTCAGAGTGTCTGTGACCGGGCCCCTAAACCCCCCCCACCCCCACCCGCCCGCCCGCCCGCCTCCGTCTGTCCCACTATCTCCACCTCCCTCCCTCCCTCTCTCTCTCCCCCAGTGCTGAGGGTGGGAGTGGGGGGTGCGTGCGGCTGAACTGCCCTTTGTGCCTTTCATAGAGTGTGTGGCCGGGCTGCTGGGCCGTGTCCGCCAGGCCTGCAGTCCAGTGACATTTAGCAGAGGGCCGCCGCCGTCCAACAACAACATGTCAGGAGACAAATATTCGCCCGCTCTGAGGAAAGAGCACAAACCAAGTTTTGCTCCCGAAACGCCGACTTGCCTCTCCACCGGTCTGTCAGCTCCGGGGCCTGTTTTTTTGGTTGTTGAAATAATTAGCTGTAGATCGGCGTTCCTCAGCCTCTCCTGCGTCTGCTCAACTCTTCTCAACCAGGTTCAGACATAACTGCTGGAAACTGACTGTCTTCAACAGGTCCGCTCCTACAACCTCTCAAGCCTGGCTTCACATTAATGCTCAGCAAGCTGCCTTGTTGGCCTTTCATTCTTCAGGTGGGGGGAAAGATGAACGTGACGATATTTAACCAGCAGTTGCCTTCTCCCCTCCATCGTACAGGTCTGAGGATGGAGAAAAACGTCGCTCCAGCCTGCGACGCTTACTGCGTGTCACGGCTCGCTTTCTCCGTCCCTCGGCAGAAACGAAACAAATGAGGGAAAAGTTTGCGGAGATAACGGTTTGCTGCCGCGCTCCAAAGAAAGGTTCTTGCGCTGATAAGCGAGGAGGGGAAAAAAAGCTTTCTCTTTTCCAGATCTCGAGGTTCGGAGCGAATGTTTCATCATCGCGCAGCGACAGCCCTCAGCCTCATTACAGGAAAAGAAAAAACGTGCACGCAACTCCGGCCTGCGAGTTTCCAGTTTCCAGCAGTGGTCCGACTCACACGGGGGAACATATTCCACACACACACACACACACATACACCTCCCTCCCACTCTCTCTGGAAAAGCCATCAGACTTCTCTTTTCCTTACAAAAGAAGGGGGGGGAGGTGGTGAAGGAAGCGAACCAAGAATAGAGCGTGAGAGAAACGCAAGACCTGGGCCCACAGGTGATATCATGGCGCGCTGGGACCAGTGACGGAGGGCCGGGTGTGAAACGGGAGAGGAGCGGGCGACCAGCGCCGACCAGACGACAAATAGCACCGTCTGGGGTCAGAAAACGGAGGGCAGCGCGCAGGACTGGGACCCATTAGTGTTACTGGTGGGAGTCCATGAGCTGGCCGGCGCTCCTCCGCGTCCCAGTGATGAATGACTGAAAATATTCCAGATGCAAGTCATCAATAAGTTCCTCTGCAGCTCCTTTTCCTCCCCCTGCAGGAGCGTGTGGGCGGGCGAGCGAGCCTCTCGAGCTAATGCGTATTCCTTGCTGCGCTCCCATCGGACGGGCCGCCGCCGTCATCCGGAGGGCCGCAACCACACTTCATCAACGGCCGATATCTCTGGGAAACGCGCCATTCAAAAGTTGATTAGGGATTGGATCGCAGATCTGAAACATTCATCCAGGAACATGAATTGAGATGTGGCGGGAGTTAGGTTTGGAAAGTGCCCTCTGGTGTAAAGTAGATCGTTCTCTGCAGCTCAACCAACAGATTTCTCAAATGTTCAGTGGTTATGACTGGGAAACTCTGACCGCTACACGCGGACACACTGTGGACAGTTTCAGGTCCTCTCAGGCCTGTTTCTGGACGGTGGGAGGAAACCACAGCCTCGGGCAGAACAGAGTAGAGCTAGAAGTCGAGAGGTCCTATCGGTAGAGAGACAGAAAGTAAAGCATATTGATCTCTAGATACAGTGATAATAGTCTTTCCCACCACTCGGCACAGACAACCTGCAGTTACACAGGTGATATGTTTCTGTGGTCTCTTACATTTGAGACAGAATGCTTCCTATATTGTGTGTCCTCGGGAGCTCTTAGCTGGACTCAAGTGTCGAGCTCCCGGGCTTTGCCTCGAGTGTTTGCTCTCGCCTTGAGAGCGGCTTCAAGGGCGAGCGTTTCAGACGACCTAATGAAAGAAATGCTTCGCCGGGCGACTCCTGCCAACTGGACCCGTGCTGACATTCTTGCCTGCGCTCTCCTCGGTGAGTCCCGATCCCCTCCAACATCTGCAGCAAACATCTGAATGTCTGCGCCATCTACTGCTTCCTCTCAGTGTTTTACGACTTTCCCTGGTGCTGCTTGTGGCTTAAAGGAAATCTCTCCCACTCTCTCTCTCTCTCTCTCCCCCTCTCTCTCTCTCTCTCCCTCCCTCTCTCTCTCTCCCTCTCTCTCCCTCTGTCAGCTTGTGCTACGGTGGCAGCAGCAGCAGCAGCAGCAGCAGTGGTGGTGGTGCTGGTGCTGCTTGTGGCTCGTGGAGCACAAAGGCAGGCTTGTTGTCTGGTGAACTTGTCTGTCTGTGTGTGTGTGTGTGTGCGTGTGTGTGTGTTTGTGCGTCGTGCACGTGCACTCCCCCGCAGATAGTGAGAGGGCCGGAGCCAAGTCGAGGCAGAGCTGTGTCTCTTACCCCCTCCACACCTAATGCAAGCAGAAAACCAAACAGCAGCCCACGCCCTCCCCAAGGCCCCAGCAGGCTGAGAGCATTCCTCTGAGCTGACTAACCACACACACACACACACACACACACACACACACACACACACACACACACACACACACACACACACACACACACACACACAGGACGATAATATAAAATCCACTTAATATTAGTTCGCTAATCTCTCTAGTGAGCCAGTCTGAGTGAGGCATCACATATTTTTTTAAGGATACTATGACGATATGTCTTACACGCACAAAATCACATGGCCTGCAACTGGCCCTTAGTGCGAGTGGGAGAGTGAATGGTGTGTGTTTGTGTGTGGGTGTGTGTGTGTGTGTATGTCCTGTGATGGGCTGGCAGCCTGTCCAGGCTCTAGTCCCTGCATTTGCCCAATATGTGCCTTAGACCCGGCACTCAGGTACAAAGCAGTAAAGATGCTGGGGTGACTTTTCAAACTGTTCAAACAGCCTACGCGATGTTCTGCTCTTCACCTCAACATTAAAATGTTACCAAGCCATCCACGTCTGACCGCAGTCATCAATCGAACCCCATGATTACTCAGAAACAGTAGCCTACTGTGCAACTACTGACATCTGGCTCATCGACTTGTGTTTGGATCAAAGTCAGGTGAACAATGTGACACAAGCACGGCTGCCTACCAACACAAACACCTCCACGCTCTCGCAGACGTATTGCCGTCCGATCGGGCAAATCAAACAATGACAGGAACCCTGCAGGCGACTCACTGCCATCATTACACGCGCAGACAGACAACACACATAAACTCTCAGTGACCTGTCTTCGCAGTGTGTCCTCCGAACAATGCTGTCTCGGATGACTCAGGTTTGATTCTTGACATGAAAGCAACCCAAGTGAGTGCGAGTATGCACGTCCATGCGTGTGCGTGAGTATGCATACGTGTTTCTGCTAAAAGCAGTCAGCAGGCCTGTAACCACGGTGAAGCATAATGAACTGAAGGTGAGAGAAAGCTGCGAGAATGGGTCATTTGATGCACCCATTTCAAAGTTTCAGGATTTGTTTATTGTGTCATTTTTGTGATGTGAGAGGCAGGGCAGTTTATCTTGTCAGGGCATTTCTGGAGCGAGGAAGATATGGTCACAAAAACTACTCAGACGTGACAGTTTGATCCTTTTCTAAGTGTTAACTACGTGCAACTTAAGGAGCTTGTAGACTGTAAATCCTTCGGGGCTTTCTGGTCAAAACAAGATGTTTGAGGTCGCGACTCAGTGACTCATGAAACTTTTCACTGTTTTATGCCGATTTATGAATCACACAATTACCTAATAGAAAACAAAGCCGATTAATAGATTACAAAATAACAGGTTGTGAGGCCATTATTACGCCGGCTGTTGTTAGCTCGTATGCCATGAGCCGGGAAAGTCATGACAACACGCAATTAACCTCGATGGCGTTCTGGTCAGCTCCTGACGCCGAGCTTCGCCTCCGAGGCTCATGCCGCTGCAGCGCAGAGCTGCGCTCGTGTGCAAGTATGGTTGCAGATAAATCTCTGTGGCTTCCTTTATCACCGCCCTCAGCGGCGGCTTTGTGTCATATCATCCGCGTCTGTGGCCACTGGCACAAAAGCAAAATGTGCTTCCCCGGCAATGCAGCCGCTTTCATGGCGGACGTCCCCGGAGCTCTCCGGACCGTCCGGACCGGCGAGGGACCAGGTACGGCTCCGGAGACGTCCCTGGTCCCTCGCCGGTCCGGACGGTCCGGCTGTGCGTCCTCCCCTGGCTGAAGGCCGGGCCGCGACGGACAGCCAGCGTGAGCTGGGAACAGTGCGAGCACACAGGACTCGCTGCCGCCTCGGTAGCTGCTCTGTGTGTGGGCCGCCGTGTCCTTGTATAGTCTGTCTGTAGTCTGACACCCAGACACAGGCAGACAGTGTGCCTGTGGATGTTGAGCGGCTGCCTGGCTGGAAAACAAACCGGTTCTATCTCGGCTATTAGCGTGTTTGTTTTCAGCACGGAGGACCGCAGCGACCGCAGCCTGCCTCTGATAAGCCGGGGAATCAAATCCCTCGTCCTCTGAAGCCACCAATTTCTGCTTTACCTTTCTCTTTTTTTTTGCCCCCTGATCATCTCACATTACCGTCCCTCTTTCCAGCATCAATACACCATCCCTCTTCATTAAAGCGCCCTCCTCTCCCACTGCGATGACAATACCTCCCCCTGGAGCGGCAGACAGCGCCGGGATTCCCCAGCCCCTCTCCACCGTCTCTCTGTATTCCCCCTTTGTCTCTTTGTTCTCCCGCTGCGCTTCACTCACACCCCTCGACTTGTTTCCGAGTGTTGCCGCTAATGGATCGACAAATTGCAGCCGGATAACAAGAGCCAAGGCAATGTCTGGGCGTCTGTAACGAGGCCAAAGAAATGCCTCGATATAAACATGTTGCCTGAAACATGTTGCAAAACTTTTCTGCCTTGTTTCCCACATTGTTTTACTCAGACTCCGACATGGTTATGCTTGTGTGTGGGTGTGTGTGTGTGCCATGGCCTAAAGGTGAGAAAGCCAGCCAAGACTTATCTGACGGCCGGGTCTGTCCCACATGCCAGGAGGTTTGGCTGAGGTGATCTTGCTTTCTCTCTCCCCAGGTGTGATCACTGGAATCAGGGCTGGGTTCAGTGCAGAGGCCTTATTGCCTACTTGGCAATAAAGCTCAAAAGTTGTATTTTCCTGTAGTCTTCTACTAATGATTGAGGTCTACCAAACGGTTCGTGTAAATCTACTGGCTCTTTGACTTCAAGCGGTTTCAGCCTTAACCTGTGTGGTTCTGGATCACAGCGGCACCCCCACATTAACTTTCACGTGCTCCGCATTCAAAGACGCGCCACGCGGTGACATGTGAACCATGTCACATCCTGCGATGGCAGCATTTCGGCGCTGGTCCGCTGGCTCCAGCGCGCCCTGCTTCGCTCCCGTCCTCTCCTTTATGGCAGCCTTTATTACTCCCCTGCCTGGGACTCCGTGGCTCTCCGCTCCCCTCCCTCCGTCCTGCCCTGACACGCAGCGCTGTGAATCAGACGGTCGTCTCGCTGCCAGGAGGGATGGGTGCAGACATGACAACAGCACTCCCCCAGCGCTGGCCAACACTCAGAGAAAGTTCAGGTAGTTAGGAGCGAGGAATCCACCCCCCCGGGGCTTTGTGAAAAGACACAACACGGATGGAGGCAGCACACACCTTGGATCACTTCTATGACTATACCACTGGAGCCTACATTGCTTTACTGCTCTTCCAGGTCCAATGCAAGCGGACTATTAAACAACTATTACACATTTTACTCTCTGCTAAGGGCTGTTAGGCTTCAGGAAGTCGCTCCCTATTAAACAGAAACTCGACAGTGCGGTTACAGATAGAGTGGGTATAAGCTGTTCTTGTAATGAGTGCCACTCGCAAGAAAACGCAACAAGCTACTGAGAAACCGTTCACTATTTCAACACAACTCACACCCACTTGTACAAAAGCAGCATAAATTGTGCAATTTGCAAAGGTTTCTCTTTAGAGCCGTGCAATGCAACGGCTCTTGACCTACGACTGATAGGACAGGCTAGAGCAGACTCCTGTGACACCATTTGGGCATGAAGCAGGTTCAGATACTGAGCGAATGGATGATCAATGAAATATACTAAATCGATGGTGAAAATGGCTGTTAGTGTTGGTGGCCGGCCAAAGCATGTAAGCTAAAGCGGCAGCTCGCTGGCCTGCTTCAGGGTGCCAGCCAAGCCGCCGGTGAGCTGTCAATCAGCCGTCAGACGACCCGCCTCTGCACCGTGTCGGCCGGATGACAGCTGAGTCACTGCTCTGGATGGGCAGCTGGACCACGTCGGTGAGAGGGGTCACACCTATGTGCAACTGAGTGGAGGCGAATCAGAGTCCGAGGGAATCTGATGAGAGGGCTCAATCCAAGCCCGCTCGCCGTGCCGCAGCAGTGTAGGAAACAGCACCACTTGAATTTGTCAAGTGGCCTCATACGAGTCTGGCTTAGTCCGTACAATAAGCAAAATTCCGGGTCGAGGGTTGATGATTGTTCCTCTGATCCTGACTGCATTAATCATTTAAAACTCTAGAGGTTATTGCCTCTCTCCATTCACACGAGGCCTGTGTAAAGTAGCAGCCCGCACAGTGCAACCGGTGGCGAATGGAGCCAATTAACTGCGCCTCAGCCTTTGCATATGACAGGCCACTTTTGGACCAAACACATAGATGATGTCACCATCGGAGGACAGGCCTCTTGTTTTCTGAGCCTGGCACAAAAAGGGCTTGGTTAGAATTAGAGACATGTCATGTTTGTGTTAAAATAACTCGCTGGCTGATGTGAGGGAGGCATTGTGGTGTGGGTCATAATAGCTGCTTCCTCACGGTCAGGGGAGCTTTGTTGTATCGGTTAAGGTGAAGGTGCAATTACGGCCGTGGCTACAAGAAACGAGCTGGACCGCCGTTATGAAACAACAACACAATGGCCGCCTGTGTCCGATTGTTTGTGGCAACAACAATCAGCCTCCTGCCTCCACTCTTACCTCTGTGGCGGCCTTGCCTCTCTGAGCCGGCGGCTGTTAAGATGATTTAGCTAGTGGGCAGAGACGGCGCAGCTGCCAAGCTTCTGTGTGCAAGCGCGCCCCGAGTCTCCTTAAACAACACCAGGAAAGTCACCCGTGAGTCATCCCTTGCACGTCAAACGGCACAAGCCACCACACTTCACATCCACCCCTCAGCCATCGGAAATCAGGAGACTCTCGCGGCCTGACGCACTTTACACACCGATGTTTGTGACTAACCCCAGTTTGCAGCTCATACGCAGAGACTTTTAAAAAGAGCACACACAGAGAAAGAGAGAGGGAGGGAGGGCAGGGTTGATACCACAATGCCACAATTGCTCCTTGTTGAATGACTAAAGCTTGAAGTTGGACCGGGGCCTTCGCATTCACTTTGCTTATTATTCTTCCAAAAAAAAAAATAAAAGAAGAAAAAAGTAAAAACAAAAACCACAGTGGCCTTTAAGGCAAGTGGGACTGTAGCCCTGCCCACGCGATAGGCAAAGCCTTTCAAACGTCTGACTGAGACTCCCGGCCGTGTTTTTTCATGCCGCTTGGTCTCTGTCCCCAGAGTAAACACGGAGGGGCCGCCCGCGTGAACCCACCACGCACAACCCGACCCCAAAAATAACCCCGCCTCGAGTTTTGACAAACTCACCCACCCAGCTGTGATGCCGTGGCGTCCCCGTCATGTGACTGGACCGGACAGTGGCCCGGCAGGTGGGAACGCTGTAAAATGAGCCCCCTGACCCTCCCCACCAACATCTCCTTTTGCCATCTGGGGAGCCAAGGAGCTGTGAGGTAAGCTAAACAGGCGAGGTTTACAAGAAGGGGCGGCCCAGACGGTAAAGAGCAGCTCCGTCGGACAGGACTGGAACCCATTAGCCCGGAGGTTTCAAAATCAGCATCTGCTATGATATCTGAATACGCCGTGACCAGTAGATCACATGTTTTGCCCGCTTACAACACCAACAATGTGACCTTCCATCACCGCAACAGAGACCTGATTCATCCCCAGACAGCACCCGGACCACTTGTATTATCATACATCTCTATTTTGTATGCTTAAGCTCGTTGTGCTGCACTATTGTCCTGTGCCACTCGACAGATGTGTCAGCCACGAGCAAATTCCTCGCAGCAGTACAAATACGTTGCGTCGCTACTTGGCGATGAATGGGATTCTGGACTGGTCGACCCTCGACTCCAGCGCTCGGCATCACGGCAGACTGCCATCGAGCGGGGCGGCAATGAGCCCCGCCGGAGAGCTAGCGTGTCAGGGAGATAGGAGCTGCCCTCCCCGCGGACAGGCCCGAACTTGCAGGCAGCTGCTGTCAGCGAGTCCCAACGCAGGGGGAATTAATAGAAACAGCAGCTCTCCAGAGACACTGTTAGCCCACACTGACAGCCAGCTCTGATCTGGGGTCATCTCGACGCGCTCTGCCTCTTCCCCTCCGCATTAGCGGCAGGGAGGGTGGGGGGGGGGTGGGGGTGGGGGTGGGGGGGAATATGAAACCCGGATCACGGCAAATGTTATTCAACTTTCCGGGTAGGCTTAACTCCAAACGCCGGCCCGGGCCTGTGCAAGCTGTGATATGCACACTTGTGGCGATGGAGAATGTGGGAGTGCCCCGGCGTGGCGTTCAATTTTCATCCGACACCCAGCGCGCTCTTAAATTTAAGTCGGCCGCAGATGTAAGTGACATTTTTGTGGACACAAACCGGAGTGTGAGGTCTTGATTGGGCGTTCAGTTCTGCAAGCTGAAAGAATGTAGTATGTGAGTTAGACCAGACTGAAGGCACGTCAGCCTCCTGTACAATTAAAATGACATATGTGTTGGCGTGTTGTCTGGAGATCTTTGCGGCGGTCCTGAGTTCTTTATGTCATCAATATTTTGCTCCGTTCAGACTGTATCTGTGTGGTGATGCCTGATGTAGATACCTAAAAATCCTTGTTTATGTTTTCCTACAGCCCCAAGATGACAGTGGCATAGGAATGACTCATTTTAGATGATCATCTCACTGACTGGAGACTCTGAATTGCCCGCAGGTGTGAGTGTGAGAGTAATGCATGTGTGTGTGTGTGTGTCCAGTGATGGATATGTGATCTGTCCAGGTGTATTCCCTGCTATCATCCACTAGACCAAGATAGTGGGTAAGATGGATTGACGGTTATTTCAATTGGGTTCAAGTTCAATCAATATGATCTTAACTGGATCCTTTTTGTCTGCTCTTAATCTTTCATACACATTTTGTCAGCAGTGATCAAACTGCTGTTACACACTTAAACATTAGAAACATTGGCAATGAAAAGAATCTCAAGATCCCAATATCATGATGCCATTAAAATTTGACAACAGTCATCAATCAAACTAAACGATTACTCAACAACAGCAGCCAACCGGAACGACTGAGCTTTGAATCATCCAGTTGTATTCAGGCAAAGCGTGACTCCCTCGGGTGAGATAATGGATGGATGCTTGGATTATTTCTGGGTAGAGTTTGCGTGCGCGCAGGCTGTCTCTTGGTATTCCGGTGTCCTCCCACAGACCAAAAACATGCATTAAGGTCAACTGGGGACTCTAAATTGCCCCTAGGTGTGAATGAGAGAGTGAATGGCGTTTATGTGTGTGTCCTGTGATGGACTGGAGGCCTGTCCAGGGTGTATTGTACTTCATTTGGTCTAAGTGAGCTGGAGATAGGCCCCAGCGGCACCATTAAAGCAGGTGCAATACTGGATATAAGTTGTTTTATTGGCTAATAACTCTGATGACATACCATAGAGGTACAGAGGGGTGGTTGGCAGAATTTACCTACGTGTAATAACAGACGTGATCCTGTAATAACCGCGGGTCTGCTTTAACAGACATCTTCTGTGTCTTACTGTATACTGTGACTAATAACACTCACAACACTCACTCTATGGGCAAGAGTGACTTTGGGAGGATGTGGTCTGTGTTTACAAACAGCTCTTACCTGTCACAGTCATTGGTTGGACTGGGTGGGGGGTGAGGGGTGAGGGGGTGGCTACTCGTACATAAACACATACACGGAGAGCAGTGGAATCTGTGATTATTGGTTGTAAATACTGTGTGGAAGGAAAGAGAGAGGGAGAGAGAGGGAGAGAGAGGGAGAGAGAGAGAGGGAGGGAGGGAGGGAGGGAGAGACTCGCCTACGCACTCGCACTAACCCACAGCGTTAGAAAGCGTCCCCAGATTAAGGCCAAGTTATATAACTTGGACTCCATTTGTGCTGTTGCACTGGATATGAGCTACACACACACACACACACGTACACACACACTGTATTAACCAGTTTCTTGCATACACACACTCCTCTCAGCTAAAACGACCGTTTGCTCAACGGTCAACGGCTCCACAAAGTGCAATAAAAAGACGTTTGAGTGGCACACGCACACATATATGATGCGAGGGGCATGAGGGTGATGCGTTAGCTCTGCTGCTGTTAGCACAGCCTAGATTATACACTACCTGGATTACACAGGAGTAATCACACAGTTACAGTATCGCGGAAATATCGACGCGGGGACTTGAATGCTATAGAGCAGGATAGGCACTGGTTTCCACGAGTTAGCGCTGAAGTGAGTGAGGGAGTGAGTGGTGGAGGGGGTGGACTGTCAGACTCCCTACCTCGGTATGGTGATGCACTTGGTGTTGATATTCTGGGTGGTGATGGCTTTCTCCAGCTCGTCCAGCTGCCCGGTCTTCTTGAGCTTCTTGACCAGGCTCTTGACAGCCTTCTCGCACCATTTCTCCTCCTGTCCGTTCTGCTCGCCTTTCTTCCAGCCCAGCAGCCGCTTCACGATGGGGGGAGTGAAAGGCAGGATAGACATCTTCTCCAGGAGTTCAAGTTCCCACTCCCGCTGGCTGTCCGCTGCGCCGTTCAACGGAGAAACGAGTGCGTCCGGATAGAGGGGGTCAGGGTGCAGTTCGGCCTCAGAAAACTTGTTGTTGTTGTTGATGTTGTTGTTTTTGATGCATCCCGGTGTTAAACCCGCAGTTTCCGCACGGCCCGCTCCGTCCGACTGCGGCTCAGCGCTAAACTGTGCACCGGCGCGCTGTTGCGCCTACTGCTTAGTGCTCCTCCGCCGGGAAACCTAGTCCCGTCTGTACTTCCTCGACCCGTCGCTTTCTTGAACACTCCGCGCCGTGCTCGCCACAAAACTACTATTCTAACTCAAACTACTTTTGTTATGCGCCAAACTCGGTGGCGTTTTAGTTTCTCTGGCCGCTCCGAGCTTGATTGAGCGAAGTTAAGTTGAGTTCAGAGTCCTCCGCGGCACTGGGCTGAAGTCTGCTACAAGTCTGCATCAAATGCAAATGCAGGAGCTGCTGCTGAGAGGCTCTATTCAAGCTGCAGACTGCACAGCAGACCTGGGGCCAGGCAGCCCGAGCAGCTGGACCAGTGGTGTGCTCAGCTCTGATTGCACAACCACTCATGCCTTCTCCCCTGCTTTTTGCATCGGTGATAAAAATGCATGTGTCTGTCACAATAACACATGCACAGATCACTTGATTTAGTTACGTAACGCTGCGCAAAACAGCTCTTTTTGCACGTGAGTGGACCCATAAAGTTAAGTTTCTGTCCTGCTTCTTTTTTTGGTGTGTGTTTTCTGTGAATCATCGTGAAAACAGATCCAAATCATCCATCTGTTTCAGTTTATCTGCCTAACATAATTGCGGTCCAAAGAGGGCCGTGATGTTCTGACTTTCACACTCATAAAGCTTTTTGAGTTTTTTTTTCTTTAAAACAATACACTTTTTATTTTCATTTTTCCATTTCAACTGGCAGTCATGAAGCGGCCATACATTCCTATTTATGTTTATTGTGACTTCAACCTCAGCCTTTCCTACACAACACTTTGCTGTAATTGCTACTGGGCTGTTTGTCTCTGTATGATGGAAGGTGATAAAAAGTCACGCACACACACACACACATTCAAACTGACACTGAAACTTGCCTGAGCTTGTAATAGGTAGGAGCATGGGCTGCCTACTCAACAAGGTGGCAGTTTAGTCTCAAGTATGGCTTAGCTCCCTAAAACCATGTGCATAAACTCATATATATGCACATATACACACACAATGAGCATCCCCCCTCCCTGACACACTCACTAGTCCACAGACACGCACACCCACCCACACTCACACACACTCACAGTGTCAAAGAGTCAAAGTGCCAGATGTACAATGGAGTGTGTAAGCACAGCTGAGCTCTCTGCAGAGGGAGTGATAGCAGGACTTTTTTTTTTTTTTACGGCGCAGGGCTGCCTTTGTTCCACAAGCTTCAAAAGAGAGGCTTTATTGCATTCAAAGGCACTTTCCAAACTTGGGTGCCTTATTTGCAAGCACTTGAAAGAGTTGTAAAAGATGTGAATGCTCTGCGCAGGGAGGATTGCGTGTTTCCCCCGAACAAAATTCAATCAAGAAGTGTAATACACAAAAGATGTTGGCGGTGGCTCTGGCAAAAGCTGAAGAAGTTGCAGAAATAGAATCCCAGAGAGGATGTAAATAGCAATTTATGTGTTATTTTGACTAACCAGATTATGGGATGATTGTTGATTGTCTATTTTCCCCTCCGCACACGTTATTTTTAAGAACTGCAAACCCTTAATCACTGCCTCCTTTGACAGATCACACTTATACACGAATAGTAGCATCGACCTGTGGTTACCATTTTGGTATGTGTGTACAGGCGCATTGACCTGCGGCCAACAGCCGTCCCTCTCCGAGAACAGTGTGCAGTTTGTGCTAAAAATACAGCTGGCTTTAGGCTCAGCAGGACAGACCCCTTCCCTTTTATCTATTTTGGTCACACACCAGCGTTTTTTTTTTTTAATATCTGCAAAAGGCATGTCAAGGTTCTTCCTTTGTGCTCGCAGCCAAAAGAGCTATAATTAATAGATGCAGCACAATAGTGGATTGATATTCAAATGATCCCATACATCTTTGTAAAACTTAACAAACCAGTTACGCAATATTAGCTTCTACGGACTGATAGTCTCATAAGTGTAAACACTGCGCTAGCCCGGGTTTAAAGTGACTTCTGCAGCAGGTTTGGTGCTAGTAGCCGTCAGCAGAGAATTGTCTGTGATAACAATCAAGTCTCCAGCTGTAAAACACACCACTCGTGTGTGTGTTGTGTGGGGTGTGCTGGCAGGTTGGAGGAGACTGGAGGAGCGTGCTGCCATGTGTCACATGCTGAGGCCCTGCGGCCCTCCAGGCACCTGTTTATGCCCCCGGGGACACGACCGGCCAAGACAGCTGGTTTGTTTTGGAGAAGTGCAGGGCGAGACAGGGCGGATATGGGGGTGCAGGATGGGGGGATGGGATTACAGATGGGCCGCACTAGATGGGGGGTGGGTGGGACGGGCTGGGCTGGGGTGGGGTGGGGTGGACGACGGGACTGTTGAGGGGATCGGGGACGGGGACGGGGGGGGGGGTTCCTCTGTGAGAAGAATTACTGAGCACAAAAGGCACGTCAGCAAGACTGAATGGGCAGCGGCCACGTACAATCCGATGGACGATAATGACATTGTGCTGGCTCCGACCTCAGGGGACTTGCTCCAGAGTGTGTGTGTGGGTGTGTGTGTGGGTGTGCATGATGTCAGCTGGTGTCCCAATGGGGTAGAGGAGTCAGAGATAATAGAATGTGCAGATGTCTGGACGGATGTGATAAGGACACACATGACCAACATTTTCCCTTTAAAACTGTAATTATGCCCATAAACATAAACACAACTTCAGTCCAGATGATAAATAGTCGGTTAATTAAGTGTATTAATTACTCAATATTACATCAAAACATAACATTAATATTACAAGAAACTACACTGTTTTTACATAGGAGAGAAGTTCCAGTGTCTTATCCATTATTTCAGACATGCGATTACATAATACAGAGAAAGAGAGCAATATAACCATATCAGTGAAAGCAGCATTGGATTCCAGGGTGTTATATCATAGTTTATTACATGTTTCAAGGAGGTGAAACAAAAGAAATGGCACTGTGGCCTCACAGCAAGTTGATCATGGGTCAGAATCCTGGTCCGACCCATTCTGTGTGGGGCTTATATCAGGATACAAGGAGAGATAATAGATGGATGGGTATTATTGGATGGAGGGAAGATAGACATAATAAATCTGCAAAGAAAACAGGACTTAATCCTAATAGAGGAGAACAACTTAATCACAATAGAGGAGAAAAGGTAAGACACTCCTCTTGGAAGTGTTGGACAAAATAAATCTTAAGCCTAGAAAATGGAAACATACAATCACAGAGTCGGTCTGAAAAGAGCTAAGAAAGACTACTCTAAAGCCTCAGTTCAGCTGAAGTACTTGTACAGGATGTGAATAGAGAAATGCTGCATTCTCCTAAAGCATAGCCCAGATAAAGCTGTGCCTCTGGGACTGTGGCATCCCTGCTGTGCAATATTTGTCAAACTCCAGTTTCATTAATGCTTTCGTGGGTGTGATTGCCTGCCTCTGAAGTATATGTGTGAAATATGAGTGGGGTGTTTATTTCAGGTGAGCTCATGGGGGGGGCTCGGAGCAAACTATTGACAACCCTATCAAAGTGTTTTCACTGATCTGCCCCCGGCAATAGAGTGACGTAGTGTTTTTTTCTCTGACGGAGCCATCAATCGTTCAGCAGCTCCTGACAGCTCCTCCGTCCGCTAGAGCACATGGTGTACACTCAGAATCAAAACCCTCCCACACACACACACACACACACACACACACACACACACACACACACACACACGCACGCTCTCACAGCACACCATTCCACATGCTGCCGGCCCCTCCTCTCTCTCCCCGCCACACTATAGATGACTTTGTCTTTCCCTTCTGTCTGTTTTGTTTTCGTTCACGCTCATTTCACAAACAAACCCTTTCCCCACATTTGCTGATTTATTTCTGAAAATGTGTAACTTACAAGGGACCATTGTTTACATCGAGTAATCCACTTATGCGGAGGAAACAATTCTTGGTTCATAAGTCCTCAGTGACAAACCCTCTGAAACTTCAGGCAGTTGCTCAACTCGCTGCGCTATGAATAACAGGAAGACAGATATTTTTCCTCTCGATGTAATTGCCTGTCACTCAGCAAAGTCCTCTGCAGCCGCCTGCAGAAATGCAAAGCACCCGTAGAGGAAGGCTTTGTTAAAATCACCTTTCATGTATGTGACAGGGACCTGACATGACTTAACTTGATTTTTTTTTGTAACTTTCTTTTGACTTTCAGTATGAAAGTACGTCTAACTTGATCTAACTTGACCCTGGTATTGAGCTGGCCTGACAAATGTAGAACTGAAATACTGCTAACTTTGGATTAGTCAATTATCCTGATATGAGTGAATAAAATTGTCGTTTTGTCCCTTACTTAGTCGATCATAATAGCATTACATGAGCAGACAGCAAGACATAACTAACCTGGACTTGGCAGGTTCAGTAGGTTCAGAGTCCTTGTATTAAAAGTTGGGCAGCCCCAGGCTCGGTTGGAATTTTTGTGTTTGCGGCTGATGGTTTGTTTATGACACACTTACCTGACTTCATTTCAGTCACCGGGCTTACACACGGCTGACACGAAGACAGATTTCAGTGGGAGGAAAACACGCTTACCGCTTGAACGTATGCAGTGAAGTCGGGCGCAGCTTTGATGCGCTCTGTAACCTCAGACATCGCCCCCGAAAAGCTGACACATGCACGCGCAAACCATCTCAAACATATCTGTAAAATATGTTTAGATTTAAGACATGTACAGCAACCATATGTCAAACATACACAACTTATTTACAGAATATTACGGTATTTATTACAGCGTTTAAACAAGCAGGGTTGTGGTTGGTGGTTGTTTGACTTTTATTTGACTGTTTTTCTTTCTTTTTTTTTTTTTTACAAAAGCCAGGAAGTGAGAGAGAGGCATGATTTGACTATTCTGGTGTACATTTCTTGTTTTAGTTTCAAGATAGGTCGAGAGGGCGACATCCTGCTTGGAGGGAAACAGCTCAGCGTGAACACGCCGTAGTAGCTGCAGCCTGGTACGGCAGAGTCAGATGTTTGTTGCTCATCCACGCCGTGTGTGTGTGTGTGTGTGTGTGTGTGTGTGTGTGTGTGTGTGTGACTCTGCTGATGTGACTTTTCCCTGACGCCATGTGAGCGCTTAAACACAAGCGTGCGACTCACGGCGCAGGTAGCTTTCTATTCCCAGCCCCCGCTGTAGTCATGTTGCCACCAGTGAAACTTTTACCTCCTGAACTCGCAGCTCCGGTGACTCACACTGGGCCGACTCTCCCAGAGATAAACCCCGGCGTCCCTTGATCGTAAACTGAAGGCTCATCTCTGCAGCGCGGTCTGAGGCACCGCTGCCATGACTTACCTCTGAGTCACCGCTCGCTTTAAATGGCTGTTGGTCAATCCCTGTGAGAGCAAATTTCCTGTTGTTAGCATGCCTGCATAATCTGCTTGATAGCAGGCAGGATATTGAGCTGAGGTCACTCGGTTTGCCGCACGGAGGCGGCTGGAAGCTAGCGCGCAGAGGCGCTGCTCCACATCAGAGCCATCTGTGTCATTTGGTATCATTTAACAACACATGCTCCATCGGGGGATGTGTGCTCCCAAACGTCCATTCAGCAGAAATCATTTCACCCGACGAGCGGTAGAGAAACCATCGGCTCTTGTGTAGGATGCAGCTGTGACTGCGAGCATGCACACTGGGGCCACCACGGCTCAGCTGTGGAGCGGTTATCCAACGACCGCAAGGTTAGTGGTTCAATCCCACCCCCCCACGAAGCAGCCTCCATGTCAAGGTGCTGGAATGTGTGACCGAGCCGACAGACCATGTAGGGAAGCCTCTGGCACCAGAGTGTGATTGTAATGGGCGAATGTGACTTGTTTTGAGTGGGCATGAAGACTAGAGAATCTGTCCATTCACCTATCAGGGGCGTCCATCTGCCATATGACTCAACAGCATGTTGACTAATGAGTCTGAATCAGTGCGCAGCATAGTCGGTTTCATCATGTTTATGTTGTTGGACAAAAGGGGATGGAGGAGACTTGGGCCTCCTCTCCTAAGAGCAGTGCAAAGTAACTGAGGTGTGATGTAACGCTGTGAACCAATCCATCATCAGTTCCTCACACTAATGATTGTGAGGCTGCTGCAGAGCCCGAAGGCAGTCGCCACAACCAGGTCATTCAAGCAGATGCCACTGACACAGATGACAGGAAGTCCAGCTTTTATTCTGAAGTTGTTTTTAAGACTTTGCTTTATTCCCTCAGCACAATGGATGGATATAAGAAAGCAGCAATATAAAGTATGTGTGTCAGGGGTTTTATAGACAGAACACAATAGAGAAGAAAATGACGTGCGAATGGAAACAAACGCACAAATGAGCAAAGAGGCATTTTGTTCGGCCTGTCAAACTCAAAGGCGCGCGTCCGGGGACAAAAATGTCTCATCTTTGAGGATGTCAGATTGCGACTGTCAGGCTGCCACTCATCCCGGTTCTTTCAGACTAAAACAAAGAGAAATGCTTCACACCACGCCTCGAAATGTTTGAACACAGTAAAGATAAGACGAGTGACACACAAGATGTGTTGAGAAACACGACAAGAAAGCTGTAAAGGCAACAATAATGGTTTGTGTCAGAATTTATTGATCAGACAAAAAAATATATAAAAAAAAGGTCTCATGATCAAGGGATATTGGCATCTGAACAAAAGTGACAGTTTTATTAGCTAAAATTATAGGTAATAAAACACGTTCTTGCCCTGATGCAATCATGCCCCAAAGTTGAATTGGATTGGATCCAGAGAAGCAAGTTCCCGCAACTTGTGTTGTAGCAGTAACCTTATACCTTCTGTCACATGGGAACGACAGTAAATCATAAATTAAGTGCTTGCTGTTCTGGAACATCCTCATCTACAACCGTTCACATTAGCACAATCCAAGAGGGTGTTTTGACATCATCCTTTCTTGCTCAGTACTACTTCTCTGCTCAGTTGCACTCTCCCGGCTTGCTCATGGATTTAAAATAGGAAGAATTACACCTTTGGGCTTCTTTCTGCCCTTTTTAATAAACAAAAGTTTTTTTCTCATGCTGTTTTTAAGTTGTTAAGAACGAGAGTAAAAGACAAAACAAACACAGACACATGAAAAGACATAGACAGTGCGTGATAAACCTATGTTGGTTTGTATACAACTCTTATGGCAACACGATATGGGTTCAAACGTCATTCCAACATCCTGCAGACAATAAACGTGCAATTTTTACGTCTAGAGGGCTTTAAGAAAACTGTTTAACTGCGCCATCTAGCGGTACAATCATATCACCGCAAACACCCCCATCGCCTAACCCCACAGCTGAGGCAGAAAGCAATTTACCTCAGAGATGTTAAAAAAGAGAGAGAGATAGAGAGAAAATAAACAAGTGCCGTAGGAAGCTAAATAATAAAAGGTCACCAACTGAAGTCGTCAAAGACTTCCTCATGTGTCCTGTGAAAGGAGCCGAGCCACCAGGCTGCTCCCCAGGTTGGGACATGGGTGTAAAGTCATTACTTCCACATGGGGTTTGGAAGATTCTGTCCACTGCACATCATACTTAACAGAACACTAACATGGATTAGATCGTGTAAAACTCCAATTTGAACCATAATTGCACATTACATCCCCGCATACTATTCTCCCATTTGCATTTATATGACAACAAAACCCCTCAATCTCAGATAACATATGCATAGAAGATGGAGCATTTGGTCACAGACCATTGCTTTTCTTTGTGGCTGATATAATTTCTCATTCTCCTAAGCCCTTTTCACACACCCCTTGACAATATGCAAATAATGTCCCTGGGCTACCATTGTATTGCTGCACTTGAACAATATGAGCGAGAGGAACACTATTATGCCGGAGTTGTTATCGAATTCCATGAGCCTATAAAAATGGCTGCGACTGATCATCATGTAGAGGCATAAACAAATCTAGGAGGGTCCCGTATTATGAACATGGAAATGAGACACTCACTTTTGTTCTGCTCATTTCACTTGATCCTGCATTTTTTACTGAGACGTTCAGTCTTTCTGGGATGAAGAATTGGAACAAGATTGTTACTGAGCCGAAACCATCCATCTCGTCACGACGGAATAAAGCAAGTTATGACTGCTAATGACCGAACGTGACAAAGGGTTGAAACGTGCGGCTTCATCTTTGGTCAATACTTTACCTGAGCTGAGTGGTTTTAAGATGCATTTAAGGTGAAGAGGCGTTTTGTGTAAAGTTATGGCGACTGTCTGGATGTGAGCTAAATGTCAGACCCTCAGTGACCAGTGATCCACTTTACATGTTTTCTATCTGGAAACATGCTCCTTGATTGTCCCAGCGTTCACTGGTCACACAATGTTAAGGCATCTGAAGACAAATATACATTTAAGTAATGCTTAATAATTGAATTTGAATTCACTGGTAGTGTTTCTAAGTGAAAATGACTGAGCCACTTTAGATGATTAGAGCTGAAATACTCCTATGAAGCATATTGTACTAACAATAAGGATGCTCAGTTTCAGGGATGGATGAGAACAGTTTAATAGTGTTTTGTTTATCACCTAAATGGAGTATCTGTAATAAATGGGGTGACATGTACAATATATTATTAATAATATCGATATTTGTCAATACTATTTTCCTGAAAAAAATCAAACAAACCTGGATACATAGAAATGTGAGCTCAAAACTCATTCAAAGGAATTTGAGTTGATTTAGAGATAAGACATCATTGGGTAATGATATATGTATTACTAAATATTTATAATAATCTAAAATGGTTTAGTCATTTTTTGAATGCAATAGCACGAGCTATGAGGTGAATAAGCTATCGCCATAATTAATCAACCGATATTCACAAAGTCTTCAAATATGTCTTCAAATCTGGGTAATTTGGGTGCAAGAAAATTTTCCAAAAAAAAAAAGAAAAACGTGCCTTGTTACGCTTGTGCCAAAAGATGGCAGCAAAAAGCTTTTTGTGTCCAGACTGAAACTTCCAAACCTATTGAACAAAGTTCCTCTTGTCAAAGTAACAAGTACATACAAAGCAGACAAAGCAGTGGTGTGGTGGTGAGTGAACAATGAGCTATAAATCAATCAGTCAATCAATCAATCTGTGCTTTTGTTATCACTGCACAGCCGTGCAAAGCAAATCAAATGCAACTCCTAGTGGAGGATAAGAACAACATGCAAACAAAGCTAGATATACAAACTGGGAAGAGTTGTAAACAAAAAAAAAAAAGATGTGTGTTTGACAGCTGAGTGAGCCACAGCCAATAGATGCGTGTGCAGATTATCAATAAATATTGAAACAAGGTGCAGAAGCAACAACACCATAAGAAACCTCTGTGTTGTTTAAAGTTATAGGAATGTCAAAACCAGGCAATTGGCTTCCCTTCCCATAATGTTGCAGCATGATCAGATCCATTCTGAAGTTGACCAAACGTGTTTTTGTTTTTAATAAACAGGAAAAGCAAAAGTTTATGCAGGAAATGTTGGATTCCCAGCATCTTAGCCATGTTTTCACCCCTGCCAGGAGCTCAGATGAAGCTCATGTCCGACCTTTTTGACCGTTTTGACCTTGTTCATTCATTCATGCATTTTCTCAACTGAAGACAAACAGAATGCATGTATTTGCTAACAATGTGCATTTGCTGAATTGTTTACCAACCAATATAAAAGCCACTTCACTGATTTGACAAAGGAGTTGAACGTTGTCACATCTTTACTCCTAAAAGAGCATTCGAGGAGGCTCGTCGTCCACAAAATGTGTGAGAATGCATCAAAAGCATCCTCTCTGCAGCCATGATCTCAACGGAGGCATGAGATTAGTCATTGGTTATGAATAGAGATGCGTCACACAGAAACCTGCATTATTACTTATCAGGGATTGTCTTTTGGCTCCAAATCTAGGGGGATTGGTATCATCCAAGGTGTCACATGATGGCCCTGAGGGCACAAGAGATAATTAACGTTGTTAAAAAAAGATCGCAAGTTTTTTCCGAGACAAGGAAAAGTTCTGTGGCACACAGTTCTGTTTATATCCATGTGAGCTTCCATCCATCACGTCCATTCATTATCTCGCCCGCTCGGTACCCGATAGTGTCACAGGGTCTGCCGAAGCCTATCTCCAGCACGCACACACACAGATTCATGCTTTGCCCCATTTTGGTGGAGGCCTAACGGAGGTATTCTCCGTCCTCCAGTGTGTCTTTGGCGCTGCCATGTGTAGGTGTGGCGGGAACTGACAACTGATTGATTTGCATGTTGTGTTGCTCGGGATTGTTCTTGCCAGATTGGTACAAAACATCAGTTGATAAAAGCAGGGTGAGAACAATTGCATATGACCATAAATTATAAGATTTAAGGAAACACACCAGCAGAGCAACATGTGACAGCCTGCGGCTTAATCAAGAACGCTGTCAGTTCAATGAGGACACGAAAATGACGTTACTTTTTTCCCATGATTCATTGGGAGCTTTTCCGCAGTTGAAACACTATATAAAAAAAATTGCTTTATTTCTCTTTTTGTCAACCAAATTGAGATGAGAATCAAGAAATCCTCCCAAGGCTAAAACAAAGTGCTTCTATTGTCTTTGGCAGGTTGTTCACGTTCTCATCCTTTGGTTCGATTTTGATAATATTAATAACACAACATTGGACAAGGACCCTGATTCAAGTGGCTGACCATGTCACAGCAAATATCATAAAGCGTTATTAGTCTTCAATACTTCAGTTTTCATCTTAGATTTTAAAAAAAAGTCTGCTGGAGAACTTCTAGCAGTGTGAATGCATCGGCTCTGTCCAGTAAAGGTGTTAATCCTACAACGTAACATAAGATTTTATCTCAAGGTGCAAGTTGAAACCCAGCGCCACGTCAAGCCGACATTTCTGTGGTCTTCCTCTTCATCTTTGCAAGAACACTGGTACTTTTCACATTCTGGGGACCAAAGTCTTGATTTTCAGGACTTTCCAGCATAGCAAAGTAAAAAGAAAAAAAAAGAGGGAAAGGAAAAGAATTCCCGTTTTAAGACGGCAACGAAGGCCAACTGTAGCACTGCGGGGCATGTGTTGACAACTCCTCCGACAATCTCAGGAACATCAGTAGCTGTTGTAATGTTGCCTTCAGGGCTCAGGCTAGTACCTGCAACATTAAGGCACTGACAGGCCGACATCAACATTTCTCACTCCCCTCGATTTGATCGACAGCTTCGTGCGGAAAAAAACGGGAGAATCTCCCGCTCGATGGGCTTCAGGAGGGCCGAGCTCCTGGACACAAGTGTGCAGGACTCTGGTTTGATCCGATCGCATCTCTGCAACTCTGGTCCAACACCCAGACCCTCCTTTTGAAAGACTATCTGGTTACTGCTGCAGTTTTCTCTTCCCCTGTCGATACGTTGAGCCAAAAGTGAGTTCTCTTGAAAGCGAGACCCCTCCGTTCCACCCTTTTATTTCTGTTTTTAACACCTTGCTTGAGACAAAGGGCCAGGGTTGAAAAATGACTGTATACCTCTGACCGGTTCAAGGGGAGGTCAGACAGTGAGGCTTTGTGGTTTTAGCCTGCTACCACGGTTCAGTGAAAAGCTTTGATATGAGGAATAATGTCCTTGCGCGTCAAAGAGAGAAAGAAAAGAAGAAAGGAGTGGGGATGAAAGAGTCTCATTTAATGACTTCAATAGTTTGGGGTTGTCTGCGCTTTGCTTACGTTGAGGTACAGTTTGGGCTCGGGCGCAAATAGAGCTGATACCGCAGTTTGGTGATGACATGTGATGGAGCGGTAGCGGGCAGAGATGAAAAGTTTCAGAAGTGCTCCGACCTGTTTTTTTCTGAATACGATTAAAGATATTTGATTTTTTTTTTTTAATGAGGAAAACATGGTACGGACATAGTTTCACTGGTAACATGTTTAAGGGAAGTCAAAAACTGATCAGAATTTACTTCCAGTCCCAGAAATCCTCTGGACAACACCTACGAAAGAAAATGAAAAAAAAAAAAGTAAAAAATGCATTTAATTAAAAAGAAGCTCAAAAACAACCTGAACTAGTGATACTCTCTGTGTAAGAAGAAACAAAAGCCTGATGGGTCCGGTTCAGACAAGAAAAGATTAGATCCCATAGGAATAAATCCTAATAACTCTGATGAATCCCTTGCTCCTTTAAGGACATTGATCTCCAGTTTAAAAGAGTTTAAAAGAGTTTTTTAACCTCCCTTGTTCGCTATGAATGAATCCTGGATGCATCGAAGGGGTTTCTGTCTGATTTCCATGTTCTCCAGTTTCCTCCCACAGTCCCCAAAAAAATGCACGTTCAGGTCGACTGTAGGCTCCTCATTGCCCCTAGGTGTGAGTGAAAGTGTGAGAGTGAACGGTGTGTGTTGTCCTGCGATGGACTGGACACCTGTCCAGGGTACAGAGCCCTAAAGATCACGAGAAGAAGGACTGGACCTGACTTCAATGATCTAAAGGAGATAAGAGGTAGAAGATGGTCTCATACATTAAAAAAAACAATCATATACAGATCTCCTGTCTCGACCTTAAAAGCCCCCCCACACCCCACCCCACCCACACACACACACACCCACACACACACACACACACACACACACACACGCACACACACATTTTTCGGGAGGAGGTGCCACTCTGTGAATGGAAAGTGATGAGTTTAACAACTGATGTTGTCAGGTTTATTAGAGTGTAGCCAAAGGCTCATTCTTTGTACTGACTCCTGTCACTGTTAAACGCTGTACGTACAATTTCCAACAGAGAGATTTCTGACAGGCCCAACCCAGCGCAGGCTGCCAGGGCGCCGAATAATGCAGCCAGGGTGGCTGAAACACACTTTATCTACATGCTTTCTTTCTTTTTTTCCCCCCTCCTGCCCGTCTCACATGTCAGTAATATGTCTGCGTGCCTTTAAGATTTTTCTTGTAGCACCACTTCACTTAATCTGCTTTAAGTTAAACAGCGTCTAGAATAAGTGCATGTTGCTGCAGAGGTGACTGGTTTGCAATGGCAGCGATACTTAAAGGAGGCCATTTTAGTGGTATACTGTGGTTAGACATTAAAAAAAACAAAAAAAAACAGGCTGTCCGTAAGTCAAGCAAGCACTTTTCTACAAGATCTGAAAGGAGCTGAGGAGAGAGGAAAGAGGAAAATGCTGGAGAATCAACACAGGGCGGAGACTCCTGAAGTCTCTCTCCCAGCGAGAGGAAACCTGAGCAGGCTCGGTGCGGCGCTGGAATCTACCGCACTGGCATCTGCGAGAGCCAAAACCTCGTTCTGGAAGTTTGGAGAGCGGAGTGGAGTGACAGCATTTCCTGCATCCCATTTAGAGTCCCACAGTATGGAAAGCATTCAGGCCTCTTAAAGTCAAGTCACACATTGGTTGCCTTTTTTTTTTTTTTTTTTTTTCCTGGTGGTAAATACAAGTTTTTCTGAAGGAAACCTTTTATCTGCGAACAATAACAAATTGAAAGCAGAAGGGGAGTTGGTTTGATACTTGATTGTGTGGTCTTGGGGGAGAATTGTTCTTTGTTATGAATTTGTAAAATGAATTATATCAGAATTTCTATGAAAGCAGTCAAACATCCTCTCTGGAAATGCGCTGCGGCTATTGTCTGGGCGGTGTGGCCCTGTGCCAGGATAACCAGCCATCGTATTTACAGTGACCACTATTGGACCACTATTTAACCACCAATTGCTGTATACATTTTCACTAGTCCTCAGACTGTAACTGCAAGCCCAGCAAAAGTATGTACGCAAACACAAGTGTGACAATGTGAGCCCGGGACCCGGAGACAAAAGCTTTCTGTCTCACCCCTGAATCCTTCCTGAATTCACTGGATATGTAAGGGTGTGTATTGTGGGTGAGACAACACACACAGCACAAATGAGAGCTTGACATTCTTGAGACGAGGTTCTGCAAAGTTCACCAAATCCTGTCGATGTCAGGATGCTGCAAATTGGCATCGGTTTCCACTTTTTTTTTTTTTAATCTCGAGTTGGGAAAAGAAAAACAATGCATCGACTCATGCGTTGCATGAATGATGCACTTAGACGTGGGATATGGCAGGATACGTTTCTAATGATCAGCATTCATCCTCTTCCACCAGCAGACGAGTGGGGGGGAATTGTTCATCTCGCAGATTTGTTATTCTTAGCGCGGATGGCTATTTATCTCCCCGTACAACTACAAGTCTGCTTTCTCAAATTTAAATGACGTTAAGTTATACAAGAACCTGGTTGATTAAGTGAAGTGGCTGTATCATCTTTGTTTACATCCATTCTCCGTGCTTAAATATTCACTCCGCTGCCAAACGAAAGCATATGTCCGATGCGGCCAAACGCGGAGTTGTTTGCATTTGTCTTGCATGCGTTTATGTAGCGAGACAGTGTTATCAGATGTGACACTCTTCCCAAGTGATGCTCATGTACAACTATTTTGTAGTTATGTTCACGATGCGTTTTCTTCTCTATCAAAGGGACGGTAAAATATTTATACTGACTCTATCAGTGAAACATTCATTGTGGAAAAGCAGTCAGGTTCTGACTCTGATTATCTGGTGTTATTCCAGTCGAAGATGCCCAAACAGTTTTAACATAATATATGATGCTTTTTTCATATATATATATATATATATATATATATATATATATATGCATTATTGCTGCAGTCTGACACTATATGTCTATGTTTGTGGTTTTTTAACCATTTCCAGTGATACCAGTGAAGCATCAACTGCCAAATCATGTCTACTTATCAAATAATATTTAAAATGTGTTTAGCTTAAAATGTTCTAGAATCTATAAGTATGACTATTTTGTCATAATTTCCACTGTGCATGAAAAGAAAACCTGTGTCCAGAGGCAATATTGCCTTGAGAATAAAATGGAATACAATAACGTTTCATAAAGTGCAGAACTCAGTCCACATACCTCAGGTTTGTACTTGGCACTACACTAATGTTTCCAGCATGGCCTGCATTCGTTAATTATGTAGGCCATGATTTCAGAACGCATGAAATGTTTTGCTCAATATGATTCCAGAAGGTGTGTTACAATGTTGCATATCTCAAGTAAACTGAGACTTGCGATTTTTTGGGAGTGACTCCAGAATAATAAATAAAACATTGCGGCAGACGTTTAAATAAAGAAGATTGTCAATTTAGCTACGAGCCATGAAAAGATCAAATGATAATGTAAGGCACACACTGCAGGTTGTGCAAACGGCAAAAGAATGACTCTTCTGTCTATTTCTGATTACTCAGGTCATGAAACATTCCACGAACCCCGCGTCCGACCACTTTCCGTGACCCCTTCCCGGTCTGAGTCTGCCCCTGGGACCCGAAACACTTTTGAGGAAACCGTCAGGTGGAGCGAACAGAAGTCAGTCTTTTGGGTGATCTAAGGGGTTAAACGGGAGTCGAAGAGTCTCTTGGCTGCTATTCAAGAGGAGAGCAGCTTCAGGCGGTACTGGTCGCGGCTCACAGCAGCTGAAAGAGATGGCTGTCTCCAACGCTTCCCCCCCTCCTGTGTCTCTGTCTCCATATAATTACACTATGGCTGACAGACATGGTGCTTAACGTAACAAAACAAAGACAGACGGGAAAATAAACAGCACCTCAGCCATTCAGTGAAACGCCGAGCCTGAGATGTTTTAGTTAGCTGAGGAGGGGGGGTGGGGGGGGGGGGGGGTGGGGGGGGGCAGTGAAAGAAAAGTTATGGACGCTGTCATAAAAGCTTGTCATTTTATTATTCATCGACATTACTGTCACTGTCGAATGCCGGAGATGCGACTGAGTCATGTTTCTCTCCCTTTGTAATTAGTGACCTCATGCGCTGAAACGCAGACACAAAGCTGGCGACAAAACTCGGCGGATGGGTGTGTGCGTGGGTGTGTGTGTGTGTGTGCATGTGTGTGTCACCTGATGTACAGCATACAGGTATATATCCTGAGAGGCGGTGTTTATGTTTACAGAAGAGGAGGAGAGAGAAGACGGTGAGACGTAGAGAGATTGAAACTATGCGTGTGCGTTCTGATATCTGCACAAATATTAGAATTTTAGAAAATAATACTGTATGAGTAATGATGTCATGACAAATCGTAAGAGATAGTATGTTTGTAGCTAAGAACATCTCATTGTTAGTTTATTATTTGATCATTTTGTACATTGAGGACGAAAATATGTGCAAAATGCCTGTTTCCATAAAAACTGACACACAGCTAGACTGACTGAAATCTTATTTTCTCCCAATGTAAATGATCAAATCCTCTTCTTCACAGCTTTTTAACCTCTTCCTCATCTGTGCATTTGTCTCCTGAATGAATTAAAGTCATGAGAAGCACCGTCTGCTGTCCCAGCCACAGCTGAACAACGCTCCGATCCGGAGGCGGTGTGTTTAAGTTACGAGGGACCAAACTTTGCCTGCAGTAAATCCACCGTTGATGGCTTCGACAATAAAGCCTGACATAAATCATTTACTCTGTCCGTCAAACGGAGGAACGCAGGGCCGACTTAGAGAGAGAGAGATGGGGACACGTTAGCCCTGAGCGACTGCAGACCCACCTCAGAGCTAGATGACATAGACGAAGAAGCACCGGAGGAGGGTGTGGCGCTGGGATGGATCACACAAACACAACACATTAAGCCAGAAGAAAAGGACTGCGTACGGTGACAAAACCTAAAGTATACGGTCCTTTCATCAGCATGCCTGGAGTACTTGACGCTGATTGTAACTCTGGAAATCAGAACAGGTTTTTCTTCTTCAACGTGGCAGCATCAAAGAGGCCACTTTACACTAGAAACACAGAATAACGTTCATGTTTAATCCACTACGGGAACAAAACAGGGCTTTTTTTTGCATCGTAGCTCGTTGCAGTCTAGTAGTTCCTGATAAACAGAATTTTGATGATTAAAAAATGATTATTTTATTCAGAATGATATCTCTGGTGGGGAGTGACATAGCACTATCACCTTGCAGCAGGACGGTCCCCTGTTGAAACCCCAGTCAGACTGAGGGTCTCTGTGTGGAATTGGCATGCTCTTTTCCAGGCACATTTCTCTCAAACAGTCCAAAAGCATGCACATTTAGGTCAATCTGAGACTCTGAAGTCCCAGCACATTATATGCGATGGATCCTTGCTAAACAAACTAGACCTATGCATTTGGCACCGAATTTCATGGATATATTCCCGAACGTCCCAAGGCACGTTCGAACAATCCGTGTTGCTTCATTTGCATTAAGTTTGACATCAATCGGCCTAATAGTTCTGGAGATATAAGCAGTGCTGCCCCCTTGTGGCCAAACGTACAATCCAGTCGTTAAAAGTCGTTAAAATCGAATCAGCTCTTCCCCTATGAGTGATGAATCTGTCTGCCCAATATGATAAATTAAACCCAAACAGTGTACGAATTATCACATTAACATGAAAAACATGCAGCTGTGGACGCAGACGAGGTGGCGGGAAAACATATATATATATATATATATATATGTATATTATATCCCTCTGGGCTGAAGAATATAAAACTTGATAGACTTTACCTCTGCTGCTCAATGACAACAGCTGTGTTAGCGAGTTAGCGCTAGCATTAGTGAGCTAGCATTAGCGAATTAGCAAGTTAGCAGTAGCATTAATGTCTTTTGGTACCCCGTTTTTCCATGACAGTGGTAATACAGTGTACCACCACCTGCAGGTGTGTAGAGGTGTTAAAGTGTGAAAATCTCCTCAGTCTTGGTTGCTGAGATCTTTCTGAGAGCTTACAAACACCAAACATATTTGAGCTTCATTTAACAACCTGCGGGGCAGATGATAGGTTTGTCAGAATTCTCCACTAACTGCCAGTTGTTTACTTCCTGGTTGGGGGACTAGCCGGGACTCATCAGTCATCGTTCCCTGGTAGCGCGGATGACATTAATTATCACTGATGTGCACTCGGCAACAAGACGGTGAGGAGCTGTCTGTGGTTTCACACGAGAGGGCTCGCTAACAGCTCGTGCATCGATCCACGTGCACTCTGAGCAGCAAAAGTGACAAAACACTGTCCCGATGATGCTCGTGTGATAAGTGTGTGGGTTTTCCCCTCTGCCGATCACTTGCACTGCTTCAGATTTCTGCACTCGTGGGATAATTCAGCGCTGGATTATCAGATCATTTAAAAGACCGATAACTAAGCTCTTTACGGACTGACTGATTTTTATCGATAGTATTACTTAAATTGTTTTGTCTTACGCTCGTTTGCTGCACTTCTGTTCGTAAGTAAAGTCAATATTACTAAGTGGTTGACTCGATTCGTTTCAATTATTGGGTTAGTGCAACTACAAAAATAATGCCCAGGAATTTCCTGGGAGTGAAATTAGTCTAGCTGGGATGGCCTGGAGTGGCTTCTGTGACCTACCAACCTGGTTGGATATGTTGGTGGACTGCAGGATACCGAGACATCTAACCCAAGATGGCGAATAGACCAAACACTATATACTTGATCTGACGGCATACTTCTACCCATAGTGCAATATTATGCTGGGCAACATTCAGAAACATGCAACTGGAGGTTGAATGACTCTAAATTGCCCCTAGGTGTGAGTGTGAGAGTGGATGGTGTGTGTCCTGTGACGGCTGTGACCTGTCATGGTGCAAAGCAGGTGAGATAATCGATGGCAGATGAGTGTGTAGATGGATGGATTCATTCGCATCTGCACCAGTGTGATATAGTTCAAGACACAGCTTTATTTCTACAATTCAGTATCTGACACTGTGACCTTTTCAAGTGTGTAGCGAAGAATCGCTCTTTGTGTCGACTCCGGTCCCTTTCAGCGCTGTACATACCTCCCACAGACGAAACCTGGCTGCTAGAGAGCAGAGCAATGCTGCCAGGGAGGCTGATATTATCTGTATCTGCATGTTTTCCACGTGCTGAGCTTGTTGACTGATGTTTCACAATGATCACTCCTAGGAAGTCAATTAAATCAGCCGTGATGGCGTCAGACCATGTTTATGTGTTTCCAATCCTTTACAAAACTGAGTAAACACTGCCAAAAGAAGGATTCTGGTGTTAAGTAAGTGCACCTTGAACCTTATAGATACAGTATGTATCTTTCCGTGGAAATCTGTGAAATAAAATGTAGTCGATTGGCGGTCAGGGAGCTGAAACTGAACCCACAGGTGTGGCCCTTGAAGCAATCACTCATCCTTGTTTGCAGCAGAAACAGAATATGTCCTCCATTAATTACCCATCCCTGATGTATTCATTAACATAATGCTAACACCATAATCTGGACGGGGATAATTACACGGTAAAGGGGTGGAGCTGCAGAGCCGGCAGCAGAATTAGCCCATTTTCCTTCAGTTCACAGTGAGGTCAGCACACACCGCAGCCCTGAAGACCGGGGCCAAAAAAACCCTCCTCCTCCGCCGCCGCTCGCTGCCTGGGATCCATTTCATTGTCTCCATGACTCTGAATCCTGACAAAGGAAAACAATTAAGACAGGAGACTGGGCAGGGGTGTTTTCAGATGAGAAAAGAAAAAAAAAGGGAGAGAGAGAGAGAAAGAGAGAGGGAAGGGAAAAGCTCTAAGTTTCTGGATTTGTCCTGCCAGCAGCAACTCTCCCAGCCCAGTCGCTCCTCTGAATCCTTCCATTGTATCCCAACCACAAATCCCACACTTTGCCTGGAAAAGCAGAGAGAAGACTTGACTGAAATATACACTGGAATTTTTTTTTTTTTTGTAGGTGGGGGGGGTGGGGGTACGGGAACACTTGAAGCTTTTTTAAAGGTGTTTTTTCTCCCCCAAGTTTCACAAACACAAACTTCACAAACCTGAGATATTGCGCTTCCAACACATAGCTCTATTAGAGCCGAGACTGCCAACTCACTGCAACACTGGAGTGCTTTCTGGATGCTGTAATGCTTAAGTTTTCCTCGGGACTGCTGTGACTTTGAAATCAACCCCTCTTTACTTTTACAGCTAAAGTTAATTACAAGTTTCAGCAAGCAGCCTGCAGAGGTCCGGGGTCAAAACAAAAATGCCTGACTGCTGGAGCAGCGCGAGATGCCACTGCTGCTTCAAGCGTCTTAAACACAAGTTCTTGTTTTTTGGCTGTTTTTTTTTTTTTTCTAAACTGCTTACGCTGCTTCTTCATCTCGTTGTGCTCGCTCGAAGCCTCTTGCCCAAATATGAGTTTCCATAAATAATTGTGTTGTTGAAAGACTCAAACGGGATGCCATTACACTATAAACACAGAACTTTCTCCTACCAGAGCCGGCCTGAGCCCGAGTGCCCTGCTGTGGTTTGTTGTGTAATCTCTCTGTTATGCACTTTATTTTCTTACCACTGGCACCGTGACGCCTTGCACTGTTTTCCATTGCCACTGGTCCCTCTTTAATGCCAGAAAGATTGTTAAATCCTGATCGTGATTCATGCTGTTTGAATTTTTCTGAGGTATGTGCAATAAAACTCGTTGCATAGTCACAGGCACAAACAGCAAAAGGATCGATTGTGAAAGCTCAGTCCTGACTCTTTGGGTACGATGGAACTAACCTCTCAACTCACAGGTCAATGCATCAACTCTTCAGGGTTTTTTGCTTTTATAGAGCTGTGTTGTAGCAGTTTCCTCACCAGCCTTAGAGGCCACTGTTGTAGGCCTACCACAGACTGCAGACTGATCCATAGCTCAGGTTAGAAGCACTTGAGACCACCACATTTGTTTAATACAAATACTTTATTGACAATGTGTGTATGGCATACGTTTTTTGATGGAATTGCTAAATCATGAGAACATAAACTGGGTTCGTCTTGTTTTTTTATAGTTTACATTTGCAAAATGACGCTGAGAAACTGTAATGCATATATAGAATCAAAAGTGCATATCTTATTCCTTTTTATTTTGTCCATATACACATTACACTATACATAAATAATTGCATTGTAAAAAGGACTCAAGTATTTACATGTATAATATATTTTATATAATATATAAATTTATATTAAATCTAGGTAGATTACAATAAGGATATTGGGTCAGGACACCTCGGGTGAGTCTGTGAATGTTTGTGTGCTATCTGTGGTTGTTGAGCAGCACCTCCAGCCAGCACGGGCAGGAGGTGATGAACTGTCTGGAGTAGCAGGGGCCCCATCCCTTGGCGAAACTGATGCGAACACTGTGGGGGTCCCAGGGCCCCTCCTGGCACTCCGGCTTCACGCCGTGCTCGGCCATCCAGCTGGAGCGCTCGTAGTCGAACACCTTGAGGGAGAAGCCCGGCATCACCCTCTTCACGCTCAGGCCTCGAGCCCCGGGCGGGTCCAGCGTGGGCGAGTGGACAAACACCGGGTGCTGGCTGCGGTTGTACACCCACACGCCGTCCGGCTCCCGGCTCAGCACGATGCCGTAGCCGATCTTACTGCGAATCTGCTGCACACTGCTGCTGCCCCCCCCGCCCCCGCCCCCGCCCCCACCATGGCTGTGATGTCCGTGGAGGCCGGACGGGCCGCCCTGGCCGCCCGGGTCGTCCCGGCGGCTGTGGTAGGCGTTGGCGTGGAGCTGGCCCAGGCACAGGCCCGTGCCCTGAGGTAGGTCGTAGAAGATGTTGAGCGAGGGCTCGTAGGCCGGGTAGAGGCGACCCACGCGCGTCCGCTGCTCCCAGTAGGCGACGCTGCACCAGTGAGAGCGGCGTCCGCTGGAGGTGGAGGAGCCGATGGAGGTACCAGTGTCTGCAGGGAGGAGAGGAACAAGCGGGTGGAGGGATTAATGTTCGCTCTGGATGAAAACATCTTATCATTTCACTTAGGAAGTACTTTCCTAAAACCACAAGTGTTTCATTATATCACCGGTAAGTTACTTAATTAAATCTACATTCAAAGCAAATTGAATTAATTTATGCCCAGAATGTTCTTGGCATAAATCTCGATGACGCATTCCTAAAAACATACTTCAGCGTCAGTGCTCTTTTCCCAGCGATTCCTCCAGGCATTTTAATTCTACAGGAGGGATGAAACACCATTCTTCCAAAACACATTTCCTCATATGGTGTTTTGAATATGAACGTCGGGGGAATCTGTCGAACTCATCGCTCCAAAACCTCGCAGACCCTCCACTAAACCCAACAGCCCAATCATAGCTCAGCGGCTGTAAGTCAGCACGGCCCGGCCTGTCAGACTTTGCATTTCTCCACATGCTGAGGAACTGGGGGTGTAAGAGGAGCAACACTCTGGAAGGACTCTTTTTTTTCTCTTGTTTTCAGAAACCAAATACACATGAGCAAACCTGAGTGGGATGTGTCATATATTTTGCTTATCCACTCTGACATAGGCACTAAAACCTTTCTTTATTCCATTGCGTTTATAGCCACATTAGATGATGAGCTCTTCAGATATTGACTGCTTGTGCTTATTCTATATAGTATATATTTATGCATATATACATTATTTTCACATATACATTATCGCAGATGAAATTAGATGTATTGGCTGATTTGTCGACTTGTAATGAGGAGCCTGCTTCTGTTTGCATCTGTGAGGACTCAAAGGCACATTGTTTCAAAGCTCACTGAGAGTTTCTGATGTAAATCTGTCATCATTACGACTGGACCGTACACTCCACATGTGCACTGAGAACGGACAGGAGCGGGTGCTGCTTCATAACATTTCCATACTCATCAGACTCAATCCTGTGACCCCCCCCCCCACCCCCCCTTATGCTGCATGGAAGTATCTGCCTTCACTCTAGCTCTTCACTCATTTATTCATGCTGTTCCTCACTCTTATATTCACTCTAATATTAGGGGGAAAAAAGAAAAGAAAAGAAAACAAAAAAAAAACTGAGCCGACGCTGAGCAGTCCACTTCCTCCCCCCTGACATCCTTCATCGTCTTCCTCCTGAACACTCCTTCAGGTCCAGAGTTAAAGAGGAGGTGGAGAGCAGCAGCGAGGGTAGTCAGGGGGGTGGAAAGCATTCAGCTCTCTGTCAACCTAGCGCAAGCCCATGAACCCTTGACCCCCCAGCCCTCATGCTATCAGCTCACATTAACTCCCACACAGAGTGATGCCATTATTTTGCCCCAGAGACTCTATTGACACAGAGGATTTACAGACCCATGTGCCTGTGGCCCCATTCCTTTCATATTCCAGCGAGCACCCCCTCTTCATCCACCAGGGGCCGACGTGATGGCTGCGGCCCTTCTCCCATTAACAAGCTGTGTTTGGCCGAAGCCAGAACCGAGACTGGACTAGCTGTGTTTAACTTGCACAGCCGCCATTTTCGTTTTTTAAGGGTGGGTAGAAGAGGCTGTGGTTAGTGCATGATCCTGGTGTGTGTGTGTGTGTGTGTGTGTGTATGTGAGTGTGTGTTTGGATGCAAAGACAAGCACACACACACATGCACATGCATGCACTCAGATGATGAGATAGGGCCTCAAACAAGCACATATACACACACAAATTGGGCCCTCTGATCCAAACAGTATGCCTATAACACACTCTCTCTCTCTCTCACTCACACAGACACACACACACACTCACACACACACACACAAAATTGCACTTCTCATCTGAGGCCCACGTGTGTCATTAGTGAATTCCAGGCTGGCAACTCCTGCGGTCTGGAGTTTTTACAGCTCTCCAATAAGAGAGCAGGGTGCTCAGCGAGCAGGATCTCTCTCTTTCTCTCACTCTATCTCTTTCTGACTCTCTCTCTCTCTCTTACAAACACACACACACACACACACACACTTTTACAAGCCATGCTCTTCCCTGTAATAAGGCAACACAAACATGTCTGGGGAAACACAGGGAGGCTTTATGAGCTCACGATTAAAAATTAATTCCCATGGCATAAAACGAACTGGGATTTTTGCCTTTTTTTTCCTTCAATATAGCATGCTTTCATCTCCACCATGGAATTAAAGACACTACATAGGACATGGTATTAGATTCTAGCTTTTAAGTTTAAGACTTCAGATGGTTTTCATATCAGAGTTTAACAGACAGAGTCCCATCAATCAATTGATCGGGTAGATTTTATTAACCCCACCGTGGGGAAATTTACATCTGACACCTGGGATGTAAAAGTGAAGTCCCCATCTAGCCCGACTCTTTAATCAAGACTTAGGTATCAAATGATGAATCATTAACAAACTATACTTACTTTTATGTCACCTTTCGACATACGGAAGTATAGAATAGATTGCTGTTGAGAATTCATATGCACATGTATTAGGCCCTACAGGCAATCCAAAAAAAGCCCAGAATGTCTAAGAAGGCATCGAGGGGCCTTGAAAACAGGCAAATATGAATGAGAGCATTCTTCCACATTAAGCATTATCTCCACGGCGCTGTGAAGATTGATTAATATGCTGCAAACTGAGAAACACTCAATCATGGTTTCCAGCAGTGTTTGACAGTGTGAGTAGTACAGCCTGGCTTCCATCCAGCTAAAGGTATGATGAGCTTGTGTAAGAATGACAAGGGTGGGAGGGAAGTGGGGATGTGAGGGGGTGGGAGGGGGGCGCAACTTCTTTAATGGAATTTTTAAAGGCGGGTTCACGCTGGAGGTTATCAGCATGTTTATGTTGGAACGTTGACTGTGTGACTGTGTGAACGTGCATGCGTTCATCTGTATGTGAGGGCTGGCAGCAATTACGGCGTCCTGCAAGCATTTAAGCCAACCACCACTTAATAGCTCTGTTTACCAATTAGATAAGTAGCCTTTGTTATTTCATTTCAAAATCACTGTCTCTTAGTGCCAATCTCATCGAAACGGCCGGTACACCTCGCAGATGCTTTTATCCGAGGCGGGAACAAAGGAGGGGAGATAGGCGGAACACAACACAAACGGCCGACTGTAATTTAATCACAGCGATCCGCAACTTACAGAGCAGTTTTGTCTTTGGATTGATAAGAAACAGTGGCAAAGTTCAGGAATGGGTCACTTTCCCGCCGGCTGCTCACCGACAGGCAAACCTGGACTTCAAACATCAACAGCCCCTGTTTTTTCTCTTCTCTTCCCTAAATCGTCCTGTTTTCATCGCAGCAACAAATAACAGACATTTTGGAAAACATCCACCTTCAGGTTTGGATGAGAAGATTGCCGGGCTCCAGCCAGCACATGTTAGCTTAGCTTAGCTTGGTGCACTGACTGGAAAGTGAGCTCTCCTGGCTCCGTCCAAATGTAATAAATTGTGGCTACATGTTTTCATAACTGACTGTCATATCTACTTTAATTTGTTTAACAAAAAAGGTTTCGTGAAGGCTGCGTCCTTGAGTATTTACTGGCCAAGTAACTACAGGTCTAGTGACTTCCTGGAGTTTCCGCTGACGCTCGGTACTGTTCCAAATGACAACCACAAGTCCAGGAAACCAAAACCAACCCCTGCAAGCTTCAGTTTATGGTCTTGAAGTTCTTTAGACTGCATTACAACAAAGAGGTAGCGTGTTTGACATGATTATTAGTGACTTTTCACATCGAGTCTTCACGCTAAGCTAACCGAGTAACTCCAACTAAACTAACTGGCCGCAGTCTGACTTTGTATAAAAACTTAAAACACACAAGCGGGACCAATCTTTCCCTCAAAACAAATAAGCATTTCTCCTAAAATGTGTGTAACGATCCCTGCTTTTCCTCTGGTGCTCCGCTGTGAGCAGCGGAGGCTTCCCCTGCGAACCTTAACCTGCACAGAAAGGAAGAAAGTTGGTGGGGGGAAGGGGAAGGGGAAGTGGAGGAGTAAAAAAAACGAGGGAGCGGGAAAATGAGAGGGAGAGAGAGAGAGAACCTGCCAAGCATAACCAGCATCCACGGAAAAAATGAAGAGAGAGAAAGAGACTGTGAGAAAGAGAGGGAGGGAGGGAGACCCTCGTCTTTCATCCAGTGCCAAGGATTAGATTCCCCTCCAGTTATTAGACTCTTCCACTGTGCTGAAAGAGGTGGGTGGGTTGGGGAGAGGTGGGGAGGAGGGGAGGGAGCGCAGGGGGGAGGAAGGGACGACAGGGGAGGATAGAATTCAGCTACTGACCATTGTCGGTCGCCTCTGAGATGCTTTGTTTTGATTCTACTCGCTCACATTTCCTCCCAAAGCTCAGCAAAAAAAAAAAGAAAAAAAGTAGAAATTAAATAAAGTGGGGGTGGAGGGAGGTGGGAGGTGGAGAAAACACCCCTTCTTGGCTCCAAATGGTAGGTTCTGTGTTGTTTGAGACAACTATCATTACAGGGCAACTTCAATCCAGCAAGCCACATTTAAGCTGGCGTCTCGACTATCTCTGCCATCAGAGGGCTGTGTTATCGCCAGACATGGGCTTTACAGTCCAATACAACCGGCCTCCTGCTCACAAACACACACAAACACACACACACATTCTTGCACACTCATGCACACACACACACACACACACACACACACATCTCCTTCCTTCTCTTTTTTCCATTGTAAAGCAGCTCTTGCGCTGTAGCCGGTATTCTGCAAAACAACATCTCTTTCTTGCCCGATTAAACGAGAAACAACAGTTTCTGACACCAGCCCGTCGTGTCGTAGGGAGAGCCGAGCACCACATTCCTTGAACCGACCAAACCGCAGGAAAGTTACTGAGTCGCGCTGAAATGCCTAGGAAGATGTGTTTGGAGGCAGCTGAGACGGCTCCTCCAAGAGGAAGAGAGAAAGTAACCCGTTTCCTGCATCTCTGCCGCCACATCAAAGCGCCTGAAGACCTAAGCCAAGGAATGTCTCAGGTTTTGAATACATCATCGCATCCTGGACAAACTCTGCAGTCATGTCGTAGATCATCTACCGTGACACTGTGACTCTGCGTGCACGGAAACAATGGAAATCAACACTGGGGTGATTACAGCCGAAGGAATTCTTAAGGCTTATCAGACTTCTACCCAAGTGGCTGTTGCCAGGTTTGAGGTGACAGGACCCACAGATTATATACTGAACTGAACGTTACACCGCGAATGACTCCAACATGTGCTTTTGCTCAGACTCTGCAATTGCCCAATTGCATTAGTGTGCACAAATAAAAAAAAAACTGTTATTGCATCTAATTCCCGTAACTTAAACATTTGGAGCAAAGTGAGAAATTAATCTAGGCAGACAATCAGCAATCCATGGGTGGACTCCGTGTATCGCTTGTTCTTGTTTCAGTTTCAATAAACCCAGAAGGAGCTAACTGCAATGACAACTGTACAAGTTTTCGTAGAGCGACTTATCAGATTTTATCCAATCAGCCCAACGTGCTAAATGTCATATTTACACAAGTGCTGTTTTGCCATTTCTCAGTTTCAGATTCAGTGGTTTCAACACGTGATAACATCTCAGACCGATAGAGTCTGATGTCTTTTCTTTGCACAACTTCTTTCACCCAAGATCTCTAGATCAGTAATTAGGTAGCAGATGAGAAAAAAAATCCACATTTTCTCAATGCAAAAGTAAGTGCAAGTCTCTAAAGTTCAGTTTGGAGTCTGACATTTAACTGAGAGATAAGCATGATAAAGCAGTGCACACATGCTATTATTATCATCATCAAAAATCATCAAAACTGGAGCTTTGTTGGTCTGATGTCTGCTCCTCTTTACTCATTATATATATATATATGATAAAAAGAATGGTTTGAGGCTTACTAGGCTTAAACACAAGCAAGACACAGCTGCTTGGATTGTGAGTTCATGAGGAAGACATTTGCATTTCCAGCAGCAAAACAGGAGTCAGACAGCACTGACGCCTAAAGTACATGTCTTCAGCATGTTGGGGTGTCACGGCCTGAGGTGAATTATCGTCTACAAACAGAATCTCCAGTGTTAATACAGGGTGTGTGATGGATGGCTCTGCAGTACATTCCCTCTCGTCCTGATGTAATCGAACCCGAGCTTCTGAGAGGGGTGTGAGCCATCACATCATAGTCAGCGATTGTCCTGAAAACTCCAGCTGGATGCAGATCAGCTCATCTGTTGGCAATAATAAAGGAAAGGGATCCTTTCTTCAGCCTCGCAAGACGAAGCGACCGAGTGGAACTACGACAAATAATCGATCGAATCGACCTCGACCTTTGCACCGATAGGGTGAGGGCCACCACTGACGGACCTCCTACAAAACAGGGACGAGAGCTTTCAGTACTGGCATCGCTTAAAACTAAGTGACGAGACGAGAGGTAAGGATGCTGCCCCAAGACGACATGATGGAGTGATGGACTGAAGGCAGATTGATGCTCGAGGGACTGAGCTTTGGTTTTTGCATCGGTGACTTGAAGACAGAAGATCTCCATGTGAATGGAGAGACAAAAGCAGACAGGGAGGAGAAGCTGTGGAGCTGTGCAGTCGCCGGGCCTCCCCCTCCTCCCCGACACATTCCTGGACGGGCCCTCTTCCTCGACACTTCCTCACCCCCACGCTCAGCCAGTCACAGAGGTCAAGTTGACAACTCATTGAGTGTCACGTGGTGCGACTATATGGCCTTCACTCCGCACAACGTAATCACTGGTGGAATGGATCCATTTATTCCCACTATCAAGAAGGTATTATGAAATTCCTCTCAAAATGTTTAATTTGGGGGAATTATGTGAATGCGAAGACGCGGTCATATGCGGACGGTAATACAATAGACAACCACATATTACTCACAGAGTCAGGAGATGACAGAGGGACCTTTCAGAAAATGAGCATGAAAACAAATGCATTTTTCATGAGGACATTTAATTGGATGTTTTCTTTCTTTCTTTTTTTCAATTTTCAGTTTTTTACAAAATCCTAGGAGTCTAAAAGCAAAGTTTGAGTACAGCCCCACACAAAGTAGAGACAGCAGTTGGTATTAGGGTAGAGGAGGCCATGGAAACAAGCTTCAGGAATTCACTCAATTCATTCATTTTTTTCTTCGAAGCAGTCACGAAAACAGGGAATCAAGGAACCAACACAAATACCTATAGTCTCATTAACAAATTATCCTGTGTGATCGACATCTACTTCACAATTCTTGCTGAAAAAAAGGAAAAAAAAGAGGGCTTTATGTGTGGACGTAAACATGACATAGCATTCCTCGTCAAACCTGATCCCTGTCTCTGGCCAATGACGGAGCTGAACGTCGAGCACAAACACACACGGTCGTTCTCGCTAGCAACGGGCGGCTACACAGCCTGTAAACGGCTGAAAATGTCGCTTCCCCTCAAACATATTTCAGTCTTCAGGCGACAGTTTCCAACATTTCATAGAGCCTGTCGACATCTGCAAAGAATCTTTAGGTTCAGCAGCATGGCAGGATTCCATTAAAAGCCAAATTGCGGGTTGGCAAAAACTCTGAGGGAACAACGGAAAGCCACAGCCAGTCCTGTAATTTAAACCTTATTTTAAATTGTGATGGCCTGACAACATGAACTGAAAGGGAGCGAGCTACGGAGACACAGAGAGAGAGACAGAGAGAGAGAGAGAGAAACAGAAGAAGAGACGGCGAGAGCGAAAATGTGTGTACAACAAACAGTAGAGGCTTCAGAGGCAAAAGTCAAATTGACGCCGGGTTAAACTGTGAGAAGACGGCTGAAACGCAAGGATCGGTAACAAGGTGTAACGCTCCTTTGGACACGTCGTAGGGCTGACAGCTCAGCGTCACTTAAAGCAAACTGAAACACAGTTCCCCATAATTGTATCTGCCTGCATTTACGCCTGGTGCTGCAAATAATTAGGAGGAGGAAACACAAAGCACACAGTCTGAGGGTCGATATAGCAAGAGAGACGCCTGACAGATCGATTTCTTGCTGCCTAAGAATCCTGTAATTAATGTAATGAGCAATCTCAAACCATAACTATGTAGAGTAAATGTTAAGTATTATATAGATATCACAGGGTGGGCTAAGGAGACTGTTATTTGATTTTGCAAAATGTCTTATCAGAGTTTCTCAAAGAGTACTAATATGATAATTTGGTGTTCAGCCCCCCAAAAAAAAAAAACGACTGAAGGAAAAAGTGAGGGTGAGTTGTGTGCCGCGTCCTGGTGCTGTGTACCCTGCTTGTAGAGAAAAAGAGCCATGATGGAAAATATTTGAGGAAATGGCAAATGGTTAATGGGCCAGCACTTGATGTTGAATTCCATAGTCTAATGTGTCTCAGTCAGGCATAAGAGCAAGTGTTGTACGCATGCCAGCAAACAGACTGAAGGCTCAGGTCACTGAGAGGACCCGTCCAGACTGAGATGGATAGATTCTCACTGAACACAGTGTGATGTGGGAGTTTACTTCTCTTCTTCTTCCTTTTTTTCTAAGATTAATTCGAACAACCCAAGACTCGGATAGCCCAACTGCGTAAACTCCACAAAGGCCTCATTAAATATTCATGCTTCTGTGAATCAAAGCCTAGTAAAGATGAATTTACAAACACTTTGTCTGATATTTTCAGACCCTGGCTGGAAAGCCTCACACTTTATCGACCAAACTCGCTCAAACAGCTCGGTCGTGAGGCTAACTCTTCCAACTCTCTCCCAAACTTCCAAGAATGTCGGCTCGGTCTCTGTGTTTCTTAAGTATTAAAGGCGATATGTTCAAACACGTATCAGATGTCACTCTCCAGAGTCAGACCCCCTTATACCCCTCCCACCTCTTTCACTGCGAGACCCCTCTCCCCCTTACCTTCCCAATTTCCCAACATTCCTGGGCCGTGCCCCATCAGTCAAAGGGCCAATTCATGGGGTTAATGCTGCAGCGAGTGCAGACAGGGCTTTGAGACAGGATGTTTGGCTGATACCTTGCACTGCTTAAGCAAACAAGCCACCAAAATATGATTACTGAGGGCAGAGAGGGAGCAGTCTTCTTGTCATACTTCGGTGCATCTAGGGCATACTAATGTCCACTAAGTATCATTGCTTTACTTGCTTCCACATGTTGGAAATCCAGGGCCTAATGACAACAAGGTGGACAAACGTTTGACAAATACAATGATGTCATGCGATAAAGGAAAACCAAAACAGACGGGGACATCGCGAGCTGGTCGGCCTCTTAAAATAACTCGCGTTATGTGTGTGCTCGTCGGCGCGGGTGTAAACATCACAATCAAACGGCGAAAAGCTGCGAAGAAAACAAGATAAACATCGACAGTCACGCTCGCACGGCCGTGAGACATCGGACGTCGGAGTGTGTCGTGCCGCACGAATCGTCCTGCACACAACAGGCGTTTTGTGACACTTTGCCTCACGTGCACGCAGCACGTCCACTCGCCTCAGACTGGAACACAGACTCTGCAGCTGCATCCCACACGAACCACCTTACTGGACCATTATCGCAAGAGATACGGGGAATTTCTGACATTAAGGGTAAACAACGAGGGGTCAATTGAATATAAAATCAAATAAAATCCAATATTGATTCTGCTAATCACAGGCGAGCAATAACCTTTGTTTATAAGCAAGTCGACCTGCTGAAGGGATGTTTTCTCCTTCAAGCTTGGTCAAACTTAACACATATCAGTTAGCGTGTGATGCTAACGACAGCATGTGTTACGATGTAGCATGTTAGCTGCTAGTTTGTTTAATGACTCTAAAACATCCTGCAAAAGGTTTATTCATTTGTGTATCGCCATAGAAACAAAGGCATTATCTAAATAAGGTGTATTGGGAGACAAAGCAAGCCTTGTCATACGTATATGCACAGCATTTAGGTAACGTTATAGCTCTGCTGTGGCGGTGTAAAAACAGAACTTTGTCTCCGGTTCGGAGAAATTGCGTGATTAGTGTATGTGTGTGCGTGTGTGTGGGTGGGTGTATGTGTGTTTTTGACCTGATAGAACCCCTATGTGAGTACTGCGAGACGATCTTATCTCTGAGCTAGACAGAAATTCCTCCTCTTCTGTCTCCCAGTCTCTCTCTGTCTCTCTCTTTTACACACACACACACACACACACAGACACACGCACACACACACACACACACACACACACAGACACACGCACACACACACACACACACACACTGACAATAAGCAGTTGAATGACACAGACACAGCCACAGAGGGACAGTCCAGACACATAGAAGAGCACAAAATTTCCAGAAGACATTTTCTCTTTTTCCAAGCGGGGCTGTTGTTTAAAGGGAACGTTAACTGATCGAATGATAAAAGAGGCCAGGGCAAAGGTATGTATGGACCACACCCCGCTACAGCTTTTTTTTTTCTTTCTTTCTTTCTTTCTTTCTTTAGATACGGTCGGTTTAAAAGGAATTAAAAAGATGCTCAAATGCCAAGGCACATGCACTGTGTTTGTGTTTGCGGTAAAGAAAACATCACATGCTTTAGATGATACCCCGAAGAATCACCTACATTAAAAGGGATTATTTTACACAATTAGGAGGTCTCAACAGACTTCAAGGGCTTTTCTTTATTCTACAAACAATTCTTTGATACCGGCCTCATGTTTTGTTAAGCTTGTTATTGTACCATGTGGAGCTTGAAGGAGCAGTCTTTTGACCTGTAAAAGTTAATAACAAAAGCTACATGCAGATTTCTTGGCTGCCTCTGGTGAGTCTCTTTTCCTACTCATGCTCTTGGCCTGAGCTCCAGATCTCAGCTCCAGCATTCTGGTGTGGGGGGCAGGGGATCATGGACCACACACACACACACACGCACACACAGACAAGCACACACACACGCTGACTGCCCCAAACACTCCACATGCTACATGTAAGAAAACAGATCTATTTCCACTTGTTTCTCTAGGTACAGAGACCCTAGAAAGAGGCCGCTCTCAGAGCTCAGTTCGGACTGGGCTCCAAATCACGATGCAATACTTGACTCTTGGTTGACTTGTGACCTTGGTCGAGCAGACTTTGGATGATTTTCGAGCATCCAGACCAATAACAACACTCGGTGTCTCTGTCTTGCCAGTGTAAATCAACTTGAAATTGTCTGACTGAACTCCAGGGTGAGTAACCAGGGATACGAGCAAACGAAGAAAAAGTAGTGATGAGATCAACATGCAAACAATCAGCTCTTATTAAAAATGCATGTGTTTTATTTATCCAAAGCCTATAGGCCACATAAAACCCTTGAAAACGTCCTGTACATCTACTACTGTTGAGACCGAGAAAATACTGTCTTTTACTTTTTGCGAGTTTGCAGGTTTTCATAGGATAGTTAACAATCTACAATTGAAAAACTGGAAATGGTGGACATTTTACTAGCGGATTCGTTCAGGGATCTTATTGAATTTGATTACTTTTTAGCAAAGAAACATCAAAAGAAATGCTTTCAAAGTTGAAGTTTCATCCTGACACTGTTGAGTGTGATTTAGAGCTCTGTCTTGGGATATGTAAACTGCTCAGTCATTTAAGTATCGTCTTGTTAAAAGAAACCAAAGAGGGTGCTGAGGTGTGCGATGAGAGGCCGCATGCCCTCTGTGTTTCTAAAACACAGGCTGCAGCCCTGCACCTAAACATGGAAAGCACACATAACAACTCGATAAATTAGCTACCATGACTGCACTACGCAGACTTCATAGGTGCCCATTCACCTTTCAACACCGTCCACAAGTGAGCCCGGGGAGGCTTGATCGAGGAGGTTTGTGGGTTTCTTCCAACGCTACGAGGACCTCACCACCCGACCCCAGCACGTAAACAAATAAAGCTCCAGTTTCATCATCTAGAGGGGGCTGTTTCCTGTCCAAAGGCAGCCCTCAGCCTGCCACCCCCCCCCCCCACACACACACAACTCCCTCCCTCCACATATACACACAAAACTCTACACCTCCGCCTCATCAGAGCGGCTCTGCTCCCCCGCCCCCAAAATGCCAGCCTCTTTCCACTGCTCAATTGCTGAGAGGAATGGAGGGATTTGAGGGAAGAAAGAGGGAAAGAGGGGGGGATGGGTGCTTCCAGAGGCAAAGGGGATTGGGAGTATGCACGGGGATCTTATTGCAACTTCATCCCAGTGAAATATTTTGCAGTGGAGAAAGCGTATAGGGAGGGAGAGGGAGAGAGAGAGAGAGAGAGAGAAAGGCTACACTACTGTGGCATCTAGATAGTGAGAGACCCCAGACCTCCACCAAGCCCCCAATGCCTCTCTGACAATGGGAGCTTTATGCACCAAAGTTTTTGGTTTGTCTTAACAGCTTTTGAGAATAGGAAGGGAAGCGCAACATAATAACTCCAGTAAATGTAATCTACCCTTTCAAGTAAACATTGGGAGAGGAAGCATGCAGTGTTTTTGCATGCACGACTCGAGTGTGTGCATCTGCACAGCACAGCACGCGCGCGTGCACGCACACACACACACATACACACTCATTCAACTCCAAAACTTTTTCCATTTGCGCTTCCAAACTCATTTGTGGGGATAGTTTCTTCTTTGGGATTTTCTTTTTTGACCATGATATGCTACTGAGACAAATCTCTGCCTGGTCTCAGCGTTCAAGCGTTTCAGCTAACGTGATGCAAATGACTCACCTGTGTAGTCTCTTGGCGTAATGTGAGGCGGACCGGAGAAGAGCGGGGGCACAGTTTCAGTGTAAGACAGACTTGAGTCTGGTGAAGGCAGAAAAAACAAAATAGCACAGAAACAGGAGTGAGAAACACCTCAAGCAAGACTACCAAAAACAAATCAGCTTCAACCCTCCTAAGAAAGCTGTTGTTTTGCATTTTATAGAAATGGTGTCGTGGTGATCCTCTAAAGTCAGTGTGCTTCACAAATATGAAGGTGATGGTGGTAAAACATCCTTCCAGACTCACCCAGTGACTTGTGTTCGTCTGAACGGGACAGCGAGTATGGGGGAGGAGGCGATTCTGAAAACACAGCAGAAACCACGGTAAGGTTACAGGTTGCGTGATCTCAAACTCAGATAAGGGAAAGTTAATCTCATTCGGTTTGCTACCTGACCATGCAAACAGCTTTCAGTTTTCATTCGGTCTCTTTGAGACTGAGCACATCACATCACAAAAACTTCAGGAATCAAATCTGTCTTGGAAAGTCACCTCCCTTCAACAAAAGGTCCACAGAGAAGGTCTGTGGCTTTTTGAATCATCTTATAATGAGCAATAAAATGTTAAATGGACTTCCTCGTCTGCCTCACCTCAGTCGTATAAGGAACATTATTTCCTCTTCAAGTGGATGAGTTATAAACTTGGGTGTTGCAGTACGACTGGTTAAATAGAGACTATGCAGCTGAGGATACACAGATACACAGACATCGTCGACTGTTCTTCTTCGGATAATTCACTGCAGTTGTCTGAAGCTGCCTCACTTCATCCGGCTGGACTTGTGGACGATTCTTGAAGGCTTTTCACCTCTCTTCCAAGACGACGGAAGCAGCCTCTTGGATCAGAGGTGAAACATCTAAAACAAGTCCATTTGCCACAACTCTATGACTCCCTGGATACACTGCAGTTGCTTTTTCTACGAGCTGAAATGCTCTCAATTCAAGTCACAATCATGTCAACAGACCATGGGTTTGGAACTACGCATACAGATCCTATGCATTGCATATACTTGCACTCCTATAACTTGCTATCCCTTGTGGGAACTCTGTCCCATTGCTCTGTCTAAAAGTGTGTTATTCCCAACCTTTGGTGTTGAAACCTGGAACCTGAATTTCCTGAAGGGAACCTCCCCGCGATCATTAAAATGTCTTTCTGCCTTTCTGTAATTCCAAAGTTTATCACAGCAATAATCTGTGCTGCACCCATGCGCCTAAACTCGCCACCACCTCAGCCTTTCTTCCTAACTCGCGGCGCGTCGCCTCACACTCACTGGAGTATCTCTAGTGTTTGCGCCTCACAAACATGTACCCGGGGCTTGTCTGACGTCTCCATCAAAGTCAGAGCACAGCCATTCTCACTGACAGCAACTGTGAGCGTGTCTTGTGTATGAAAGCAGCAGTGTAAACAGAAACAGGATAGTCCCTGCAGGAGCCGTGGACATGGCTTTGTGGCTGCGGCCCCTTTAAGAGCAGAGCCAGTAATTGCCGGAGTCCTCAGTCAGTCAGATACCCAGCGAGTCAGCCTGGCGCCAGGGCTATGCAAACTGTATATTATCGGCACTCCTTCACCTAAATAACAAGAGGAGGACCTCCTTGTCAGAGAGAGAGGGAGAGAGAGAGAGAGAGAGAGAGAGAGAGAGAGAGAGAGAGAGAGAGAGAGGGAGAGAGAGAGAGAGAAAAAAGAGCCTAAGTGCAACTTGAGAGCGACCCTCAATTGGATGATGTGGGAAGCAGCAAAGTTTTTTTGTGCGCAAATTTAAATAGACCCGGAGTGTGTAATGTGTTTGGAATGTCGAGAGGAAATCAAAGTAACGGCGGAGCGAAGTAAGAGCCCGGTTATGAAAATGTTATAAAAGTGCAGGGAGGCAGACAGTAAAAAAAAACAAAACAAAACAAAAAACAACCAAAAACAAAAAAGGAGCAGTAGAGCAGCGACACTGCTGTCTGTGACGCTTTGTGTGTGTGTGTGTGTGTGTGTGTGTGTGTGTGTGTGTGTGTGTGTGTGTGTGTGTGTTTTCAGCTGTAAACTTTAATCAGTCAACAGGCCTGCAGATGGAGCATGACTTCATCACTAATCATTGATGAAAACGTCAAACTTTCGTAGTTGTGCGTGTGCGACGGTGTCGTGCTGTTTTATTCACGCTGAGCGTTGGACCGTCAATCCTCCAGAGAAGTATGCACCTCTTCCTTTAAATGATATTTATTCTGTCCTATTGCTATGTAGAAAACACACACACACACACACACACACACACACACACACACACACACACACACACACACACACACACAACTTATAGTGGGAAACTGAGTTTGATGGAAATCTCCCTAACTGATCAGCAGCCTATCTATCTATCGATCTATCTATCTATCTATCTATCTATCTATCTATCTATCTATCTATCTATCTATCTATCTATCTATCTATCTATCTATCTATCTATCTATCTATCTATCTATGCAACTGTTGCTGTTTTTATTGTTGTCTGTTCTTCTTATATATATCTATATTACTTTTTTTTGCTAAAACTGTCTATACTGTCTTTTATTTTCTTTCTACCCCTGTATGTGTCCTGTCTGTGTTTTTCCTCTCTATCTATCTATCTATCTATCTATCTATCTATCTATCTATCTATCTATCTATCTATCTATCTATCTATCTATCTATCTATCTATCTATCTATCTATCTATCTATCTATCTATCTATCTATCTATCTATCTATCTATCTATCTATCTATCTATCTATTACTATTAAATCTCCAGGGGGTCTAGGACAGAGTGAGGGGACCCCCCATGAGGCTGAGAGGTGGCTCCTAAAGTGACACATTTACTGTCACCTCTCTGTCTCTCTCTCACACACACACACAGGTACGCACGCACGCGCGCAGGGGCAGTTACCTGGGCCACACAGGCGGCTGTAGTGGTAGGGGTTACAGCACACCTGGGTGCCGTGTGCGTCCCCGGGGCCGTGGCACACGCTGAGCGGCTTGAGGGGCGCAGACAGCGGCAGCTCGCTCCAGCGGTACGTCCTGCACACGAGGCTCTGCGGGGAGACGCACTGCGCCCCCAGGTGCAGCTCCGCGCTGGGGACCAGCACGCAGTCCGTGTGGACCCCCCCTTTGCTCTCCACGGCGCGGAGCAGCGCCTCCAGAGACCTCTCCTTCAGCCTCCTCAGAAACACGTAGGCCAGGTCCTCCTCCTCCCGAGGAGCGACGGGGCGCCCTCGCTCCTTCCTCAGGTCCCCGAACAGACAACAAGTCACCGTCCTGCCTTCCTCCTCCTCGTCCTCCTCCTCCTCCTCTTCCCCCTGTTGCTCCTGGACGCACATGGCCCCCGGGTCATCTCCTCCTCCTCCTCCGGGGGGCTGCTGCTGCTGCTCCTCGTCCTCCCCGGTGTCCCCGCCGTCCCTCAGCGGCTGTCTCCGGCTGTGCAGCTTCCCCGGGTGTCTGCCTCCATCGCTGTCGGTGAGCACACGGCTTCTCCAGAGTCGCCGTACGAGCCCTGAGCGTCTGGACCTGAACATAGACACCCTACACGGCTCTGGATGCGTCCTGTCGGCCCGGTGCGGCTGCCACCGGGACTCGCCACATGGATTTACGCGCAGCTCCGCGGCTCCCCCGCAGCATGAGAGACAAGCCGTGTCCTCTGGACATCAGCAGGAGGAGCGCAGGTCCCCTTCGCTCCGTCTCCGCGATCACTTCCTTTACTCTGGCTCCTCCGAAAGCCTTCAGCTCCCTCCGGAGTCCATGGTGAGACCCCCCGAGGAGCAGGATCACTTTACAGCATCAGGGGGCAAACATCCCCACAGTCTGCACGGAACTTTGTGCTCCCGGCGGTCAGCCCTTCCTTCAGTCCAGGTTAAAAGAAAAACAAGAATAAGAATAATAATAAAAAGAAACAAAATCCTCGAGGTTATCCCTAGAGTCCCGGCAGAGAGCCACGGAGGGTCCTGGAGTCTCGCTGCTAAACTAGACGAGACGAGCTCAGGGCTGAGGAGTTGTTTTAGGGAGAGCTGCTCTTCCTCCACTCACTGCTCCCTGCGAGTCCTGCTCGGACACACACACTCACACACACACACACTCACTCACTCACAGAGTCACACACACACATACACACTGTCTCCCTCACTCACACATGTTCATTCACACACATGCACACGCACAAACACACGCACCAACACCACAGTCAAGGCAGACTCAATGACGCCAGGGTTGTCTGAGCCACGATTTTCAAAATAAAACACTTGAGAGAGAGCAAATTCTGCAGCTGTGGATAAAGCAGTGTTACCAAGGGCGTTTGACGACATATTTAAAACCCTTTGTTTATTTTAAGCGCTCTGTCTTTGGATTTTTGAAGTTAAAAACAAATACAACATATAACAGCCCCCTCCTCCCAACTAGAACAGTAATAAGATTTGTTTTTTCAAATAAGGTGCCACATAAATCATAAATCTTAAATTGTATACAAGAGATACATACATTTACAACTGTTGTGCTTAACTGTTACTTAAGCACAACTATACCTACCCTTTATACTTATTTACATGTATAGGACATTCAGAATTTGTCAGCAGAGAAAATAAAAAAATGGAAATAAAAATAGATATAGTAACAATAAAGAATAGAAGTAAGGTAGGCATTAGTACTTTAGTCTAGTTTTATTATGAATTTTGGTCATTGTTTTCTCGTAAATAGTACACAGGTCTGTATTCGCATGACTGATCTGTACTGAAAATTTTTGTGATAGCGGGCTATAACCATGAAATACGACTGTATTTCTCTTGGATAGTTTTTGTTATACGCAGCAAACAATCATACATATTCTGGGAATGTTATGACGTATTTATCCGCTCAATACACTGAGCGTAAAATTGAATGGTAACGGTGGTAATTCGTGCAATGCTTTTATTTTGAAAAAAGGATCACTACGGTTCCAGTGTAATTCTCCCCTCTGACGCTCTCTGTGTGTCTCTCTCTATTGCTCTCTCCCTCCCTCTCTCTCTCTCCCTTTCTCTCTCTCTCTCTCTCTCTCTGGGCCCCAGAGGAAAGCTCTGGAGCCATTGGTTGATTCCAGCCATCATGTGCCAGTCTAGACACTTTGGCGGCCTGGAGCCGCACTGATTGTTGCGCAAACACGGTTTCAAGTTTCTTAACTCTTAAAGACGCAACATCCTGCTCTGCTGTACTCACAGTGGAAATGTCCTGCAGCGTGGGGATCACAGCCACCGCACACATACATATCATTAACATACTTATAGATATATATAAATATATGTATAGAAGTCATAAATGCCTTTGTGGCCTGTAAATCTGAACCAACAGTTCAACACACACTAAAAAAAGAAAGACAGAATATGCGTTAATATTGTTATAAGTAGTAAAAGTGCGAGTAGTAGAAGTAACTACTACTGCTTCTACTATTAATAATTAACAATGAGCACAATAAAATACATAATAAAATGCACCTCTCCTCCTGTTTGTTTTGTTTTGCTGCTTCCAACAACTAGACAGACTACAACACGTTGGCAGAGTCATGGTTAACTCAGTGTTTTATCGCTGGAGCCACTTTATTGTTTCAGAATGTAAAGGAGCTTATGCGTAGGAGTCGGTCTAAGTTTCACCCGCAAAACGAGGCGATGAAAGCTTTAAGTGTGCTAATGAACGCTGCAGCGATGTTCTGCAGCGTGCGGGACACTGGCTGTGAGATGTTCTCTCAGAGTTTTGATTTCACTAGGGCACAGCACGATCGGGTTTCCACACTCACACACAGTAAAGTTATACTGTCTTTCTTATTCTAGTTCTACTGATAAGCTGACAAAACTGTATTCAGATGTTTCAATGCGCAATTAAAGCTTATTTACACATTGATATAAGATGTGATGTTTTATTTAAGTTGAACTTTGAATATTTAGTACATGCTACTCTTTTAGTTTGATTTGCACTATTAATGCATTCAGGCAACACAGTAGTTTTCTATCATCGTCCAAAAATACACACGTTTAAGTCAACTGGAGACTCTACATCGCCCCTAGGTGTGAGAGTGAATCTCATCACAGACTTCAAAACTGACAATCTGCTCAGGCTGACACCTTGCAAAGTCTCTCATGGCCATGCATCCGAATATAATATGTACGTGTTCCTGATGAGTAGAGAAACCTATTAGCCACCCAGAGCTGTGGGGGTTGATGCGGGTGGGGGGTGAGGGGGTAAAGAGGGGGTTAGGGTATCCCCTAGTGGCATCACGCCAGTGCTCCCATTGCCTGTGCCTGTGCCAGTATGGCCGCCATCTGCCGCTGCTCAAGACTGGCATTTCAAAATGCCCCTTAAGTGTTAATTTCAGTGGACGTTAAGGCCGTGGGATTATCAGAGTCTCTGTGATGCGAAGGCCGTTTGCACCTCGTATCAGCGGGAGTAAAAACCTGGCCACAATCGCGTGTTGTGCGGGGAGCGGAGCGCCTGGAGTCTAACCGGAGTGTGTGGGACGACAGGGCAGGCTGAAGAAGTGGGAGTCGGGTTACAATGACAGGAGGAGAGAGTCCAAGACGAGGAGGAGAGCAGTGTGTGTGTGTGTGTGTGTGTGTGTGGCTGGAGAGGGGCTCGCTGGGCACCTGTTCAAAATGTGTTCCCCTGTGTAACTCAATCAGATGCAGAGAGCGAAGTGTTTGGAGGAACTTTGTCCAGAGCTGAACGTTTCAGTGGCCACATAAACACCGCTGGGACGCACAGTCAGGGGAAACAAGATTTATTGGTCTTGAAAACAATATATTGGCAGGCAAACTCTCATGCACATGCACACGCACATACACAGGCACAAGTACATGCACATGCACATACACAGGCACATACTCATTCACATGCACATGGACATGCACACACACCCATTGATCAAACATCCATTACACTGACGATCTAATAGCAGCTGATGTCATCCACAGGTTTTGTTTTTGTTTGTTTTTGATATACTTTGGTTTTCTGTAAACCATTAGTGATTATATAAATAAAAACTAATAGTAATAATAGTACTAATACTAACAGTAGAAAGTCAGAGGCACATCGTCTGTGCTTCATCAAACACGTAGATCAAAGTGGGTGTATCGCACATTCCTGGTCGTCAACACGGAGTTACAAAGCAGGCTGTCGAAGTGAAAAGCAGGTTTACGGCCAGCTCAGGTGTGGCTGAAAGGAGGGATGTATGATGTGTAAAAATAAAAGCTGAGTGGATTCAGTCACGCAAGAAAGGGAAACTTCCAAGATCGAAACTTCAGTGGGAAGAAACCGGATTAAAAGGCTTATTCGCAATGGAGCGCGAATTCAAATGAAAAAACCTAAACAACAGGTAGCTCTGTATAATGTATCAGATGGAGACTAGGTATTAAATGTGTATATACTCTCAGATAGTGCAACCCGTGTATCCTACACATTAAAGTATATGAAACTGATGTGCAAAGAGGACAATCACATCATCTGTCTTAAACCTATAATGTACACAGTCTGTGTTTCTACATTTTTGCTGTGGGCTACATCCTGGTAACTGTAATTACGTCAATGAAAAGCTTCATTGAGAACAGTCTCAATCTGGAATCAATAGTCCTGCAACAGTTCAGTGTGCATAACTAAAATCTAAGGAGGACAAAGTGACTGACCTTGGCAAAGAAGCAATAGTGTACGTATTCACATTATCATTGAATTACATGCTCACTTGTTATAACTGTACACTGTGCATTGATTTGTTAAACAGAAATAGAAGATACATAGTGGTGGAGGAATAGGAACAGAGAGAGTGCTTTAAATGTGTTTCAATAGACAAACACAAATGTCTTTCATGTCTTTCGAGACGAAAGATGAGAAGAAATGAAAAGCGAGAGATCACCAGTCCCCAGGCTTTGTGAGTTTCCAGACCTTGCTGTTGTTTCCTCTGAAACAACTGTGTTATTTGGGTGAGCTGAGCCTTTACTGGATCCTATCGCAGTCCAACAGCTCAGTGTTAAAGCGTCCTGGTGGTTGTGTGTGTGTGTGTGTACTGGTGATAAGGTGTGTGTGCGTGTGAGTGTGGGAAGCAGAAGGGGAGTTGGAGGAGGAGGAGGAGGAGGAGGAGGGGGGTGGTGGTGTATAAAGGTTGGTGGGAGAGTAGACAGGGTGTCCGGCACCAAACCACCTCCCAAAATAAACGCAGCCTGTGCGTCTCTGTGTCTGTCCAGTGGCAGACCCCCGGGCTCCCATAGCTCCGGCAGCAGCAACAGACTGGGGCCAGGCGGTCCGTCACAGGAACAACATGTCATCGGCTTCGCTGCTCCCCTAATGGCTCCGCTCTGGGCCAGAGACATGGCAAACTGTGGGTCGCCCCACCAGGGTGGCAGCTTGCTCTGCACTCACGCACACACACACACACACACACCCACACACATGCTTTCATAAAGGTTCATGTATGTATGCACAAACACTTGTGCTGCCCACTCCCACCCACTCACAGGCCAACACTGGAGAGACTAGGAGGCCCCCTTATGAAAACATGCAGGAGTGCTGGAGATAATGTCCAGCCAGACCTCTGGACTCGCGCCAGGATGCCCTTTTAATCTGAGGTCGGTAGGAATCTGTGCCCGGAATCGCTGCCAAGGGTTAGTAACATCAGCCAGATAAAATATTTATCTGTTTGCAGATGATCTTCGCTAGGAGTAATATTTTAGTTAGAGTTAGATGAGGAGACAATACCACTCTCATGGAGCTGCAGCCAACAATTTGGAACAATCACTGGAACCAAGGGAGCAGATAACCTTGCATTGTCCAACAATCTACTACTACTACTACTACTACTACTACTACATAATGAACTTCAAATGTGTTCATCTGTGTGGTTAGGGATAATAATGGTCTGTTCTGTCTGCATGCTAAGCTAAGTAGCGTTTTACATTTTTGGAGTCATTCAAATATTGCATTACAGCTAAAAAAGTAGTTAGCCAGACTGAATATGAAAGATGGATGTAGTCTTCCAGTCTGAAAACAAATTTTACTTGCATGGCTTTACGGCTGGGTTATTCTCCGTTTATATGTATAAGTGGCTGTGTTGAGGATGGCAGAGGTGAAAAGTTAGCCCCGCCCTTCACTCTTCTTAAGCTCCGCCCCCTCGTCCAAATATTGTTAAGTCACAGAGGGTTAGGGCTTGGGTAAGCCTAGTATAAAGACCGGAGACAGGGGGAGCAACTAGTCCAACCCCAACATCACTGGTAAGAAAAAGAGATGCATCTTATTGACTCGGCTACTTTGTGCTGAGCAGCTGGCTGCATACACAGTATGTTCAGCACACAGATCCATTCATCCATCCATCATCTGTAGCCTATCCCAGCACAAAACTGTCCTGTGTGGTGTCCATCACAGGACACACACGCTATTCACCCGCACACTCACTACAGTCTCCAACCGGACGAAATTCTGGGAGGAAGTAGGAGAAAAACCCAGACAGACACATGCAAACAGTGCTAATCACTCATCCACCATGTCTATCAGGAATTTAGAGTCGGACCCAGACGCACACAGACAAGAGATTTTGGAACTAGGAATAACTTTATTCAGTACAGCTAGGGGATGGGTAAGTGCAGAGGGTGATGGAGTGAAGATAAAGCCAGTCAGAAAAAGTCAGTCCACAGGTTGATCCGCCAGGGCAGAGACGAGACGAGGTCAGGCACAGGAGAGCAAGGTCGGTGGGGGTGATGAGACTGAGGCAGATCCAGGGACAATGGCAGGTCAGGTCAGGAGAGCAGGAGACAGGAAGACACAATGAGGTCTGGAGGCTGGAGACTCGAGCAGGAGTCAAGGACAAAACAGGAGAAAGAGTTGGAGAGTGAGGAATTCAAAAACAACCAAGAAAAGTTCATGAAGTAGACCAATGATTGAAGCATGGATCTGGTGATTGGAGTTGACCACGTGAGTGAGATCTCTGATTGGCTGGGAGTCAGAGGAGGAGGGGAAATACCAAGATACCAAGGGAGTGTAGATGTGATCAAGAGAGTGGATTCATGACAATAGCTGCATTGCCATGACAGTTTTTTGCAAAATAAAAGCAATACAGCTTTAGGTGTTATTGTTTAGAACAGGAGACGAGAGTGGCGCCTGAAAGCTGAATGAGAGCTTTCTGGGAAAGAATTGTTAATGATGAACTATGGATAGAACAACAACACAAGTCTCCTCCTCGTCCACACCTAGCATGCCATCTTGCCTGGTGAGCTGGTCACGTGTCACATGTAAAGGCAAAATACGCCTTTCCATAGCACTTTTACGAAACATTTATATCGACACGTCTGCAAAACCACCTCATGAGGGACACGTTTTAGCGAAATTTGAGAGTTTTTTTTTTTCGAAAATGCAAGTGTTTCCATCACCATTTTTTTTATTGCGATACGTAGGTTTTTGCGTATTTCTCAGGGTAATGGAAAGCTACTGTGGCCATTAGCTCACAGATGTGAAAGCGCGCCCGACGCTCTGGTCCGAGCGCAGACAGGAACCCAGAGCGACAGAAGTCAACGCGCCGTCGTCTCAGCTCAGCACACACCCGTCCCTGTCTGCTGCCGGGACGTCATCCAGCCTCGCTCACACGGCTCGGCCCTAACACTCCAGCAGCCCTTTGAAACTGCGCTCGCCTGCCCTTCCAATGAGTTTCCATACACTTTTTTTTTTTTTTCAAGGGCCACATATTTATTTTCTCTCTCTCTGTGTCTTTGAGGCTTCGGCTCTCACGCTCGCCCCTGGCGCTAAGCGAGCCGCTGGCGGCACGAGCTAACTCATTAATCAAGTTTCTTCTCTGCACACCCCCTCTCCCATCCCCCCACCCCCACCCCCCCCACCCCTCCACTCTGAGAAGCAGAGTCGCTAATTAATGGAAAGCACTCTATGACAGAACTAAAGGGGTTTAACCATCAATCTAGGCTGCCACTACGGGTCTAATATTGTATAGGTGGGCAGGGATGGATGGGTTTGAAATAGTGGAAAAGGGTGACAGCATTAACGTGGCATTACAAGAAAAAGCTGCATGAGAAGAAAAAAAAAAGAGTGTAAAACCTCATTAATGTGAAAGCGGTCATTATCCACGTCACCAGCTGTGCAGGGTGATGAATGGTGCGCCTGCATTTCAGCGTACGTAAGTAGGATCTGTTTGTGTGTTTGCACACTAATCTAGCATCATGTGTTCACTATTATGGGGTGGGGGGTGGGGGGTGGGGGGGGGCATTTGGCTTTTATTAGATAATTATAACCCCAAGATAAACTGGGACATCATGCAGCACAGGTCCTACCCTGGATTTATGCACAGAACATTGTAATTACATGCTACACGCCACAGACCATCAGACCATCCGGACGTTATCATTATCACTGGATGCGTCGTGTTTCCGCGTCCCCAAGATAGTAACTGCAAAACAAATTCCTCTTGATTGGAAGTTCTGCTTCACTTTGAGGAGGCATGAGGTGTGACAGCGTTCAGGTCTTTTCGCCTGCTGTTCTCAAGTCAGAGAGCGCATTTGTCATGCTTGTGATATCTAGTATTATGATGTGATGACTCTTTGGCCAACTACCAAAAAAAAGAAAAACACGAAAAGAAAACCCTGTCCTCATAAAGCTGGACCTAGTTCGGCAAAGGCCAAGGTCTAAGGCCGTGAAATTTGTGCATTTGTTTACTTTCACAGTATTGTATTTTGTTTAGACTTCCACTGGGGAGGAGAGGGGAGGCAGGGAGGGGGGGGGTATCTAAGAAAACGAGGAAGGAAAAGGGATGAAAACAAAGGAAGAGGAAGCCTTTCCCTCAGTGATCCTGGTTCAGCTGGAGTCTCGTGGACAGTGGCGCCACCGCTGCAGCTAATGGCTGTGGTCATTCACGGAGGACCTTTTTATTTATTTATTTACGTGTGAGCGCAGACGACCAAACAAAATAATGAATGGAGGGAGAACTGATGTGGCCTGTTTGATATTGTAACTCAGAACACGGCCACAGACAGTCTCCGAGGAAATGAACCGAGTGTTTTTCAAGTTAAAGGCATACTAGTTGGTGCTTGATTCCTGGGAAATTCAGATTACAACACCATTGCTTTTTATTTTATATAGAAATCATTGCTGTGCATCTCTTTTGAAGAACTAAACAATAAAGGTCTAAAGAGTCATTACAAGCTTAAAAGTGTCATAGGAGAGGAGACTTTTCAATGTTCAAAATTGAGAAAATAAGCATTTTGTGACTTCATATGACAGTATAAGAAGACTCCCTGTTCACTTTTGCCACTTTTTATACATGAAATATATCCATCCATCCACTCATTAGACCCATTTTAAAGGAAGATATACATCTATTTGGAAACACATCCTTTCTCTGCTTAGATCTATCTCTCTCCAAAGAGACGCAACATGTTGAGAACGAACAGAGAAATACCCTCAACAACGATAAATAAGGCTGGACTCAGTTTAACGATATTACTTGTTATTACATCCAGTTACTTTTCACAGTCACGGTCACATTTTCTGGCATGGTCTCTCATCCCAGTGCTTTTGTTTAGAGGACGTATCCAAACTTTGCTCGTATTTCACAAAAGCATTCTTCCTAATTGGCTTTATTTTATAATGCAAGCCACAAAGGCTTTGTCTGTCAAATACGATAAACAGAGCGAGTTATGTGGTCGGCTCCGTCCTGTTTGTTTTAAATCTCCTTTGATTACACCACAATGCCGTGATTACATTATATATTTTGTCTGTATTCAGTCGTATCATGATTTGTTTCATAATGCCTTGTTTATTTACTCAATATTGAACACTTTTGATCTCCACAGAAATAAAGCTTTAGAGCCCTGTAAAACACCCCAACCTTTGGCTGTCAGCTGTGCCGCACATCCTGTCGTCGCCTCTGATTGTAAATAAACGGGGAGAGAAACGGAGGAGAAGTGGGAACTTCAGGAGTGCCAAACGCCAAACGCATGTATGCTTCATTTCACTGCGTCCCGTCACAGGACTCAACATGGACACAGTGTATGCAGTGTGTTGGGCCGTATCACATTCCTCCACGTACCGTGAATTATTTACGATCGCCCTAGCTCCGGATGAGAACATTCACACTGAACTTGACATTTACGCCCGACTGATTTGTATGTTTGTCCTTGAAGCACCTCTCTCGGATGCACGTATCCACAAACGAAGGGCTCGATGGAGACGATGCCTCTCGATAGCCGAGAATAGCACGAGGCTCGTTTTCGCTGCCTCTGACTGACTGTCGAGCACCTCGTCATGAGATGGCAGCTGCCTGGCATGGTGCTCAGCCAGCCGGTCTCAATGGACAAAATACAACTTTTATGCCTCCGAGTTCGTGACCTTCCAAGCCAGGGAGGCTTTGGCAAGCGGCAGTGAATAACTTAATAAGCTAACAGGTCTCGACAGAGATTGATGACTTAAACAAACCTTGAAATGCCTCAATCACCGTCCGCACTCAAATGATAACGCTTTGTCAGTGGCACCGTTTTGCTCCCCCACTCACTTCATTTACACGTTTACACTTGTTTGTATATCTGGGAAACAGGATGGACGACACACAACAAATGTCCACTGTGTTTTTTTTTACAGTTATGGGACACAAGTTTTCAATATCAGGCATCAGGACATGGTTTTTCATACTTTTCTTGTTGTGGCTCAGTTATTTTGTTTTTTACCGAATTAAATTAAGTTTTTATCATCTGGGAAGCATTTTCTGCTTTTTGTGCAACGGTATGCGAGTGACTGTTTTGCAATAATTCGATGATACATTAGCGCAGTAGTGATATAACGACAGCTGTGGTGGTGGATCGTCCAGTCGCCTCATAACAGAAACTGACCTTAGTCTTAGTTTGCATCTAACCCGGTCTCTGCCACACTTCACCTGCATGTTTGGGTGAACTGGAGACTTTTCTGTAGGTGTGTTATTGTGTGATGGGACCCATGGCGGACCAGCGAGCCGTCCGGGGTGTTTTCCCTGGCTTCACCTTGTGTGCTGTCACTTTTTCACATGTATCCTATTAGCATGATGAAATTCCACCTGTCAAAGCAAAAATGATTTACTCTGTTAATTACTCCAATTACATGCACCGGGATGCATCAATGACTCACACACACACACACACTGAAAAGAGTCGAATCCAGCAGGAGTTCCTGAAATGGAATAACAGGATTTATAAGCCGAAAAGGACGATGCTGGGAAGAGTGACGCGTCTTTGCTATTAGCGAGAAAAAGATCATAGACGACAAATGTAAATAAATGCATCCTGTGATGACACCCCCTCCCCCGCCGCCGTCCTCCTTGCTGCCTCCAAACTGTGCAAAGTAGTCTGGCTCAGTTTCCCTCTGAGCCAAAACAAGGTCAAACGTTGAGTTGAGATTATAAACTCAAAGTGGCCCACGCCCACCGCTCTGCCAAACACACCCGCAGCGCTCCGACTCTGTTTACACAGCGCGGGCCTAATGTTCAGGGGAACACGCTCAGCATCGTGCGTAATTGCTTGCGATCCTCTCACTTGATTTCAAAGACGTTGCAGACGCTGCAGTTCAAGGGTCAAAGGCTCGCCTTTTGCCCAGATGCAGCCACCCCCTCCAACCCCAGTTTCCTGTTTTGTCTGGCCGTGAGAGCGTGAAGGCATCTGAAATGTGACAGCATGAAGTTCTTACTCTACTTATATCTCAGGTTGAAGGGTTTTTTTTCTTTCTTTCTTTCTAACTTGTGAGAATTTATTACACTCTTAAAGAATTATCAGTCACGTAAAGCCACATACAAAGCCTGGAAGTGGAATGCAGCCTCATTTATCTTATTTTATCCTGTCAGGATGAGCCGATCCACTGCCATGGTAAACAAGACCCCCCCCCCCCACACACACACACACACACACTCTTTCTGCCTCTTTCCATCTTAAATCAAGCCGCCAAGACAGGGACTCTCACATGCAGCATGTTATTCTAGGACACATCGTTCTGTTTCGCACGGGGCTGCAAAGTAAAAGCAGACACCATTTTATATTAACAAGGAAAAGACAAAGTTTACATATGAAGGACCTTGGAGCAACATGATTGTAGGTCTTTTTTTTTTGCAGCCTTGAAGCACATTTTCCAAACCTTTTCATTTGAAAAACAGACAATTGGTTGAGGTAAACACACACAGACACACAACAAAATCCCAATTTCTACAGATCTTCCTTTTGGGGAAAAAACAAAACAAAACAAAGCGCACATGCAAGTTTTGAGGGGGTGGGGTAACGTACGAGTGCGTGTCCCCAGTGCTAAATTACACTGCAACATGGTCCCTCTCAAAGCCCACATCTGGGATTGGCCCTGACAACTGGATGCCGTGCTGCTCTAATTTTGGTTACTTTGTTTATAACCCTATAATAGAGACAGCGTAGGACCACAGGGCTGGAATGAAGGAGGAGCAGGACACAGGCAAAGAAGCAAAAAGCAGTCATTTTGTAAGAGGAGCTTGTGGGGATATTGTCATTTGAGGAGGAGTATAAAGTCAGCCGAGGAGGACCTGTTGGTTCTTTGTGGGTTCCCCTTCAAACCGGACATATGCAGTTTATAACGTGTTGAACTTGGTAAGTGAGTGATGAGAAACTCGCTCATTTCAGTCTAAGAATGAACATAATATCTGAACACACTTTGTCAGCTCTGGTTGGGCCAGTATTAACGTACTTAGCAGACCTGATAATAAACGTCCTCATCCCAAGGAAGGCTCAGCTCACTGGACGGAAACAAGCTGGACGTAGCTGTGCTCCAGATGCTCCGGGTTTCTCCAGTATTTGTAGATTTTAAGGCCGATTTGGTAAGTCTAGGACTTGACCTCATATATATAGCTGACAGAGGTCTCCCTGAGGTAATACTCCTCATTATTGAATCAATAGCCTGTCTGTATGCCTCTGTGCACCTCCAGGTTTAGAGGTATCATTCTAACTCTATTCCAGTATTTTCACTTTTGGTTTGTTGTGCTCCAAGCATTTCATTAGGACAATAAAGGCAAATGACAAAGATGGAAAATCCTGGGGATTCTGTGGGCGAAATGCTGAAAAATAAAACCTCTCTAAACTGGAATGTTGATTTCGATTTTTTTTTATTGCAAAAAAAGTTGACATATTCATTCATTTCTTTCCAGTTGAAGCAGTAGAAACAAGCTCACAAAGGCTCCACCCCCCCCCCCCCCCCCCCCCCACCCCCTCCTGTGTGCTGGACCACTGGGTGTAGAGCAGGTAAGATGATGGATGGATGGATGGATGGATGGATGGATGGATGGATGGAGGGACAACAGTAAAAAAATGTGCCATGATAGACACTGCATTAAGTGAAATGACCTCAGCTGTCAGCGGTTTCGCTCGGGTCCGTCATTGTTTTTGCAGGGTTGTCGGGGTGATATCTGATGGGGATCTAAGGGGGGAAGCGTGACAGGATTGTGCAACAGCCAAACTCTTAAATCTCTGCATGCGGACAAATGAAATTTGGACCGTGACATTATCTAAATGGGGAAGATTTCATTTCATAATTCAGGGAGAAAATGTGATTACAGGAGAAAGCAGAAAGAAAACAAACACGGAAAACAAGATCCTGCAGTATCAGATTTGGATCGAGTTTAACTTAATAACAACATTTCTTTCTGAATAACTTATGACTTCCTCACAATCTGTATATTAGATTCTGTGTATAAAAATACGTCTCCGTCTGCTCGGCAGCATCAGAATCTCTTCGTCTGTCTGCGCTCCTGTCTTCTCTGCTTCTTCTCGTTCACCTCTTCAGGTGCGGACGGGCTGTCCGCCATAAACCAGGGGCCCAGGAAGTTCACCCACAGCAGGTGCAGGGCACGGGCCGGGGCCTAACACACACACACACACACACACACACACACACACACACACACACACACACACACACACACACACACACACACACACACACACACACACACACACACACACACACACACACACACACACACAGAGAGAGAGAGAAGACAAGATTCAATTAAGAGAGCATGAGGATGGGAAAGAAATTGGGTAGCAAAACAACAGCTAACTGAGAACATCATCTACAAATGCTCTTACCAGCAGCCAAAGATACCAGAAGTACGAGGAGAATATGCTGAGCACTTGCACGATGGCTGTGAGCAGGATGACGTCCTTGAGGTGCCTGAAACCAGACGACAGAGTTGGGTTGACATTTAAAGTGGAACATGGAGTGAGCCCTTATTCGTCCCACAACAGGGAAACTTCAAGACAAGGTGCAAAAGGAAGAACAATGCCATCCCGAGATCAATGGACTCTACTGCCTTTTATTTAAATGCATTTATTTCAAGTTTTACTTAAGTAAAGCTCAAAACTGACAGTTGATGATTAAAATAGTGTAAAATTTTAGACCCTTTTGAATATCTTTTAGTTTCCTTTTATCTTTAAATCTCTTTTTGACCCCGACTCAGAAGTGTCACAGGAAATGATATTTGTCTCTCCAAAACACCACTGCTCCTATACTGCTGGAAATATTTCTCTTTATCCAAACTGTTTAAGTGTTTCCCCTCTCTCTCTGTCTGTCTGTCTCTCTCTCTCTGTCTCTCTCTCTCTCAGGCAATCAGTGATAAATATATCCTACGCTCTGCCTCCACGCCCATAAAACTACATGTCACTACAAGGCGCTTTGTGTATTCACACATTTGAAAGCACAGCCGTGAAACCGAGTGACACGCTTGCTTATTTCAACCAGAGCAAACATGATGTCGAAGCATTAAAGGAAATGTTCTCTTCTGGTGCGTCTGGCCAGAAATACAGACGACCAAAAGTCTACATTAGCCACGTCTCTGGGGGAAAGCTCTCGTCTCTTCGTCTGATTTTAACTCTCAGACGTTTTATTTATTTATTTATTTTATTAGAAATTGAATTGGAACACTGTCACTTCTGACCAAAGACTGAAATCCAGTTATTTACTCAGCGGAGGAAGGCGAGCAGTATTTTCAGCCCTGAGTAATGTCTGCCGAGCTTCCTGTCTCCAGCATGCGCCATCAATTAAGACTTCGGACAGACTGGATGTAGCCTGACAGGTGATACCCGGGCCAAGGAGTCCACAAATGTGCATCATTAGCGTTAGAGAGCAATCCCGCGTTTAAAAGGGAACCATCGCACAAACAGCCGGGCGCTTCTGCTGGTGCACACACAAACCAGAAAACGGATATATTTAATACGTCTGTAATATGAGAGCCTATTTATTTACTCACTCCGCCATCCCCTGCTCCATGTTCAAGTCTATGCCGCCGTCCAGCAGGCTCCCGTCCTCAGCGAACACCGGCTTGGCCATGGCGGACATGGAGCGGTAGCTGCCGACGTAGACCGCCAGCGCGAACGCCAGCAGGAGCTGCGGGAGGAGCAGCGGGGGGGAGGTCAGGGAGGTGGAGGAGGCATTTACACGACATTTAGGACGATTCGAAGGGAGTCGCGCTGAGCGGCCGTGCCACCCACCCATGTCCAGAATGTGGAGAAACTGTAGAAAACCAGAAGGTTGACGCCTCCGTAAATTGCCTGCAGAAGAAGAGAAATGACCACGAGATGAAAGAAAACTGGTTTATTTTAAACTGAAGCATTATCCGGCAGAAAACACACTGTCAATGGCTTTTGACTTCACTTCAAGTAATCCAACTTATTATGAAAGAATCTGTTAGACTCAGACATTATTTATACCAGTATTCTAGAGTCAGTACTTTTCTAATATTAGCATATTACAAGGATTGTTGCACACCACTGAGCATGTGGAGTGTGAACCTTGATTTACAGGCACATGATTCACAGTCGGACACGGGCACCTTAACAAACCTGGATAATACACTTGAAAACTGCCTTTGCTGTGATAGGGCATCATATCGACTTGAACAACCTTTGAGCATGAGGGGTAATAAAGCCAAGACATGACATGACTCATTTGAACACCTCTTTAGAGCAAGGCCAGTGGGAAACAGCTGTTAGGTTCTTACATTAGCTCCGAGGATGACTCTAGTGTAGAACTTCAGAGTGGCCTCGTTCTCCTCGTAGATCTGCTTCTTTCCCTTTGTACCGACTTTACCTTTGGGCTGTTGGGGTAAAAAACACAGACGGCTTTTGTCAATCAGCCGTTTCTTTCAGAATGAATGCAAGTGAAACACAAACAGAGATTTTCCATCATACTGTTGCTGTGTTTCAGTATGCGGTCGCACATTCTAATTGTATTTTGTGGCTTTTCAAAAGTGTATGATATGCATGAGAGTATGCGCAGACAGGAATGAAGAGAACATGCTAGCTGGTTAGCATGTTTACACACAACATACTAGTGCTGCTACTTGTACTATTAAACTACTGCTACCACCACATGTATGTATGTGATGTGCAGTTCTTCACACAGACACACACATGGAACTGTAGAACACAGAGATCACCTGCAAATTGCAGTTCCGCAATAAGATGCTGTGCTACTATGCTGCTATGTGTTTTACTACCTCTTCCCTGATGCAAACCTTCTTAAGGGAACAACAAAGTTCCAAACTATCTATCTATCAATCAATCTGTCTGTCTGTCTGTCTGTCTTCCACTCAAATCGTGGTGTTACAGTTATTGCAGCTATCTACATTCGTTATTCAACTTTTGCTCTGTTTTGTATGCATGTGAGCAAGCCTCTGCAGAGGTGCATGTGATACATCATGCACTGATTCCTCAGAAAGTAAACAACTCGGGGTACGAATCAAGGATGAGACAGATCACAATAACAACAACAACCTTCGGTCCTGGGAGGATATAAACCCACTTTGAACCCTACATCTCGCCCGCTTCTCTTGGTCCATGTCAGACCACTGTTATTGTGCATGTATAAGTGAGTGAGGGGTCAGTCAGCTGCTGCCTCATGTCTCTCTCTCTCTCTCTCTCTCACCGCCATGGCCTCTCTGTGCCTCTCTCCTCCGCCGCGTCTCCGCTGTCATGGACGTGTGAGCCGCCGCTGTCGCCGCTTCGCTCCTCTCTTGGGTTACTGAATGAAAAAAGGAGCCTGGGCTTTCCCTGGGGCTGCTTTCTAGTAACACATCAGCATTTGGGGCTACATGGAAGGGGGTTGACATATCCGGCGCGCGGAGATGTCGTCATAAGCCCGCGCAAGCCACAGTCGAAGCGCGGCTCGATGCTGCCCTCTGCTGGAGGTTTGAGGAAAGACAGGCTGTTGACGAAGCTCTGGACTGTCCAACCAGCGGACAACTGACTTCAAAGGAATCGTGTTGTTGTTTAGTTTAATTACATTTGAATTTATACTATTCTTATTTTTCGACTAAACCACCTCTACTGGACTGTCCACTTTGTTGCTGCCTCGGTTGAAATTTCCCTGTTGTGGAACGAACAAAAGCACATTCTATTCTATTCTATTCTATTCTATTCTATTCTATTCTATTCTATTCTATTCTATTCTATTCTATTCTGTTCTATTCTATGCTATTCTGTTCTATTCTATTCTATCTGCAAACACAGTCGACTTCTACTGGTGATTTTTTAAATAGGGATTAGTTGTTGAAGCGTGAAGACATCCATTAAGTCTTTGCAAAGCATGATAGTATATGACTGTTGCACGTGACTCATACTAAACATATCCTGATAGGGGAGGATGGAAAACTAGTCTCATGAAAGCAGACTGGTATTCCCCGGAACTGAGCAGTACACTTAGTCTTCAGTGTGCTGTGATTTTGTAAGCCCCACAACATGCTCTTTTCGTCACAGCCTCCCTGGGTTAGTTTTAAATGAACATTGTTTGTGTTTTGTTTCGAGTGACACACACTAAAGGAGGAATTGGGATAATATCCAGGGGTTTTAAATGTAAGTAAGGCATCCTGGCTGGTACCGCATCACATAAACAAGTGAATCACAATTGTAGGAGCCAAAATTGGTTATGTTTTTTGTTGGAATCATATGGTTTGGGTTTTGTTATATTTATGAATTGATTTGTGTGATTGTGTTATTTTTTGTTCACTCGTTTATCATTATTGGGTGGGTGTGGGCGGTGCGCATTTGGGAGCCTTATAATTAGCCTTGCCGGCACGCCGGGGCGGGAAGTTTGAATGGCGTAGGGTGAGCACGGGGAAGGCTACCTCTTGTGTACCGCACGGATCGCACGGATCTCACGGACTGCACAGATGGAAGGTTTATTTTACTTTGCGTCGCCTGAGTCTAAATGAAGTCAGAAGTGTTTGAAGACTGTAAGTAATAAACCACGCAAACCAAGAAGCAAGTGTGGACATTGGCTCATTCATGTGCGCGTAAGACATTGATGGTTTCCCCTGCTTAGCCTACTGCGGCACGAATTTTATTGGTCCTCAGTTAGCCGCAAGATTTGTACACGAGAGCGGCTTATTAAAGCTAGACATTGGAACGTTGTTGCTGGATTTCCTGGGATCGAATTGGAAGAGCCACCTGTCTGTGGATTAGCCTAACACAAGCCCAGCTCGCTGTTTTTACGAGACGATCGGAGAAGCTGTTTTACTACGTTGCCGGCGTCATATGTTCATTCATGCTGATTGCTCCGCTGAGCTGGATTACGAGCGTTGCCGGCGTCATATGTTCATTCATGCTGATTGCTCCGTTGATCTGGTTTACGAGCGTTGCCGGCGTCATATGTTCATTCATGCTGATTGCTCCGCTGATCTGGATTGCGAGGGTAACTACTGCAGCGTTTCACTACCGCCTCGCCACTGGATTTGAGATTCGTCGCAACGCTCCAGAGTCGCAGTGTTGGTGAGCAACTGAACTACTCCGCCGTCTTTTGATTTTATCAGTTCAATGTTTCGTTGGCTGGATTGTTACTGTGTTTCGCGTCACTAGCCTCGCCGCTGGAGTTGAAAAAACTGTGGTCCAGCAGCGTTTCACTACCGATTGACAATGTTGCTGAGTACGACTAAAGGACAATATGATTGAAAGACATGATATTGTTTAAGATTGTTGTGAATTATTCTGCTGGTGCTCTAATGAGCGCTTCAATTCCATGTTGCTGCGAATTGTGGATGTTGAATTAGTCACATGGTGGTATGGTTATTGATGTAACCTTATGGTTATTTGTGAATGAAAAATGAGTTCTGAAGGGTTAAATGAGTGTCCTAAAGAGCGCTTAGATGGAAATGAAGATTCACAAAAAAGACAAGTTGTACTTACTGCTAAAGCATATGCACACAAAATTGAAGGTATTCAAAAGGAAAGACAAACAAAGATTAACAAACTTAAAAGTATTGTAAAACTAATAAAGGGTCTAATGCAAGATAAAAATGAACCAAATATACAAGCCATACAATCTCATCTTCAAAATTGTGAAGCACTTTTCAAAGATGCAAATCAGCTCCATAACACTGTCATGTCGATGCTTCCTCAAGAGGAGCAAGACAAACAAAGTGCCTGGTTCACACATATACGTGCGCATAATGCTTCTTTTATGGATGAAGTCACAAAATGGCTGTCTGATGTAAAGGTCCAAGTTAGTGGAGATCCAGACCATACGGAAAACTCCCTCACTGATGCTCCACTAAGTGAGGAGGCGCCTGTTGTTGAGAACCCTACATCTGATGTTCACTTAACTGAATACAATCAGTATGCTGGAAATATGGCAGACTCTGCTAAGCAGCTGGATGATGACATAAAACCATCTGACAGTGCTTCTAATTTTTCTGGAAGATCAAAGCGATCCTCTACTTCATCTATCCGCTCAGCACGCATCAGGGCAGAGGCAGAAATGGCTGCACTCAAGGTCCGCCAAAGGATGCTAAAGGGTAAACATGCATTGGAAGAGGAAGAGCAGCTGCTTAGAAGAAGGAAAGAGGAACTGGATATGGAGATGGAAATTGCTGCATCTGAAGCACATTTGAATGTCCTCAGAGTGTCTTGTCCTTCCGACATCAGTGGGAGCAAAACAAATGGAATGGATTATTTGGGAAGAGAGAAAAGCAAGGCGAGTCCATTAAACGTGGGAGCTGAAGTATTTGTTCCCATGACATCAGGGCAATCACCACAGCATGTTGTGGCAAGAGACTATCTTCTGGGCGCAAGGCCTAAATTGAGAACTTCTCAGAATATACCAGTTAACCAACAACCAATTCTGAGAGAAAATATGGTGTCACATTCTCAAGACATGCCCAGTCACCTGCCTTCAGAACATTTACAGCCTCAGTTTGAACCACTCCTCGCTACTTCTGGAATGCAGAGGTCTGAGTCTGATCATCTAGCAACAGTCCTGCAAAAACAGAATGAAATTACATCTATGTTAGTAGAACAGCAGTATCTCTCTTTACTCCCAAGACGAGACATGCAAACCTTTGATGGAGACCCATTACAATTTCAAACATTTATGAGGTCATTTCAACACAACATTGAGCAAAAATCCCACAGTGCCAAAGATCGCCTGTATTTCCTCGAACAATACACTAGAGGTCAGCCTCGAGAATTGGTTCGAGGCTGTGAGCACTTGCCTGAGGAAGAGGGATACACTAAGGCCAAGTCGCTTTTACATGAGCATTTCGGTAACCCTATGAAGATAGCTGCTGCTTATATGGGAAAGATATTCGCCTGGCCAATAATAAAATCAGAAGATGTGAGGGCCCTACAAGCATACAGCATCTTTTTGAGACAGTGCAACGATGCAATGAGAGGAGTCAATTTTAGTATGGAGTTGGATACACCGAGTAACATGCAAACAGTGGTGAAAAAGCTGCCATACAAGCTCAAGGAGAGGTGGAGGGAGGTTGCCTGTCATTTACAAGACAGATCAAGTCGCAGAGCTTCCTTTAATGACATCGTTGAGTTCATTGAGAGGCAGGTTAAAATTGCGAGCGACCCACTTTTTGGTGATTTAATGCTACATGATCCTCCAGCCACTGTAAAAAGGGAAACCAAACATGTTAAGCCTCGACCTTACTTTACTAAGGCCAAAGGAAGTAGCTTTGCCACTACCATTGCTACTATAGACAAAGGAATGCAACGCCACGATAAGAAGCTAGAACGTGACATAGAGAGAGAGAGCGCTTCACCTATCACAAAGAGTTGCTTGTTCTGTGGAGCAGGACATGCCTTGGACCTGTGTCTTTTATTGGAAAGGAAAGCGCACAGTGACAAGATGTCTTTTTTGAAGAAAAATGGCGTGTGCTATGGCTGTCTGTGCATTGGGCACACAAGTAAAGAATGCACAAAGCGTCTCTTCTGTAAAGTGTGCAATTTGAGGCATCCTACCTTGTTGCACATCCGCTCAAAGGAAACAGAACCTGGTTTAGCAAAGGTGAATCAAGGAGTTGCAAGAGAAGCAGCAGGAACCAGTGACAGTGTTCCAATCTCTGTACAATCTAGCGGGCTTACTGGGGCCGGAGAGCGTGATTGTACACTTGCCGTCTTGCCTGTCCAGGTGAAATCAAAAATGGGAAATGAAATTGTTGTTACATATGCCTTCCTGGACCCTGGAAGTTCAGCTACATTTTGTACTGAACGCCTTATGAATAGGCTGAATCTTACTGGAAGAAGAACTGGCATCCTCCTCAGGACATTGGGTCAAGAGAAGGTCGTCAGTAGCCACATTGTGATGGACCTGGAAGTAGCTGGTCTGGACTCTGACTGTTTCTGTGCGCTACCAGAGCTCTTCACGCAGAAATCTATGCCTGTCCACCAAGGTAATATTCCCAGGCAGGAAGACCTCCGGCAATGGACACACCTGAAGGATGTAAAGTTAACAGGAATTGATTCTGAGGTGGATCTGCTCATTGGGGCAAATGTTCCCAGAGCTTTGGAACCATGGGAAGTCATTCGAAGTGCAGATGGTGGCCCTTATGCAGTGAAGACCATACTGGGTTGGACAGTGAATGGTCCACTGAGAGGGGGCTGCATCAATGACTCAACCTGTGTTGAACGAGAGGTCACAGTCAACAGGATTTCTGTTGTTACACCTCAGGATTTGTGGGAGCAGCAGACAAAGGTCGACTTCCCTGAATGTGTCCAAGATGAGCAGCCAGGGTGGTCAAGAGAAGACCATGAGTTCATGGAGTCCGTTACTGAGTCAGCCAAGTTGGTTGATGGGCATTACAGTATTGGTTTGCCCTTGAAGAAAGGAGATATGAAAATGCCCAACAACAGGAATATTGCAGTGCAGCGTGCTTTTAGTCTCAAAGGGAGGTTTACAAAGGACTGTCTGTTTCATGCTCACTATACAGACTTCATGAATGATATAATATCAAAGGGCTATGCTGAGAGAGTGCCAGCAGAGGAGATCGGCCGTGATGACGGGAGGGTTTGGTACATCCCACACCATGGGGTGTACCACCCTCAGAAGAAGAAGCTGCGAGTTGTCTTTGATTGTGCAGCAACCTTCCAGGGAGCATCTTTAAACGCTCGACTTCTTCAAGGCCCAGATCTCACCAGCTCATTGGTTGGAGTCATAACTAGATTCCGAAAGGAGCCTGTTGTGCTTATGGCAGACATCACGGCCATGTTTCATCAGGTCAGAGTATCAAGAACAAACTCTGATCTTTTACGGTTCCTATGGTGGCCGAATGGAGAATATGAGCAGGATCTGGTGGAGCACAGGATGGTTGTCCATTTGTTTGGGGCTACATCTTCTCCTAGCTGTGCGTCTTTTGCCTTGAGAAAATGTGCGGAAGACAACCGAACCCAGTTCAGTGAAAAGGCCGTTGACACTGTATTTTATAATTTTTATGTTGATGATTGCCTGGCATCAGTTGGCTCTGAACAGGAGGCCATATCTCTTTATCAGGAGCTTCGTGCTCTTTGTGCAAAAGGCGGATTCCAGCTGACAAAATGGGTTAGCAACAGTCGCACCGTTCTAGCTGCTATACCTCAAGAGGACCGATCTCTTGAGGTCAAGGGCCTGGATTTGGACAGTGGCATCTTGCCGGTGGAGAGGGCCTTAGGGGCTCAATGGTGCATCCAGTCAGACTCTTTCAAGTTTAAGATAACACTGCGGGACAGGCCCCTGACGAGAAGAGGGATCTTATCGGTCATCGGTTCCATCTACGACCCCTTGGGATTCCTGTCACCAGTTGTACTTGTTGCTAAAAGAATTCTCCAAAGCACCTGCAGAGGTCGGCTGGGCTGGGATGACACACTGCCAGATGCTGTCGCTCAAGAATGGGCCACCTGGTTGCAGGAGCTCCATCAGCTAGAAGAATTCAAGGTTGACAGGTGCTTTAAGCTTCCTGATTTTGGAGAAGTTTCTTCTGCCCAGCTTCACCACTTTGCAGATGCAAGTGAAGATGGATATGGCACGGTGACTTACCTGTTACAGCATAACATCCAAGGACAGGCTCACTGCGCCTTTGTATTGGGCAAGGCTCGTGTGGCACCGTTGAAATCCATTACTATTCCCCGCATGGAGTTAACGGCTGCAGTGGTGGCAAGCAGGATGGACAAGCTGTGGAGAAAGGAGTTGAGGATGCCGCTGCAAGGATCTGTCTTCTGGAGCGACAGTACCTCAGTACTGAAGTACATTGGTAATAAGACTTCAAGATTCAAAACCTTTGTGGCGAATCGAATAGCGGAGATTCTTTCCATATCTAAACCATCGCAATGGAGGTATGTGAACACAGCCAGTAACCCTGCAGACTTGGCCTCTAGGGGAGCTAGGGTGAGCATGTTCCTGAAGTCTGAAGCTTGGCTGCTGGGACCAAGTTTTCTTATGGAACCTGAAGAGAAATGGCCAGTAAACATTGACCTCTCTGGGAAGATCTCTTCAGAAGACCCTGAGGTCAAGGTAGCCGTCTCTGTAAATGCAGTGCGGGTGGAAGAACAGACTGACGCAGTCATGCGCTTCATTGAATACTTCTCCTCTTGGACTCGGCTGAGAAGGGCAGTTGGCTGGCTGCTTCGGTTCAGGAGGTTATTGTTTGACCTTGGGCAGAGGAGGAGACAGTTGAAGGAAGTTCTTGATCAGTCCGATACAGATAAAGAACAGCTGGAAGGGAAACTGCAGGAGGAGATGGAAAGCGTTAAGGCACAGGCCACAGGGAAGGGACCCCTTTCAGTTGAGGAGTTTGCCAGAGCTGAAAAGGCAATCGTTTGTTTTTGTCAAAGAATGAGGTTTCCGGATGAACTGGCCTGCCTGCAAAATGGAGGAAAGGTGAAGAAGAACAGCCATATCTACAGGCTTGACCCTGTTCTGGAGGATGATGTATTAAGAGTTGGTGGTAGGCTTGATCGTGCAGCCATGCCAGATGAGGCAAGACATCCTGCCATACTGGCTAAAGACCTCCATATCTCTATGCTCATTCTCCATTATGTGCATCAAGCCACTGGTCATGGTGGACGTAACCACATGCTGTCACAGTTGCGCCAGAAGTATTGGATCCCAGGCGCCTGCGTTGCCATAAGGAAGACTCTGTCAGGGTGTGTGGTTTGTCGTCGACTGAATGCAGCACCAGGCAATCAGTACATGGCAGATCTGCCATATGATAGAGTTTCTCCTGATGAGCCGCCTTTCACCCGGACCGGGGTGGATTGCTTCGGGCCCTTTGAGATTAAGCGTGGTAGAACTATGATTAAGAGGTACGGAGTAATCTTTACATGCCTGGCTGTGAGAGCTGTACACTTGGAGGTGTTGTCATCCTTGGACACAGACTCCTTTGTCCATGCCTTCAGACGCTTCGTGGCAAGACGAGGTCAAGTGCTTGAGTTGCGGTCGGACAATGGGACAAACTTTGTCGGGGCCGAGCGCGAATTGAGGGAAGCAATAGGAAGATGGAACCATGTGCAGATCAGTGATGAACTCCTCCAGAAGGGTGTGAAGTGGAGTTTCAACCCCCCTGCTGGGTCTCATCATGGTGGAGTGTGGGAGCGGCTAATAAGGTCTGTGCGTAAAGTCTTGAATTCCACCTTGAGAACACAGAGCCTTGACGAGGAGGGCCTCCACACAGTTTTTTGTGAGGTTGAAGCCATCATCAACAGCCGTCCCATAACTAAAGCGTCAACTGATTTAAATGACTTGGAAGCGCTGACACCCAACCATCTCTTGCTGCTGAAGCGCAAACCGTCATTGCCACCAGGAGTGTTCCAGAAAGAAGATGTCTATGCCCGTCGACGTTGGAGGCAGGTCCAATATATGGCGGATTTGTTCTGGAGGCGATGGGTTAGAGAGTATTTGCCCCTGCTTCAGGAGAGGCAGAAGTGGCAGGGCATTAAGCGCAACTTTGCTCCTGGAGACTTGGTCATTATTGTGGATGAAACTGCTCCACGCAATTCATGGATCACTGGAAGAGTCGTGGAGGCAGAGAAGGATAGAAGGGGACATGTTCGCCAGGTCCAGATCAGAACAACAACTGGATTCTTAAAAAGACCCATCACTAAAATATGTCTTCTTCAAGAAGCAGAGGATTAGGGAGGAGCTGTGGGGATTACAACCTGAATGACTTAAAACTACTATTCTTATAAGTACATAACCCAGTTGTAGTGTGTCTGCAGTCAGCTTCTAAAGAGTATTATGCAATACTGATTATTAGTGTTTAATTTTGCCTCCAATATACTTCGTCATTTATAATTATAGCCTGGGCATAATTAGGGGCCGGAATGTAGGAGCCAAAATTGGTTATGTTTTTTGTTGGAATCATATGGTTTGGGTTTTGTTATATTTATGAATTGATTTGTGTGATTGTGTTATTTTTTGTTCACTCGTTTATCATTATTGGGTGGGTGTGGGCGGTGCGCATTTGGGAGCCTTATAATTAGCCTTGCCGGCACGCCGGGGCGGGAAGTTTGAATGGCGTAGGGTGAGCACGGGGAAGGCTACCTCTTGTGTACCGCACGGATCGCACGGATCTCACGGACTGCACAGATGGAAGGTTTATTTTACTTTGCGTCGCCTGAGTCTAAATGAAGTCAGAAGTGTTTGAAGACTGTAAGTAATAAACCACGCAAACCAAGAAGCAAGTGTGGACATTGGCTCATTCATGTGCGCGTAAGACATTGATGGTTTCCCCTGCTTAGCCTACTGCGGCACGAATTTTATTGGTCCTCAGTTAGCCGCAAGAACACACATGTGACACAGATCACATTGATCACCCGGTAGTTATGCAATCTAGTTTTACTGCAACAAGGAATTTGCTTTGATTATTGACACAAAAGTGAGTGAGGTGTATGACATTAATTACCAGCACAGGACAACGGTACACATAGGTACAACAACAAAATATGTACAACACAGGTACACAAAATATATACATCATACCAATGTAAGCATTAGTTATAATACACGCGCGCGTGTGGTGGAATGTAGATCGTTCAGAAAGAAAAAAAGAAATAAGCCTAAAATTAAGTCTTGGCTCTGACTGGGCAGAAAACAAACATTTAATGTTTAATATTCTGATAGTCGCCTGTTCACAGGAGATTATTTGATACAGACAGAGTATTTGTCACGAGTTATTGCTTTTGTTTCCCATCTCTCGCTTTTTTATTTTTAATCGGGAACCGGACAAACCAGGGAGACGGGAGGGCGTGATGTTTTCGAGAATGTCTTTTGGACTCTCTCGGCTTCCGTCGCCGGAACAGTTTCCAGTTACTGACAGCATAGTGCTGCTGTTTATGTCCACTCTCTCTCTCTCTCTCTCTCTCCCTCCCTCTCTCTTGAGCGATTGAGTGAGGTCCAAGAAGCACAACACGTCTCGTCCTCATCAGATGACCGGAGCTCCAGGCTGTGAACCTCGACGCCATGGACTATCTGCTGGAAGTGAAGATAGGAGCTCTGTTCGGCGTGCTGTTCCTCACCCTGCTCTTCGGATTCATCCCTGCTCGAGTGAAATGGTTCAGGAACACTAACGGGACAGGTCGGTTCACGTCAAAGAGACAGCTCCAACAAGCAGACATCAACACCAGCGTTGGCAGTCATTAGACAGTTTTTTTTGGCTGGACGTAGGTCCCTTAAGATAAACAGTGTCTTTATCGTATGCTGTGTGTTGACATCTGTGCATGATCGAGTCAGTCTTAAAAGTGACGGAAGTTTACATGGGGTCTGGTGTGAGGGTCTGTGACGGTCCTACACATTTCTATGCAGGAGATAGTGTTGTGAGGGTAATCGATTACTATTGATACGGCAAAGCGTTGCTTGGAAAGCATTAACGGAGTGATAACAGTGGAGTGATAGAAGTGATTGAGTGGTTGATAGAAGTGACCAACCGTCACACCTAGCAAATACGTCAAGAAATGCACTTTAATTGCACTTGATTAGATCATCATGTCATCATATCAAATATGACGATCTGTCGGGTTTCTGAATTTGTGCACGTCATCAGTCAATCTGATCAACCTCAATCTCGCAACGTTTTAAATCAGTACCCATCAGTGAGCTTCCTGCTCTTCATCCTCCCCCCTCCTGCTCTGCAGTCACCTGACAGAGATGAAGCCAGAGGCCCACAGCTTTCATAGCTGACATGAGTTTTTCATGTATGACTGCTGCACTTTGGCCTTCTTAAATGGAAGTGAAAGTATCGTTTCTGCTTATTACGCCCTAGGGAGGTTTAGTGCTCCTCTGAGTCATGTTGACCCATTATGCTCTACTTATTGCCTAATTGATAATTGAGGAACAAATTGGAGAAGTTTCATCTGGGGCCTCGTATGTGAGATTATTGACAGGCCAAGTAACAAATAATGTGTTTATTGTAAAGTGTAACAACAGATATGTTTGTAGATTTGTTAGATGTTTACCAGGCATTAATTCCCTCACTGTATGTGTTAGTTCCTGCTGAGACGCAGATGTTCTGTCTCTCATTTTGCAGAGTCTCACCGCACTTTGCTGAGTCTGATCAGCTGTTTTGCCGGAGGGGTTTTCCTGGCAGCATGTCTGCTCGACATCATTCCAGATTACCTGTCAGACATCAGCACCGAGCTGGATGCCCGTGGAGTGAAGGTACAGGCAACGCGCTTCACCCTCATGTATGCTTCACTTGGACTAGTCTAATCTCTGTTCTCCCTGAACCCTGGCTTTTTCGGACGGACCTTTCAGACTCTGTTTTTGTCTTCCTAACAGAGCGATTTTCCTATTCCGGCCTTCATCATGGCCGTTGGCTTCTTCCTCGTCCTCATTCTGGAGAAGATGGTCCTGAGCTGCAAAGAGAGGGGAGAGTCTTCAGCGGAGAGGGCGCCCCTGATTCCAGACAGCAGAAATGAGCACGGGCACGGGCACGGGCACGAGGCCCTACACGACGTGGAGGGCAGCGGCCACCACGTCCACGTCGACTTCCAGGCTCACTCCCCGTTCCGCTCCTTCATGCTCTTCCTGTCCCTCTCGCTCCATTCGGTCTTTGAGGGACTCGCCATCGGCCTGCAAAACTCCGACTCTAAGGTAAAGAGCGGCCAAGCGGCTCGTATTCGTGGCTGGAGGCCGCTGGTTTCACAGACGCCTGCCTTGTTCCGTGTCCGGCTTCATTACAAGACCTGTTCAGTCTTGTTCTGTGTACAAGCGCTGCACATATTGAATGCAGTGTCTTAACGATCACATGTTGTGTATATCGCAACAAAAAAAAAAAAAGATGGCAGGGGGCAGAGGGTGAGGGTCGGATTCAGTGCATAGCTTCAGGACACTCAGGGTAGAAAAGGAATCTCATGGTCGTGTAAGTCTGATCTTTCAGACAGAGGAGGGTGAGGTGGAGGAGGACTGTAGCGGCTCTGTATTGACTGCTGACGGCGAGCAAAGTCTGCTTGGTTTAAGTGAAGAGCAAACGAGAGTAAACGAGCTAGAGAGAAAGAGACAGATAGAGAGAGAGAGAGACAGTGGGTGAGGCAGAGCAATCTCCTGTTCAGATTCATGCATGCGCGAGTGAGGAAACATTAGATGTTGCGATGATGCATAACACATTAGTAGTCAATGCTCTCAAAGGGAACTTGACTATATCTAAACATATTTGGAATTATGTCGAGAAAAGTGCAACTAGTTGAAACAATAATGGAGCAGAGCCAAAGAGTCTCAGTCGTTTTGTGCCACGGCTAAGCACACATAGGGAAGCTGAGCTGCGGCTCAGTTTGTCACCTTGCCATAACATTATCGAGACGGTCAGGACGAAACGGGTTCGGAAACCAGGAAATTGTCCGCATACAGCACAATGGGTTTCTGTTGGAGTGCAGTATTATATTAAATCATTTCGACGAGCAGTTTCGTTCTGGACGAGGGCAGGTCGTGTAAAACCCTTATCGTACTCTGTGTCTTAGAATATGTTGTTTCATGTTGGGAAATTCTATTATATAGCAAAAAAGTACAAGAAACAGTGAATGTGAGGCATAGAAGAATGCAGCGGTTTAGAGATATCATAAAGACAATTCTGGTGTGGTATAAACGTAGAGGAAAATATATCCAAGGGTTCATATGTTCGTTACCACATATATAATCCCTGCATTCCTTGCATGATCATATTAATCCGCTAGAATACACCTGACCTGTTCTCTTTACATAACCATGAACACTTCCTGTGGTTTTTCAAGGGTCTCTCCCCACTGACCTCTTCGTAAAAACCTCTCAACAAAGTGGAACCAACCGTTTTTTCTCCCCTCCTCCAGGTGATGGAGATCTGCATCGCCATACTGGTCCACAAGAGCATCATCGTGTTCAGCCTGTCTGTGAAGCTGGTCCAGAGCGCCGTGCAGCCGCTGTGGGTGACGGCGTACATCGTGGTGTTCGCCCTGATGTCGCCCATCGGCATCGCCATCGGCATCAGCGTGATCGAGGCGCAGCTGGCCGCCGGGGCGCTGATCCAGGCCGTCCTGGAGGGCCTGGCGGCCGGGACCTTCGTCTACATCACCTTCCTGGAGATCCTGCCGCACGAGCTCAACACGGCCGGCAAGCAGCTCATCAAGGTGCTCTTCATCCTGCTGGGCTTCAGCGTCATGGCGGCTCTGACGTTCCTGGGCTGAGGCCGAGCGTGGCCCGGCGTGCACGGACTGGACTCTGTCGTCTACTCCTGCAGGATGGTGTGCAGGAAGACAGACTCTCATCACTGGGGAAGAACGCTGTCCTGGCGTCTGAATCTTTTTTTTTTGTTTGTTTTTTTTAAACATGAACAGGGCGCATGAGGCATGTCGATGTTTTATTCCTGCAAATCTACTTTTAAAACATGTCATTGAGAAGCAGCCGATACATACATACATACATGCATATATATATGTAAAACTTGATTTTAAGAGGATTTTATTTGACAATACTGACGTGACTGATTCTATTCAGCTATCACGGGGCTTGTTTTTTCTAGACCTGCCTCTGGACCCGCCTGACAGCCCCGGTCTGACCTTTGACACTATTCAGGAAAGCACTGGAAAACACAGATACCCTCTAAGTAATTCATTCACAGCAGCACATCAGTTCTTGTTGGTTTTGTTTACATTTGAGTCCCAACTTATTCAGACTGCTTCCTCTCCCAGAGACACACTGACTGTGCCTTGTGCCTGTTGTGATATTCCGGAAATGTTCTTCGGTGCAGGTTTAGCTGAAGTCCCCTGTGAAGGGTCATTCCTGGGTGTCTCCAGGTCTAATTGAAAGGTACTGGACATTTTAGTGCAATGATTTTATTGTTTTTTTTAATGTGGTGTCCAGCACTGGGCTGTTTTTTTTACGTCTCATAGAAGGCTGTTTTTGACATGTCTTACTTTGGAAACTGACTCCCTGATGCCTTGTCCAGTTCTACACCAAAAGAATAACGAAAAAAAAAGAAAGAAGAAATTTGTTTATATTCTATTTGCACTTTTGTAATCAGAATCAGTGTTAATGTCTCCAGATGTGGCCCATCACTATCGTTTCCATCGAGGTGACCTTTGTCCCGGTTCAGTCTGTTCTGTTTTGCCACTTTTTCCCTCCATTTTAACTGGATCACACAGTAAATGCTGCTTCGGTGGGACACCTTATCTCACGTCGAGAGCTTTCGCTTCTCTATTTTTAGCACGGACGAACAGTAAAATTGGTACGGAGACGAGTTTGAAGTTACAGGGTTTGATTCCGCAAAATTTCCAGTCGTCGGGCCGAAATCAGAAGAGCAACTGGCCATCGGCGCATCCTGAAGGTGGCGTGGAGAGGCTGCGTGCTGGAAGCCTGTTTGTCATGTGACACGCGTGTTTGTCTCCTCATCAGCTCAGACGGCACACGGTGCACAGCTTCCACATCGCCCGCTGGATGTGTGCGTGTCAGCATGTGGCCTCTTCCGTGCAGACGTGTACATCAGTCACTTTTATCTTTCCTCTTTTTTTTTCCCCCTCAATCGACGATCATACGAAGCGGTGTGACGTGACTGTTCCCTAAAAGCGACTGCACTAGTTTCACTTGACTCTGTCACAACTGCTGTGTTATGTTTTTCTTTTTCACGTCTGTTTTTTTTTCATAAAGTACAAAAGTACAAAGTACAAGTACAGAAACAATGTCCGTCTTTGTGCAGGCGGAGTCATCTACTATTCTGTGCCTTAAGGCGATTCATCTCATCAGAGGTGACTCGAGTGTTTGTTTCCAAGTAAAGGAGGAAAACGATCCGCCTGCTCATTGATTGTGTGAAGAGGCCTATGTTCACTATCTATGTTCATAATGACCAATAAAACACTATTTTTCATTTTTTCCTTCAAACTGAATTCACACTGGTTAATACATCCTCCATAAAGAGTCTTCATGTGTTCAAGATATTGTGTCATATCACTAGTTTGACCTTTAAAGATACTGTAGTTCACTCTACTTTATACAGTACATTACAACATTATGATATATTACTCATATATTATTACATGTCAGTTCAGAGAAACTCCACTTCAAGTTGACAGGGATTGAAATGCATCAACAGGATCTTAGACTAAGCTTTTTATACTTTCCTGCTGTGTTATCTATGGTGCAGAGGCTGGTTTGATTCATTCCTGAGGCTACTTCCTCTTCCTGTTGGGGATTTCACTCAAGGTGGGTCATGTGCAGCTGATCTCTGGTGCTGCCACTGGATGGGAGTGTTGATCCTCGATGGCTCAGTATTGTACGGTGAAGGGAATAGCAGTAGCATAGAGTACACCTCAATGATTCATATTCTGAGTAACTCATGAACTAGAATATATCTGGACCTTTATCAATGCTACATGGGAAACGATTGCAGTGCTACAAACTACAATGAAGTGCCTGGCAGATATTTTGATCAAACATTACTTCACTTTTAATGATGAGTATATATATGTGATTATAACGTAACGGTATTAAAGTTCTCTGGATATGTCTGTTTGCTAATGTGGCAAGCAACATACTTTTGTTTTAATACTTCTATTTCAGACACATTTATGTGATTTTTAATCCACTATTTCAATGGCAGGAACCTGGACTTTGAGTATGTCTGATACTGTTGAACTATGGACAAAGATACGTCCATCAAACGCTTGAGTGCATTGTCTCAGAGCTGTTTTCCCTCGAGTAAGAGTTGACTTCTTAGGGATGTGTGGTCTCACGGGAGGCCACATGCCTCATTACCAGAGTGTGGTTTGTTGTTGCAGGGTCACACTGTGGTCTGGTGGTTTGTGCTGTTGCCTCAAGAGAAAGTCGCTGGTTCATGTTCCCTTCCTGTCCATGTCAGTGTGGAGTTTACACCGTCCAACAGTTACAGAGTGACGCAATCCTGAAGAAACTCCCAAACAAACAAAACAACATGCATTAACATTAGGGTAACATCTTCATATCACAATAATAAAAGTGCCTTGGTATTATCTATAGTTAAAGGCATTACCATGGATATGTAATGATATGAAAACATTTTTTTTAAAAAGTAGAAAAACTACAAAGACCATGATCCATAAAGTATAGCATGAGATGAGGAAACTGAAAACATGGTTGCTCTTTATTATTATTATATATTGTTTTTAGAGTTTTTCCCACATCTTCTGTTTTTCTTAATACTTATATAAAAATGAAATAAGTATCATTGCTGTGGAGCTTTCTACATTATTATTATTGACATGCCTTATAGTATTGCAACAACATATCGTACCATGAGCCTAATACTGAGATATCTAAATATCTTGAGATTTTTAATTGTTGCTCCCCTAATTGACATCCTTTAAGGTCAACTGGAGACTCGACGTTGCCCCTAGGTGTGAGTGAGACAGTGAGTGGTGTGTGTGCGGGTTGGATAATGGATGGATGGAAGGCCTGTCGTTGCAGATTTATACCACCCAACTGAATGCAATGCAGCCATCACAGGGTGACATAACCAGCGGGAATTCCTTTGCTTCAAAGGCCCTCACCCTATAGACTGGCACGTCCATGTCTGCTGCATTGTTAACCCCTGTTTGTCTCTGCCAGGCAAATAGGAGTTTATTCATAAGCATCCGCTAATGAGAGGTGCGGACGAGGGGAAACAAAGCGGCGTACAGTAGGTCTGCCAGGCCCGGATGACAGGGGCCTCAGTGTGTGGAGGAGGGAGACCCAGCGGAGCATCCAGCTTTAATGTGGGATGGAGGGATGCTCCCGCTGTTCTCCCACAGCTCATTAACCTCCTCCACCGGGCTCGCTGATGGTGCTCCGCTGTGTTCTGCCATCGTCTCCTAAGCCTACACACACAGGTTCTGCTTTTTTTCCATGCTGTGACAGCAGTCCCTACGCCCGGGGGTGCACAATGTTAGGAGGGAGGAGGCGTTTAAATTACGTAAAAACATTTCATAAATAGCTCAGTTCGCTTGCATTTTATTCTCGTGAAGGTTGTGGTCAAGAGACCAGCATCCATTTATATTAGTTCAGGTCAACCTTTCATTGATGCTTTACATAAACACTACAACATAAAGAATACAACTACATCTGTAAAACATTATTTAAACTTCGCTGTATGGGCCTCAAGATGAATCAGGCATAACTTTTGCCCCTTTAGCGTTTATGCAAACCTGAGCAAATTCTGTGTGAACACACGTCATTCTGAGCATGCATATTAATTCCTTTAAAGTGCCGTTCATGCTTTCTTCATTAACACCAAAGAAAGTTGCAAGATTTTGTTGCTAGTGGCGCCACTGGTTCCAGAGTGGCACCACTTCTTTGCCGAGTCAGGATAAGAACCAGCCACGTCAGAGGCTGTGGCTGTGTGAAAGTGGTTTGTGTAAGTCGGTTAAGCCAGGGTGAACTCAACTGTGCAGATGATATGATTAAAGCAATGTTTAACAAGAATATTGTTTGCAACTTGGCATCTTGGCGTGAATGCTAAAAGGCTAGCACAAAGAAGAACTGAGACGTTTTTGAACTTCTGACCTGATGAAAAAGACATTGTTGGAAAATGAAGGGCTCATCCAGATGGGAACAACTTGAGATAATTTTAAGGTAAACGCTGTGATGAGTCCAGAAGTCAGATGATAAGCAACAAAACAGACGTAGACGAGATCCTTCATTGAGGACCAAAGAGGCAGAAAGGCATTTGACATTATGTCCCAGAGCTGTTGTTACACACATTTCATTTCCAAATCACACATATTCATTTGTGTGCATAGCAACAATTAAGGCAAGGACCGTACAAGTGATAAAATCACAACGTCCAGTCAGTCATTGGAAGAGTTAAAGCGATTGTGATTCTCAACAAAAGTGATCCCAGACTGGCAGTAGGAGCGGCCTGGTGCTGTGCATTCATGGAGAAGTAGTAATCTGGGTCACAAAACAATCGGTTCCCTTCGCCGTGGACTTCAAAGGACGAGCGGTGTGTGACGCTGGCAGTGAGAGTCCTACACAGGTGGTCGTTCCTCTCATGGGAGCTGCCGCAGCTCAAACACCACTTTCATATCACATGTGCTGGTTTTTCTGGGACTGAGCCTGTGGTGAGAAAATGTCAGCTCATTCTCCAGGCTCATACAAAGTGATGGGATGTTACAGAGGTACGGTACACGACGTATATGAGGCCACGTGTCGAGCTGTAATGTTCAAACCTTTCATTTTTCACCGTTTTTAAGAGATACCATTGAAATTTCTTACCTTTATATTTTGGTTAAAGATTATCATATTATATTGTTTTTCATATAGTTTTATTGTGTTTTGGACCACAGGACCACTAAAGAGCACAGGGACAGTCCAGACCATCACCCCTCTCCTCTTCCTCCTCCTCCTCCTCCTCTGCCTCCCTCCATCCCAGCTCCTCCTTCCCCTCCCTGTTTGCATTGTGTAGATTAGATACTCATTGTAATCCACTGTGTCAGTTTTAATCCTGCTTTGAGTGACGTTTTCAGGAACTCCTCCCCTCCTGGTCCTCTCTCCTCCTGTCGTCTCCTCTGCCACTCTGTCTACTCCTGTCATCCTCTCTGCATGAGGTAAGTCTGCCTTTCTCCCTGCTTTAAACTACCCTTCCTCTGGTGAGAAAACAAAATGAGGTGATGAGCATTATGAGGGGAAACTGTGCGATGTGACAGTTAAAGGTGAGACATACCTTTCTGTGCTTTTGACTTCACTTACACTTGGGCCAGGCTTTTATATTTATCAGTCATGTCGATATACTGTATGACTGTGTGGTGTTTTATCATGATTCTTGGTGAAGCAGTTTTAAATTGAATTAATTTCAATGTCTGTATCTGTCACAATTACATAGACAATACTTGACAATACAAATTTTCGCTGCTAAATTATGAATGGCCTGAATGAGACGATATGCTTTAAAACAATAATTAAGTCAGGTTAAAAACTCTGACCTCAGTGTTTGATGGGTTTTCAAAATGCTCTTTTTCTGTTTTTATTACAATAATAAACCAATCCCATCGATTCTTCCGGCATCACCAGGCATTTATTTTTGCAGTGATGCTTAACTCTGTGTGGGAGTCAGTAAACACCTGTTGTTATGCAAGAGTGTTCCTGCTCCACCGATGAACAAAGAAAACACTCTTTATTCTCAATATTTCTCTGAGCCAAAGGAAAACGCTCGTCTGTGCTCGGGAAACCCACTTTTCATGCACAGGAAAATCAAAGAACTGAAGATATTAAGTACCAACATCACCTGTAGATTTCAGGATTCAGGACAGTGATGCCTGAATCACTGAAATGAACAATTTCAGTGTCTGGACGACTTTAAAAGCCTGGCGTCTCGCTCCGCCATCACCAGCGATGTGCTCATGTTCTGTTTCTGCCAATTTCTCTGTCTTCACAGACTTAGTTAAGCTGCTGGGAGACTCTGCAACCATGGCTGCTGTAAGTACTCTGCGACAACTCAAGTGTCACCTTGGCGCTGTGTTTCTGTGGTGGGGGTCTGGGATAAAAGCGTGGAGGTTTAGCACCGTCGGCACGTGAAGCTTCTTAATGCTGTTATTGTGCCAGCGGATGCTTGCTTGGAGATGGACTTAAGCTGTTTTTTAAGAAGTGGCTTTAGAAGTGCTCTCTGTAATCATGTGAGGCAGATTAAGTGGCCGTACTGTGGTGAGAATGGTTTGGGAGTCTGCTCGGGCTCAGATGGGTCACAGATTCACTACTGGAAGTGAATATAATGAGCTACCAGGCCTGAGAACAATGAAGTCACAGACAAACGCAGATGAGCAAATTTGTTGGTAGTAGGTGGCAGCATGGGCAAGAATTCAAAGGAAATGCCGACGTCCAATTATGCATGAATGTTTTCTTTTTTTTAATGACTTTAACGCAGTTATCTTTGCGCAGACTGGATCCTACAGGGTGGTGTCAGAGGAGGAGCAGGCCATGAGGTCTAAGCTGGAGCATCTGACAGTGAAGGATCACGGGCCAGTGTTTGGACCTTGCCACAAACTGCCTGGCCACACTGTGCAAAAGGTGAAATAAATACATAAGTAAATAAAAAGTTAGAGGAGTTGGGAGCAGAAAATCCTGAATCAAGTCCAGAGCTCTGTCCCTGCAGACCTCATCACCTGGCCATATTTTTCCTTCCCTTTGTTCTTCAGGCGAAGGACGAGCTGAATGAGACGGACGAGAGGCGGGTGTCGTCGCTGAAGGAGCTGCGGGCAGCGATGAAGGAGAGGGCAGCCGAGGGAGACGACCTGGCCAAGCTGGTGCTGGAGCGCTTCGGGGACAAACCGGACTCTCTGATGCTGCGCTTCCTCCGGGCGCGCAAGTTTGATGTGGCCAGAGCCCACGAGCTCATGAAGGGTGAGCATCTCTTACCTCACAGTGCTCCATACTAATGGCTTCTGTTTGGGTTTTCCTCCTTCTTCTTCTTATGAGGGGGCGCCTTCATACACTTTGATTCGTTTCTGCAGTTTTTAAATAGTTCTGCTAATTGAGGGTGAGACCTCATTTGTGCTCCGGGGTTTGCATGAATCTGGCCCACCACTGAGACACGGAGGCATGTGTTCATTAATTGGGGGCTTTTAGATCCCCCCTGACAAAGCCCTCCTTTGTGCCCTAATGGGACGGCAAGTTTACTTTACTTATGAGCGCCCGCTGTTCTCCTGGGAACTGACTGTGATGGTCTGGGAGAGGAGAGCAGATTAAAAAGCCAACGACACTCCAACGAAGAGGTACCGACCAGGCTGCCGGCTCTCTTCTTGTTACCGCATTGGTCATTGTTATAGTATATGAATATTAATCATTTCGCAAACTGTGTCTCCATCTATAACTATGAGCTTGAAATCAAAGCTCAGGCTCTATAACAACCCATCACATACATATAGTACATTATATATAATACTGTTTTCTCCATCCTACTACTGCCGTGAGAATGAGTCAGTTAGCGGGATCGGGAAATCTGATGTGAACGTGAACTAGACCAGTGGGGTTAATTGCGGCTTGCTAGTGAAACTTGAAACGCATGCACATGCAAGAGGACACACACACACACACACTCATTCTGGGTTAATTGATGCCTTCATGTGAAGGCTTAGAGACAGTGGTGTCTTTGTGTTTAACAACCTGCGCTGAACGCTCACACTGCACACAAAGGGCCCGAGCAGCATTAGTGCCAGATAAGAGAATGCAGCTGATTGCTCCCCTATAATGTGCATGTGTCCGTTTCCGTGTGTGTGTGTGTGTGCTTTGGGGTCCTGCAGGTTACGTGCGCTTCAGGAAGGAGTATCCTGAACTGTTTGAGAACTTGACCCCTGAGGCGGTCCGCAGCACCATCGAGGCGGGTTACCCTGTGGTCCTGCCCACCAGGGATAAGTACGGCCGCGTGGTGCTCCTCTTCAACATCGAGAACTGGGACCTGGAGGAGATCACGTTTGACGAGGTTCGATGAGAAAGGCTCTGTTGTAGGGCCCTCATTTAAAAACATACTCAAGTAAACTAATATCAGCATTGGTAAATGAGGTTAGCAATACATGCAAAATGTGTTATTTCACTGTTACACTGTGTAGAGCCTCCAAGTGTCCAAGTGGTTCATTTATTCTATGCACACAACATAATTAACTGGATAAACTTCCATATAACATGGGGTAGATGTATACATCTGTGTGTGTGTGTGTGTGTAACAGATCTTAAGAGCGTACTGTGTGATCCTGGAGAAGCTGCTCGAGAACGAAGAAACCCAGATCAACGGCTTCGTCCTGATTGAGAACTTCAAGGGCTTCACCATGCAGCACGCTTCAGGAATCAAGCCAGCCGAGCTCAAGAAGATGGTGGACATGCTGCAGGTTGGAACGCACGCCTCCAAGTATTCCTCGTTGTTCGACCTGTGGCACAGCCCACCCCACCACACACCAACTGTCTCGTGTGTCTGCTTTCCCTGTGTTTCCGTGCAGGAGTCGTTCCCTGCTCGCTTCAAGGCCGTGCACGTCACTCACCAGCCGTGGTACTTCACCACCACGTACAACGTGGTCAAACCGTTCATGAAGAGCAAGCTGCTGGAGAGGGTACGGACACAGGATGGATAGACTCTTTGTTTTACCTGATCTGCTCCGGTCCCCCTTCCTGTGAATCTTTCTCCTCCATTCTCTCCGCAGGTCTTTGTTCATGGCGACGACCTGGACAACTACATCAAAGAGTTCGATGCAGACAACCTGCCGGCAGATTTTGATGGGAAAGCCTCGGTTGCCGACTGCCAGGCCATCGCCACCAAGCTTTTTGGCTCTGAAGACACTGCTCTCTGAGAGAACAGTCTTCAGAGCTATAGTGGGCTGCACCCTAGATGCTTCTTTTGTGATCAGATCACATATGTGGTCTACTTTGAAGCTAGGTTGACAATTCTTTTTTTATTATTATTATTCAGACAGTGTCTAGAGTTAGGATCAGGAGATGGAGAGAGAAAGATACAGATGAAGGATGTTTAGATATTACAGAGAGAAGATATGATGGTATATGTTGTAGCACAGACATTATTGGGGATGTAGCCGACACCCAGGAGTTGGAGCCATTTGCCTTAAAAATTGTCTTCACAACGCACATCAGCCTTGTGCCTACAACTTTGTCAGATGATATTTACAGAAATGCATCACAGACTCGGGACGGATTGTAGAAGGGTATGATGAGGGGAAAACGACGAGGGTGTATTTTGTGATTGAGTGTGGTTTTAGGAGCTGGAGCCTCCTGATTCAGTGCCGTGGAAACAGTTCTTTGACTCGACAGCTACGAGTTGAAACAAGCAGGTGCCTGACATACCACAATGATCCACTCTGCAATTTGCACTGGATTGAGACATGTTCAATTAAATAGATTTTTTGTGTGTTTCTTGAGTTTTATATTAATTGTCATTTGTCTTCTTGATATCTGCTGTGGAAAACATAATGGACCATAACGCTACCAAAATAACTTGTAATTAAAAGTATGTCAAATACAGTGACGTATGAAGTACAACATTGTATTTGCCTCTAGAATTAAGCGCATTATATGTACAGAATATTATATATTATAAAAAATTATATAATATAAAGGCAGTGATACTCAGGAATACATGCTTCCACCTATTATCTAGACCACTTTATATTTAGTGTCTCCGGTCAACCTTAATGCATGTTCTTGGGGAAAAACAGAAAAAAATGACCGGGAATGGGACATGAACTAATAGCGGGAACAGCTGCACCTTTGTTACCCCTTTCATTTATTCCACCAGAACGGTTTCAGTGCTTGTTCTGGGCTAGTGCTAGCACGTTAAACTGAGAACCAGCTGCTTCGCAACGCTCTAGACCTACGTCATTACGTCACAGCGTACGACCGTTACGTCCCCACCGGTCCGTCTCCAAGGACCAAGCCCACGATATCAATTGTGGATTTCTCCTCGGCTGCCCGCTGCTGTCTCACTCTCTTTTTTTGGGTTCCTGTTGTCTTTTATTAGCGTCCTTAGCTGCCTTTTGATCACGTCTGTGGCATCCTCTGGCTTAAAGAGTAGCGAAGATGACAGACTTGTTGTTTTCGTTGGGGTCACTAGCCCCGCCCCCCAGCCCAGAACCAGGAAACCCATGGATGTAAAAGGGGCATCTGTTACTTTATTTACATCCGGAGGAAAACACAACATAAAGCCAGGACAAGTCAAATCCACAAGTTTGGGTTCCTTCAAAGTGACTATTTGTTTGTCATTTAGAAGTCATATTAAATACACCACTAGGGGGCACAACTATGACAACAATCACAAAATGTCCTTATAAAAAACTACCAATTTTGGATAGAAAACAGGATTATCATTCAAGACCAGGGAAGTAATTTAACTTGGTAGTGAAGAGACATGGAAGCTGTTGTTCTTTTGAGAAAATAATTTATTTTGGAACACAATAACCATATTTTCCTCACATAATTGGATCACACACTCCACTGGTTTTCTTCAACAAAAACTCCCAGTGTTCAATGTTCAGAGTACACCATGTTGTGTGAATATGTGCCCCCTCTACTTGATGCCACATCCCTCAACTATCTTGCAGCGGTGAAACTGTTTGGTAAAACAAAATGGAAGTCTGTACGAAGATGAAGAGATTCCAGATTAAAAAAAAAAAACACAACACTGAGCAATCATCCCTATCCAAGTGAAGAAAAAAAAGTTTCCATTTAGGTTCTTCTGTTTCAAGCAATTCAAATCGAGTCGTCAACCTCGAAAAACAAAAACAGAAAAAAAAAGATGGCTGAAGCACCAAGTAAGGATACATAAAGCAGAGCACTTTCTCAAAGAAAAACATTTCTGATGCCACAAAATCAGCTTCGAGCAAATGAAACGTTTTGGTCTGATATTCAATAACACAATTTCCTGTCATATTAGCATTTAAGTAACATGAGAATCCCTCCCTGGGTGGTTATTGCCTTTATTAAATTTTCATATTTGTTCCCTTAAATATTTGAATGTACACTATATTTATATATTTTACTTTCTCTTTTTTCATTAAAGTGAAGAAGTTTTGGTTTGTCAATCAGAGATGATGAAATGACATAGCATCCACATACAGTACTAGTCAACACTCACACTCTGATGCATTTGCACAAGTATATAACACAAGTAGTCATAACAACAATACAAAATACAAAACAAAACAAAAAAAAACATCTTGAAAAAAATACATCCAAATAATACATCCAAACCTGCATTTTTGTGCAAAGTTGGGGGGGAGGAGGCAAAGATCTCAAGAAGAACACAAATGGCTCTCAGGGAGGAACCTGGATTTGTGCTGGTGGTGTCGTCAATATTCCATAGATTTTTCCACACAAGCCACAACAAATCCAACACAAAATCAGTTCGGCTCTGTTGAAATGAGAGCTGTGGACACTGGGCACCAAATCACAGTCTGCTGACTGTTGCCATGAATGACTGGCAGTTGTAGTTGGGTCTCCCTGACAACAGATGGCAACAGTGGTTGTGGTTTGAAAGATGCGAGATGGGAAGAATGGGAACGCTGGCACAGACAGGACATGAGCAGGCTTAGAAACTAGGGACGTGACGGTTCATTCGCTTTGAATGTGTTGGGTATTAGCCACAGTTCAATGCCAGTGCCATTATATCCTAGTAGTTGGCATTCACAATACATTAAAGTAATAACTATGGCTTCCCGATACGATTGTTTTTTTAAATCTGTGGAGTAAGAGGAAAATGGACCTGGATGTGTTCTTGGTATTGGCAAATACCCTGGGCTGAGAGATGAAAGTTTTAGGCCGAATCCTGCTTTTTTTTTTCTTTCTTTTTTTTTAATTCAAGCTGAGCCAGCAATGCTGAGATTCCTGCCTGGATTCCATAGTACTGGCACAGAATCGCTTCCAGAAAAACAGGTTAAATATAACCCAGCAAAAGAGGCTCAGATCTGATTTCAGTCAAACCTCTGAATCGGTATTACGGAGTGACTGAGGAGGAGTGAGAATAAAGTTTTCTGTCCCTTTTGCAAAATCAGCAGCATTAAAGAGGGGATCTCACAGTTTCAGCTCTGATGTTCTGTGCACTTTTACAACAGACAGTGAATTAGTATTTTGATTGTCCTTTCATGCCAGACTTTTAGGACTCTCACAAGCAGCACTGCTGTCTATCACCTGCATTTTGTTCCATCTTTCAAACCATGAAACTGTCCCATCATAGTGTTCTGGAGCAGGTTTCTGACCTGGCTGGACTCAAAGAAGCATCCAAAGCCCTTACTAAAAAGGTTTTGCCAGAAAGATTCAGGTTTGGAAACGTCCACAGGTCCCATTATTGCAGAACTAGTTCATCAAGACACATTTGAGATGGATATCAGCAGTTTCTAAGTCCACCCTGCTGTGTTGGCTTTAACGCTTATCCCAGGTAAGAAAATAAGAAATGCTTTTCAACAAAACCAAAAGAAAGATTCCCTTGCATGAAAGTATGTCTCTTCTTTTCCCCCCGGCATGCAGTGTTCTCCATCTAACGACACAACAGAACTATCACCAGTATTTTACGAACAGTCCACTAAAATAAATGTTTGGTTCAGAGTTGGTATCCTTTGCCCTCCTACACGTCGCACCTCACAGCTCAAGACTATAAAAGAGAGAAATCTGCTTCGTCACTTTCATCACAGCAACACCAGGGCCCGTCAGACTCTCTGCTCGGAGCCATCCCAGCACCGAATCAGACGCTTTGCAGGCTGGAGGCCCGGGCCGCTCACAGGCGAGTGGATATCAAGAGGGTTTGGCTGGATGTGCAGCTGATCAAAGGCAGACGGAAGAGTAAGAGGGCTCAAAGACACGGACAGAAGACAACGGGGCGGGGAGGGGGACACTTGAGTCATCTAACGTTTCGTTATCATCCTCGCTCCCTCCGATTCCTGCACTCGGTCACGTGGAGCTAAATCGTTTACTACCTCGACGGCTGCTTTTTGACTAATGGGAGGGGGGAAAAATAATAGAAAGAAAGATTGTGTCTACGGGATGTAAAGTGCACTGAATCAAAGTGATAGAATGTGAGTGCGGGAATGTGCATGGACCCCCACCACCCACCACTCCCTGGGGTTTGATCCCCGTCCTGGTAAAGCACTGGCATTGACAAGTGCTAGAGACGATGTCAGCAGCTGGAATTGAAAGTGTGAAATCCCAACGTAATACCTTTTTTTTTCTTTGCGACTGAACATTTTCAACAAACGTCAGAGCGACAATTCTCTCGAAAGAACGGAAATCTGCAGGTTCGCACAGAGTAAATTCGGATCGCTCCCACCGAACAAAGACGACATGCTCCGTCGCGGGTCTGGACCCTCCGCTGATACAGACACACACACACACACACGCACGCACACACACGCTTCCCCAGTGGTTTAGACATACATACTACAAAGACGCTGTGTTGGTTAAGACAGCAGACTAGGCTACGTGGCCTTGGCGGTGATAAGCAGTGAGCTTCTTACAGGTGCCATAAAAGGACACAGACTGCAGCACAGTTCTTGTTTTACAGTAATAGGAGGCTTCATGTGTGCTCTTGTTGTTTAAAACTGGACTACTCTAAAAGTGTTGCTGGCACTTTCCTCCCGGTGCCAGCTCGGTTCGGTCCCTCCTCATATGTGGTCAGCGCCTCCCGTTAGGCCCAAAGGATCACTGTTGTGTACATGTCGAGAGACTTTCTCGATCCCACGAAATGGGATTTTAAAAAAAGAAAAAAAAAAAAAAGAGCACAAAGGCAGTTAGTCGTTGTCGTTCCTTCACGTTACTGTAAGGTGATGGTGTTTGGGAAGGAGGGCCGTGGTGGCGAAGGCGTGGGTCAAGAGTGTGACTATGGGAGGGGGATAGCACCAGAGGAGAAGGCAGAGAAGAGAAGAGCAGTTTATTGTGTAGTTCAGGTGTCTCCTCAGTTGCTGGGACAGTGAAGGGGGGGTGGGGGGGGTGGTGGAAGCAGGTGGGAGGTGAGTGAGGGCGGGGGGGGGTGAGACCAGACAACACAGGTGAGAGGGTTAAGCTTTCTCCTCTGTGCAGGAGCTCTCACTCAGGTGTGCACTTTGGCATGGCGGTTTCTGTTTCTCCCACTGGCACATGGCGTTGGCGTAACCCACGATCACCTTGTCCATCCAGGTGAGAGGCTGGGGGAAGAGCACGGCGCCCTCGAAGAAGCCCAGGTGGCCTCCGTGTAGCGTCAGGGAGAAGATCACGTTGGGCATCTTTGCTGCAGGGGGGGGAGAGAGAGAGAGAGAGGGGGGGAGAGAGAGAGATCGAGGTTTCATAATAATAATAATAATAATAAACAGGCTCCAGCACAGTGTCCCAAGGTCAACATTGGACGCATACACAAATATGGGCCAGCCAGGGGCTGTTTTATGCCCATTACAGATAGCGAAGGGTGTGTATATGTGTGTGTGTGTACGGTCAGACAGATAACAGCATGAGTCAGTTTAGGGCAGGGATGTTTAAACATGTAACTCCCACTACTAGAAGTCCGAGCCGGTCGATAAGACGCACTAATGCAGTTTCTCTGAAACATTGGGACACAATGCTCCCTCAGTTCCTTCCACATAATAACGGCACGATAATGAAATGTTCAGGTGTGCCTCGACTTGACTGGGTGTCGCAGGCCTTTCTCGTTCAACCTGGCGCCTTGTGAGCACAGGGGAAAGTATGCGGACACGCCAGTCTGTACTCATCCTGGGCGTGAGAGCCATAGAGAGCTGCAGAGCTGAGCTCTTCCCACATCATCATCATCATCCCCCCACGTTCTTCTCTCGTCTAATCTACTGTACGGGCCTGTGCTGCTGCAGCCCATGGACTGTCACGCAGCGTGGGCTCCTGAAAAGGATTGGCCCGGATCTCTTTTATTCCCCAGCTCTTATCTGGGTCAGTGGGTGAGCCAGATGCAGCTGAATAGTGAGTAAGATTGGTCCGGGGGCGCTTTTCGCCACTGCGCGTTATTCATGTCGGCTGCTGAGCTGCACTGGGACACAGAAGCCACCGCTTCGACCTGAGCTGAGTGACAGCTGGGAACGCCACGGTCCCGGACAGACGAGCTAAAATAAGACGTCCCGACACATGGCTTCGACAGCCACTGGAACAAATTATTGTCTCGAGCTGGCGCTTAAATCAAGCAATTCAGAGGGATTAATTAACGATAAGTTTCATGCACACTATTACAGGGGCACTCAAGAAGGACCCTGACCTCTGGACCGGGCTACGTGAGTCACACACAAACCTGTAAATATTTCTGATAAAACTAGTGTGACCTAATCTATATCTAACAGATGACTTAGACTTTGAATATCAGCATTAGCAGCGAGGTTATGTAACTGTTGAGCCTGTGCAGAACATGTCAGCCAAAGGTATTTCTCTCCGGAGACACACACAGTGGATAGAGTCACACGCCCTTCCAGCCAGAGCTCATCCAGTCCCCTCTCCACACCCACGCAAACACCCCAACTGAGATTTCCTTTCTCCAAACAAGTGGCCACTAGTTTCAAATATAACACAGGCTGCAGCATTAGAGAGTACGTCATTCAGAAGCATTAGGAAGGCAGATTGCAGTCCACAACTTTCAATGTCGAAGACCAAAAACAGAGTTAAACTCACTCGACAGACATTTTGGTATTCCCACCATGGCTGTGACTCACAGCGCTGAACCCTGACCCAGTGAAGGAGCAGCGCCAGCTCATCGGAGGGCATTTTGTGATCGTAAAGATGCGTTTCTGGGAACTCAGTCTGGGCTGTCACAAGCAGCCAAGAGTTAAATAGGACAGGACAGTTCATATCAAATCAATGCCGACTCGATGAAAGATAACTGTGCTGCGGTTTGTCTGCGGGTTTATCTACTCCACTTGACAAACTCAAGGACTAATGTGAATTGATTTCTAGATTTGTCTGAAGTACTCGGTACTGACAAGCGCTCTCACATCAAAACCGTATTAGAGTATTCAGTACATAATATGATATGACTGTTATTGTAGAATTTTGAGCATCCCCTCCCCTTTTGTTCCTTCCCGAGTGGAAGCACATTCCTGCAGGACCAATTTACTCTGACGTGCTTGGAGCAGCATTTTCTGGCCACTAAACCAGAGCTGCTGAATTCTCTCTGAGGACAGGTGACGTTGAACAAAACCAATAAAGTGGAAACATAGAGGATACAGAGTTACTGAGCCCTCAGGGTCAGTGCGTGATAGCAAACGACGTCACTCAGTGTTTGTTCCTTTAGCTGAAATGTGAGAGGTTCCATATGAAATAGATGGAGCTCGCTGTTCCTGCTGGTGAATTTAACCTGAGCAATGATGCATTTATCGAGGCCGGGACAGTCATCAAAGTTACCTGCTAATGTGCGAGGGATGGTGAGCAGCGAGTCGTGAACCAGCGGATCATCTGAAGAGTTCACTAGCAGCAGTGGCACCTTCACCTGGAGAACAAAAGAGAAAACACTGGTCAAACAAACACACAAAAGAGAGAGACGAGAGGCGAGGCGAGGTGAGATGATAAAAGCGTGTCTTACATTGTGAATGTAATGTACGCAGCTCTCCTTCTCGTAGTACTCTTTGAGGGAGCTGTGGCCGTGAAATTTCCTTTGGAAACACACAAAGAGAGAGGACGCGTCATCAGCTTCGACTCCCAGACATCAAAGACACTTCACAGTCCGTCCACCGACAGCTGACATTATCGCAGGTGGTGGATCCAAATGAGTAATGCTGGGCGAGGAGGAGAAATCCACGCACCTCATGATGTTGTCGTCGATCTGCATGAGGGACGTGGCCGTGTACAGGCGGCCGAGGTCTGCGTCGATCATTTTGACCGAGCTTCCCCCGAACAGGCTGTGCCTGGAGCAGGACGCACAAGCAGGGAATGCAGCACTCACACATGGAAATCAATGAATACTATCCCTAAGCGAGTGACAAAAATGACTCAACAGACCACCCTCCACCCCCTGCCTGTGTGAGACTGAGCCTTCCCCGGATCCTCCGTTCATAACAGTGTGTAACCGATGAACCGGTTTACCTGTGGGATGGTTTGTTTTGGAACTTTTTTCACCTGTCTCTGTTGGAAGCATCTTGTTTTTCACCCAAAATAAGTAGCTCATAAGTTCAGTTTAGCATATTCAGTATATCAACAACTTTTCACATTCTGTTTTATCCACGTTTGAAGAAACATCCCAGGAATGCATGACCGGCGTGTGAGAGGTGCTCAATCCTATTATTGTCCATTTTGCCTTAAAAATGTCCCTCAAATTATCCTCAAATAACAATAGTGGCATCCACTGTCAATAACTCATATAATCAGGGAAATAATAAGACTGAGTGTCCTTAATATTAGACTTCACCACGTTAAGTCAACAACATTGTCTTATGGCATTTAATCCACATGAAATGACTTTCTACATTAATGTTACTCCAATGCTGTAACAGGGACCTTAAATTACCAGCATAGCATACTTATAATTTAACTAATTATGTGGAGGTTTAAGATGTTCTAATGAACCACAACCAACTCTCTTAATGTTGAGTGTTTTGAGTAGTGCAAAAACAGGAACAAAACTGAAAACTAGGGGGGCGGGTGAGTTGGTGGTACCTGTGTGAGAGGATGATTTTCTTCATGTTGTCGGCCATGAGAAAGTTGTAGAAGCGCCTGAACTGGTCCCACTGTAGGAATGTTTCCTGGGCCCTGAGAGGAAAAAGACAAACACACAGGAAGTTAGCTTTGTGAAGCCCGTCTGCATTCCAAACAAGACACTGAATGTGCCCGTTTAATCCAGTGGACAAAGAGTCACGCTGATGGTGAGAGTAGCATTGGTGCTGGGCATTAGTATGTCGCTCACTGATGGAGGACCCCACCCACAACAACTAGCTGTTTAAGAGCCTGCAATGTGGTTACATTTGGGGGGTTTCAGGTCAAATATGTGTAATAAAGTCCCAGATACAATTCGTTAATCACACACTACATATGGAAAACTAAAAGGGAACAATGACAGCAGAGCCAGCTCTGGTTTGGATCATGAATGACTTGAAACGGGGAATCTGTTTAAAGGGGAAATTTACAAATCCAGTCTGAGCCTGTGCATCGCAGGCCTCCCTCCCGGCCTGCTCAGACTCACAGAGCCAGCCTGTCGTGTCTGCCAAGAGACGCTGGTCACATTACAAACACAGGGAGAGGGGTGTGACTGGGTCCAAAACGAACACTGGCTGCTCAGCCGGCTACTACAACACACCCGTGCCGTGTGTCGTAGTTTCAAAGCAGAGACACGGACATGCTACATGTCAGACAAATGGAGGACTGTGCACAAAGCCAGTGATTCTGGACATGCTGTCAAACAGCCAGCTCAGGTCGATAGATTGTACAGGCAAACGGATTTGGGGCAAAGATGTATAATCCAGAATAGTGAGTAGCCTGAACACACACACACACCCACACACACACACAGTCCATCCACATTACAAAGTACAAAGAGCAAACTGGAAAAGTGACTGGGTGAACCAGTGCGGCGCAGAAAAACAAAGGCAACTCCGGTCAGACTTTCACAACTGGTTGGTCTTGTTAGTTAGTTCAGAAAACACTATTTGTCATTTAGGATCTAACTGGTCACAACAGCGTTGTGATTAAGCAGCTGATGAGAGAAGGCCGGCCGAGCCGCGACTAAAATGTGTGAGTACGTTATATAAGCTGTAATCAATTTGTGGCTTATAATTAGACCTGTGTAATGCAGGGTTATACTGGGGGGCTTCGGTCATACCGTTACAGCACATGACATGGCATGACATGACATGACATGACATGACATGACCCACCTGAGAGCACTGTAGCCCTGGCACACGCTCACACAGCACAGCACTCGCTCCTGGTTGACGCTGTTCTCGCCCAGGAACTTGCACACGATGTTCCCGCCCAGGCTGAAGCCCACCACGATCAGCTGGGTCTGAGGGTACGCCCGCTTGATGTAGCCCACCATGGAGGCGAACTCCCACGTGCACCCTGAGAGCGGGACAGACGACGAGGCCGTCAGCCGTCGATACGTGATGGGGGGGTGGGGGTGTGGAGGGCGCGGCGGTGTCTCCGAGCTCAGCACTTCCAGGATGAAGGTGCCTTTTATTCAATACGAGTCTCGGTCGGGAGTCTTTTTAAAAACCAGGCTCAGGTGTGAAACCTTATCCCGGGACTCTGAGAGCCTCTGTAGCTCTCACAGCCTTTTAGCTTCAGGAAGATCCATTATGATTACTGGGACTGAACCGCATGACATCAGAACGCAGGCGCAGAGCCGCCAAATGATATCATTAGAAAAAAAAACAGTGAATTAATATTCAAGCTGCGCTCACTGCTATGAACACTGCCACTGGCTAGAGCTTTTTAATCCTAACCCACAGCTGATGCTTGAATAGAGCCAGCAGATATGAGCCACAGAATAACAACGTAGTACTAATCACTCGACCTTATCAAATCTCCGTTTTCCCCCAAATTCTAAAATCTGGATACTCCTAGTGCATTGTGGGGGTGGAGGTGGGGGTGGGGGTGGGGCTGGGGGGCAGGTTCATCTGGTTCTCACCGTAGGTAAACATGCGTGGGGAGGTGAGCTCTATGTTGGGGAGAGCGCCCAGGTGGTTGAGCACGGCACAGCGGTACCCCTCCTTCTGCGCATGATCCACAAAGGTTCGGATGTAGTGCTTCTCGCTGTGGTTCCCAATACCTGGGCAGATCACCATGGTGATGTCACCTGGAAAAACGCAGGCCAAGGCCAAGGACAGGGGAGTAGGTAAGAGTGTGTCACACAAGTGTGTCAAAAAAAGAAACCAGGCAAAGCTCCAACCTATCCAAAAACAAAGGATTAAGTTGTTTATCTGACAAATATAGCTGGAGCGAAAACAAGAGCGGGAGTAAGCTACGGCATGTTTCGCTCGGTCACATGTTCCACTGTCATGAGGATCCTAAGCTTTGTGGGAGGATCACGAGAACAAAGTGGAGTCTGGGGCAGGGTCAGGGTTCGGCCGAGGCATTTCAGGGTAGGGAATCCATCATTAAAGCAGCTCACACACACACACACACACACACACATGTGAGCGTGGAAATCATTCCTTTAAGTCAGAGCTGAACTGACAACACCCTGAAAGTATGTGTTAAAAAGAAACAATAGTTTCAACAGGATCAATCACCTCCTGTTCGGTGGTCCCCCATCGGCTCAAAGAGGTCAAAGGTGGACGTGGCCCCGTCCTGCATGGGTAAGTACTTCCTGACTCCGCTGGGGTGAGGCGAGTTCACGCGGCCCAGTTTTCCGTACAGTGCCGTCTGGAGGTGACCGCTCTTGCCCCACAGTAAGGGAGGAATGTACCTGGAAAACACGGAAAACAACACGGCTGCTGAATCTGATCTGAATAATTAGCTTATTCAAGGCCATGCGCCGGAGAGAGGCTCCAGGTCAGCTCCCAGAAATAGCACCGAGACTGTGTGACCGCATGCACATTTGCATGGGTGGTTAATGGACAAACACACACACATACACGCACCAAAACACACACGCAGGTGAGTGCAGTCTGGCTCACACAAAGTCACATCTGTGTTGAGGGCCGGGTCCACGCTCCTCACTGACATCACTGATTAACTTCAGTCGGGTTGCTATGTTTGAGAAGTTATGCCGAGCATGTGCACTTGCGTTGCGTGCGTGGCCCCTGTGGGCGTCTGCTGTAGGAGTCGAGTCTTTGGGTTGCGTAAGGATGCCTTTGAAATATCCTGTACTGTGTTGTGCATTATCACTGTGAATCACCGTCTTGTTTTCACACTGAGAGCGACCTGACAGGAAATACCTTTAAGAAGCTGTTGTTTTATGTTGGGTTTTTTTTTGGCCCTATTGTACCACTGACAGGAAAAGGAAATCAAATCAAAGCAATATTTCAATAATGGACAGAATTTGGGTCAAAGGGAAATGCAATAACAATGTGCTTGTCTGCCTTTGTCATGTAATGCAAGTTGAAAAAATCTACAGTTAATCTGAGAGAATATCTCTAAAAGTCAAATTAACCTTGGTCTTAGATGAGTACAGGTTTCACATTCTCACAGGGTTCAAGAACAACCCATTAACAAACATCCAATTCCCTTCTCCTCGCTCTCCTCCAGTTACATAACATCTTATCCTGATTCCTCCCTGGCAGACTGGCTGACAGCAAAGTGAAGAGCGGACCATCTTGGATGAAGCCATCTCAAAGATCAGCGGACCTGTGAAACTGCGGAGTGCAGATTAGACGTGCGTACGGACGAAAACACCGGAGACCACAACGGCTTCAATTACATCAACAGTTACACAAGCCCCTCCAGCCCCGTGTTGTCTCCTCTTTAACAGGGTGTCCCAACAATTACAAAGTACACTCTTACATAACAGGCCCGTCAGTCAAAACGCGGACGACTTCCATTTGGCGGTAATGTAATCATCTCCTGCATGCGCCGAGGCCGGGCTTAACCACGCTCTTCTAGAAGGTGCTGCGCAGGCTTAAGCTACGACTGGATAAACTCATTGTTGTAATGCGGACGGGTGGGTGTGGGTGGAGGGATAAGCACAGCGCCAGGCTAGTTGAGTTCATCGCCGGGAGGCTGTCTCTCAGAGCTGTTAGGCAACGGCCGAGGGGAGCGGATGCAGCAAGGCGATGTGATAAAGCAAAGATCTGAAGTCCAGAACAAAGTCCAGGAGTGAAGTCCCAGAGGAGCTTCTGAGCTGGGAATATCTCCAACATGAGCTCAGAGACTTTCTAGGAGAAATGGGTGGAGGACAGTCAGGTGACACACAGTAGATATGACCTGCAACACCCACGCCGAGCCGGACATTAATCGTACGTGACTTCAGCCACGTCTCTGTGCTTCCAGCCTGAACTCTGAGATGAAACTGGCGACAGAAAAGTCAAGACGCACGCGCTGAAAAAGCAGCTTGTTATGTAGCGTCCCCTGTGTGAGCCAAACCCCGGCCAGCGTGTTCCAAAACAAAAACGCCGTCCACCCTGTTAACCTCCCCGCGTCCCTCCTATGCTTTCCGTTGGGCAATTGATCTCTGTTACGCAACACCGCAGGATGTCATTACGAGCGGAGTGAGCCACGAACGGGACTTCTCAGCAACGCGGAGACGCTCCGCTCGGACCATGCCGACACCGACAGGCTCCCCGGACGTCACCCCAGCAACGTGGGAGGTCGAGGGGACGAAATGATAACAAGCCGGACCCGGGTGTACGCGGCGGTCTGAGGGTCACTGACACCGCAGCTGAAAGTCAAAGGGCTCGGTGACTCTCGGTTACATAAGGGGACACACGTGACGGACGCTGCCCTGCCGCAGCGAGGAGGCCGCGAGGCCGATCCCCGCTCAGCACAAAAAACAAAACAAACAAGTTCATTTAGTTTTAAAGGTCCGACGACAGAGTTCAGCTGGATTACGCCGCACAACCAGTGGTTTGAGTCGGTTGCTATGAGGCCAGATGGAAGATTAAAATGATAGCAGACACCCGAGTCCCCCCCTGAGGGGGCGACGTGCATCATCACGTATGCAAATGCTCTCCCCTCGAAGCGAATGGGTCTATATTTATAACACAAGGGCCACACAGAGCCAGGCCACCTTTGGGATAACACCCCCAACCCCAAAAAAAGAAAACACATGACTGCTCGGTCTTTGTATCAGAACGGGGGTTAAAAGCCAGACACGGCACCGCCGACAGATGGGACCACCTCGGGACAGGCCGCTACCTTGGCTGCAGATGGCCCGGCTAATATTTCCATGGTGATGCTGCTGGGTGAGAGACGGAGCTGCGGACTCACTCTTTGGTCAGCTGGGGACAGGACTTGAGGAGGAAGCGGTTGAGGGCCGTGTCCTGGTAGGTGAGGTCCGGGGGTGCGGTGGGGCTCTTGAGGTTCAAGCAGCGGACGATGACGTAGAGCACGGTGGCCACGGCCGCCAGCTTCATGCCATCGAACATGGCCGGCAGCTCCGGGGAGATGGTGTTCACGTCCGAATCGTGGGTGTTCATGGTTACTCTGGAGGACAGGACCCGAGAAAAACACAAATAAGCCAACATTTCAGATGTCAATCGGGCAAATGAGCATATAAAACAGAGGTTATTCCTTGTGTTAATGGTGGGGCCAAAAATGGGACAAAGCGCGGATATGAAAGGAGAAAGATCTGATGATCTGTGACGTCTGACTGACCTGAATAGTCCCCTTGGTGCCCAAGGCGCGGTAGCAACAGATCTGTGGGAATACAGAGTGAGAGCAACTCCTTCAGATAAAGACCAGGCAGTTATTTAATACACTCAACTTAATTACATTGAAGCTTACAAAAGAGCCAATGGGAGGGTTTACTACACCGAAAAAAGAAACGCAGAGAAGGAAGTAGAAAGAGCACAGAAATGTCCGCAGCCTGAATATCAGCTTAAAAAGGGGAAGCTGCAGAACGGGATTTCACAGAAACAGCCGACGGTACTTCTACCTTATTATGAAGAAACCATCGGCAGAAATGTTTGTATTTACTGGTACACATGATGACATACTGCCAAAGAATTCAAAGCAACAATAAAGAAACAACTAGACTTCCTACTTACATTTAAGGTCCAAAAACGACCCGGTTCAAAAAAAAAAGTCTGAACGCGTCACAGTGATGTGGTCGCACCTGAAAAAAAAAACAAAACACAAAGTAACGCTGAAATACAATGCAGCATTGATTATAGGACACGCCACAGTCATTGTCTTTCCTGTTCTCTGTCTGCTTAGCCCAGTGTCCTGACTCGAGGTCAAACGTCCCATTAAACAGTGTAGCTATGAAGTGATTATCATCTAATTAGTTTTGATATAGTCCTGCCCTTCATATACTCCAGATAGAGTTTGAACAATTAAATTATTTATTTGACGTCTGAAATTAAACAACTATATGAAATAATCACATACGTAGATTTATGTAAGGATAGTCAGGTAAATACTTTGAGTAGATATTTTTGGATGTTTGTGTTGTCTTTACTCTTCTGTAACAGTTAAAGCCATTTGAGAATTTTCTAGATCAGACAAACGTCTTATCAAGGTAATACTTCCATATTTATCAACACAGTTGGAGGCCACGGTTGATAGATTGAGTGCACTTGGTTATTCCTGCTCAGGTCACAATATTAGCAAAACAGCTGCAAAAAATCCAGTATTTTACCCATATGCAAGTCTTAAACAGAGTAAAGCTGTATCAGTAAAAACTCCTGTCTTAGCACAAGTCTATCATCTACATGACAGCTTCTCGCCTCTCTGAGGGCTAATGTGTTTATTCATAACTTTTGAACACAGCCAGTGCCAGTGTTGTGATCTCCATTAGAGACCGCGTATTTGCGTCAGGCTGTATTTGACAGTGGAGTTCAACATATAGCAACAGACAGTGTGTTTATTAAAAGCCAGTGTCTGTGTGCCATAATAAACGACCCACACTGGCATCCGAGCAGCTGCTCGGCTCTATAAAGGCAGACACACATATACATATCGATGCTGCTTCTCATGAGCCGGCCAGGAAAAAAGACATAAAGTGTCATTTCTGGGTAAAACAAAAGAACTGGAAGTGTGTTTTATCTGAGAGCAGGCCAACAATCCCAGGCTGCATCCTCCTTCGCCCCACTGGTCCGATCTCCTCCAGGATGTGAGCTTTTTAACGCTCTACATCCATACGATGAGAGGACAAACAACCCGGCTGGACTCGTTTTCTTTATTAACATCAATCTGAATGGAGGCTGAATATGCGGGTATTTAACGGTCCGTATTCGTGTCCGTTTCCTATCGATCTGTGGAGGCAGCATCATCCGAGCACCAACAGTGCATCTTTAGCTTACTCACCTCGGCTGCAGGCGGGTGGTGGTGGGGGGGGGGGGTGGGCTAAATAAATGAGCTCCTCGCTGCTTGGAGATTCGTCTACGGTCGTGACATTTTCCTCCGTGTTTCACCGTGTTAGTCCTGCGTCCCGTCAAATCATGGCTGTCAGAGGTGTGCGATGCCTTCAGCTCCGCTCCGCAGCACCGAGGCTAGCCACATTAGCTCCTCCAGCTCTACTTCCGAGACGAATCTGGAACTGCATATCGTTACATCGCCGCCTTCTCATTGGCTTAGCCGCCAGTGACGTAGTGAGCTGGGGCCGCACTAGGGACACGCCCCCAGGTACCCTTTTTTGGTACAGTACCACGGTGGACATTTTTTTTTACTTTTAATTTATTTGTGTTCATCTATTACACATTCCGACAGAGTTTTTTAATTTTACAACAACATATGTACCAGCTATACATCAAAAGTAGCTTGAAAAGATCCGGGTCAAAAAGGAAAATCCACTCTAATATAATATGATAATGTAGTATCTAATACCATGGCTTGCGTGTGTTTTTGCAGCTATTTTGCAATACACTTCAAAGTAATTTATTAATATTTCCTGTTTGGATTAATTATAATCTGAGTGTGACAGAGGCCACCGAGATCCTCCCTGAACGTGATAGGAACGTGAGCTGTTACATAACGTTTTAGCCATACAATGAAATACACTATAGATCAGATTATGGTATCACTAAGTGAACGCCAGCTTCTTGTTGTACGTAGAGATTGAGTGTAGATAGATATCTAATTAATCTCAGCTTCAATATGACCAAAGAGTTTGAAATTTAGTCGGTTTTACCGAGGAACGGGAGGGGTATTTTAATTACAGGTGATGACCGTGTGATGGCGACAGAGTCTCACTCATGATATCATGTGTGCATACTGTAGATAGATAGATAGATAGATAGATAGATAGATAGATAGATAGATAGATAGATAGATAGATAGATAGATAGATAGATAGATAGATAGATAGATAGATAGATAGATAGATAGATAGATAGATAGATAGATAGAATAAACACACAGACACATACACACAGTCATGCTGCAGACATTGTGTTTTATTACACATGTGTATATCAGCTCATATTTATTTGCAACTTTGTTCATTTATATTGACCCTTCAGAAAAAAAACAAAGAAACTCAGATTGCTTTGCATGATAGACTCAGAAATTAAAATTTTCATAATCACAGTAGAGTCCATTAAATCAAGCGATTCAGTGATATATTAATGAAACACGCAGTAATACCACATAATAATATCATAGGAAATAGCTGGAGTAATTAAGGAGCAATTTGTGAGAGTTACTGAGCTTCTAGGTCAGCAGTTCCCAAATATTTTAAGCTGGCCAACCCCTTCAACCTCACGAAAAATCGGGCGAAATCAGGTCGGACCACAACATACAGGAAGTCTATCCCATTTCATATGTGGAGAAGCGTCTCATGGACAATCTTGTCAGTATGTATACTCCATCTTTAATGTTGCCATTATGCTCGTGTGGCGCACACCCTCGCGACGGCTTGCGCACTGCAAGGTGTGCGTGCGCCACACTTTGGGATCCATGCTCCAGGGATGCCAGGAGACCAGCCGCACTTGCCTGCCTGCTGAGTTCCTACTTACTTGGCAGAGCTCAGAGGCAGTTTTCCCACAGGGATTTCTCAGAAGTATCACAGTGTTAGATCACTTCTCTCTTTGTTCTTCTCTTCCTTGTGAAGTTTGGACACTCTATAGATCCCACCTGTTGCCTTGTAGCCCACCACCAGAGCTCACCTGGCAACAATTATCTCTTTCTGTGTGACTGTTTACATATCATTCTGAACCACAGACACTTTACACGTAAATCTACTACTACTATTACTACTACTTCTAGTGGTACTACTACTACTAGTAGTAGTAGTAATGGTATATGGTGTTTGTACTAGTAGGTATTACCACTGCTACTACATCTTCTTCTTCTTCAGCTACTACTACACCTGCTGCTACCACTGCTCCAATATTGTAGTGCCTTCAAACTTGTATTAAAAGACTAATTTTCTAACTACATGTTGTCTATTTTAAATTAACAATTAACATGACTGATTGTTTGACTGACTGGAATTTTAGATCATTAGATACGAGGACAAAACAAAGCAGTTTTATGGGGTTAAGATCATTGTAAAATAAAGACTATATATCCAACAAAATAATATGTTCAAAAATGAAAAATAAAGAGGCTTCATCAAATGTGTAGCTATTGTCTTAACTTTAAGGAAGAAAAAAACGCTGTAAAACGCGTCTGAATGAATGATAACCAAATGTAAACAAGTAAACAAAGTCACTAATTAAATCAAGGACAGGTTGCCTGTGTCTGCGTCCCATGGCCCAGGCTCCGGGCTCTGCTCTCCGCCCCGCTCAGGTCACATGTGGTTACCTCGGGTATTATCCTTTTTCACGCCTCGGCTGCAGTTCCGATATTTCCGAGCGCACTTTAAGGCAGCACCAGGCAGGCAGGAGGCTCAGCTGAGAGGCGTCGCTCCGAGTCCGGACCAGAGACTGAGCGCAGCGAGCACCGCAGACATGAAAGGTCCCGGAAAGCTATTGATAGCGACTGCAACAACATTTACTCTTCTGCTATGTCTGAACTCAGTCAGAGGTAAGTGACGCGCATCCAGTCTGATTAACTCCTAACTGTTGTTGTTGTTGTTGTTGATGTTGTGGACTCCTCACAGCTTCCAATAGCAGACTCGATTCACATGGTCCATACAGTCCACCAGGGGGGACCCAGGGCTCAGGGCTTTATCCCCCCTTTTCCCTTTCATTGGATCTTGAGGATGCAGCTTTTGTGTGTGTGACTGTGGGAAGAAGCGAGGCTTGGATGAATGCAAATGAGGAGGAGATTGGTCATGGAAACATGCAACTATCCCCTTGTATCCAAGTGCTAGAACTGCTAGTTTGACATCACAGTTTTTCATGGATGTCATGGGTTAGTCTTTAGCATTTAGCATCATTCAACTTTCAGGACTCTGTTTTTATCCTTAATGCATTCACCATATGATTTCTAAGACTTCTACCCTAGAATAACAGCTTATTTATGCCAGAGAGTGATTGAACGTGTGAAAACTCCACAAACTTCTTTTTCATTCATTTGCTGTGTAAGGTTTAGGTTTGTTCAACAGTTCCACTCGTGAGCTTATGTTTTTCTCATCCTTGCAAGTCTAACCCAAGTACATATACGGTAGTTGTAGATGTGATGGATGCATCATAACAGATGTACTGATGACGCATCTTCTGTTTTTTCTTGTAAGTAATACATTTGTTTGTTGTGTTTTGTTTATTATTTTGGAGTGGGACTTAAATCTGACCTCTGTGCTCACGCTGGGAGGAGGTACAGATGGGGATGGAAAATAGCACCATATGTGTCCTTGCACTGAGCATGAACCGTGAGCCAGCAAGAACTCCACCTACATTTATTTAGTCCACCCTGGAAATGTGCCGGCGACACGGGAGCTCCTAAAACTTTAAGTTCCGGGCCATCTGACTGCTCTGACCCTGCTCCACGTCCTTCCGCTGTCTGGATGTTGGATATTGGTGTGTGTGTGTGTGTGCGGGACACGCATCGTCCACCTGTCGATCAGGTGTGCTGCGTGTCCTGAGCCACCTGCGAGCTGCTGCGCTGTAATGTTGTGTAACCCATTCCTGAAAGAGCCGCATGCATCTGTGCAGCCTGGCTAATCCCGCAAGCTCTTAATCCTGCGCAGAGACTCACGCTCTGTTGTCGGTGTTGCTCACTTGGAAATTTGTTTAAAAATTTGTTTGCAGACAAAGCGTCGTTCGGTACCTGTGCGGCAAGCGCTCTCACAGCTCGTATTCCAAGACCAAGCCGAGCTGAGACAGACGATCAAAACACCTCAGTTTTCCCAAGTTTTACCAGGCACACTCACAATAATTTCCATCTTAAATTCCATTACAACCAGCACACTCAGATTCATCATGCTATGGCAAAATCTGCCAGATGACCACGTTCGCAAGCTAAATACTCTGCAATACTGTGTCGCATTATACCATCTCTTTGCACTCTGAAAAGAGAGTTCAGTTCTGACAAGTTTTTACCTCTATGACGCTGAAGAAACTGGCAACAAAGTGCAGCAGCTCCACCCAAAACTGACTGACTGGCTGTGACGTGGCAGCCGATGAGTCAGTGGGCAAGTTGAAGAATACGACCATTACAAAGTTATGGTTGTGTTATTTGTACAGCTTTTAAGATGACTCATGCTCTGGTGCCATGCCACTCCCACTTGAGGTCTCTGCTATTATGTTCAGAATCCAGCCCAGATCTGTGACTCTGGGAATCTGGGATCCAGTTCTCCCAGTTGAAGCTGCTATGAACACTCAGGCCAGACGCCGTAGGGGAAAAGAGGAAAGAGTGTGGATCTGTACTGCTCAGCCAGTGCCAATCACTTATTTACAGCATGTGCAAACTCACAGTTCTGTCACTTTCTCTTGCTCTTTACCAATCAGTTTTCTTTTCAATTACTCACTTAAAAGCCATGGCGTAAACTAATGTTACAAGAGTAACAGGATCAGTAGTTGAGAGTATCCCAGCTTCAAGGAACACTGAAGCTGCCCTTCTGTCTAACTTTCTGTAGTTCCTGTCAAAGTAGCTGCCAAGCCGCGGTATTGTACAATAATTACACGGCTTCTCTCGTTGTCACTCCTTCCTCAGGCGACTACTGCGAGGTGAATCTCTGCCACAACGGGGGAACGTGCGTGACGGGAGTGGGAGATGATCCATTCGTCTGTATCTGCGCAGACGGCTTCGGCGGAGACACCTGCAACCTGACGGAGACGGGTACGGCCGAGAGAACCCGCTCCTGATCTGGAGGACAGTGAAAGAGACGCTTTTAAACTAATCACTTCTCTCCTCCCTCCCTCCATCCCTCAGGACCCTGCAGCCCCAACCCCTGTCAGAACGACGGGTCGTGTGAGATCATCGCTCCCACGCGGCGAGGCGACGTCTTCAACGAGTACGTCTGCAAGTGCCAGCCAGGCTTCGAGGGCGCGCATTGCCAGATCAGTGAGTTCCATCCCGGTACAAAGTAGCCAACAATGCTTGAAAAAGTTTTTGCTTTTCAAGCTAACCAGCCTTATATGTCTAGATAGAACTAGGTAAAACTAGATGTCCTAAGAAGTGGAGGATTTGGTGAACATGATTATCACCAGTGGAATCTGTGAGAAGAAACGATCCAAACGAGTCAGGCGGCCAGTGTTGTACAAACACAAATAAACTCTGCTTAGAGCAGATTTGTCTGCAGGCGTGAGCACCTGGGGAGTTTTTTTCCACCCTGTCGTGGCACGGCCGCTAAGCAAGAACGTGCTGTTTGCTCAGCAGCTCGGTGAAAGGGTCTCATTCAGCCGCCCCCGCGCTCATTCTGCTCGGCTAATTGGTGAAAGGCCACTCGAGTCTCTTAGCATGCAGACGCCGCTCCGCACCACAGCAACAGTGCATCTGGTTGTGTTTGCCGGAGATTGAAATCCATCACATCCTCTTAATATAATCGCCTACACTGGAGTTTTCATGGATGTTTTATGAGAGGAGGAAACAGACTGGATGGAAAACTCTGTTAGTCTATAAAGCAGTGTCACCAACAGGGTGACCTGTGACTGACTCCCACCGGACTGTCTTTCTGTTTTCTTGCTGAGAGCAACATACACACAGAAAACAACTCTCCACTGTATATAATTGTAGTTTTAAAAATAACTCTGTACTTCTAACTCGTGCTATAAATGACGGGGAATTTTCTGAATGAACAGCTCAGCCCACAGCCCACAGCCTGACCACCAATTACAGTGCAGCGCGTTTGTCAACTCGACATTTTCTAATTCTGGTTCAGCCTGATGTCACGCTTTTAGCTCGGCGTCTCGGTGGAACCCGTGCGTTAGAGTTTGCCCGGGCACGGACATGAAGTCAGGGTAGAAAATCGTGACGGTAACTGTGCCAGTAAAAAAAGGGACGTTCCGCATGTTTCCAATCACTTCCGAACATGTGAAGAATAATCCCGGCACAAACGTGTGAGGCTGGTTCTCGATGCTTCTCCCGGTAGGATCACCTGGTTCTCAGGGTTATTAGCTGCAGACACAGACATACAGGCGCTCGTTTCTGAGATGTGAGAAATCCTCTTAGTGGGGACGAGTATTAAACAGACCCATGTGGCATTACGTCAACCTGTCACCTGCTTTAGTTCCGTCTGAGTAACCTGGGGTTAGTAAAACAGGTAAAATAAGCCTGAATCCATCTGCAGCAGGGTCACGACAGGGCGATCGACATAACCTGTACGAATGCATAATGTAGCAGGTGACAGGAAGTGTCATGTTATGATACACACAGATTCCTAGAGACATACATAACATGCTTGGAATGCATACGTCCTGAATGAAAATAAACTACTTTTACATTCCTGAAATTTGTAATTAGCTATGATTCACTTAATGTTATGGCTTGCTTCTCTACTCTTCATATAATGTTTTCATTTCCACTCACTTTATTGTTCTCCGCTGTGAGAACTTTTAAGAATTAGGAAAGTCAAATTAACTACTAATCTGAACATAGCACTACCTGTAAGAGGAATAGAAAACAAACTGATGCAGAATGAAGAAGATTAGGCAATTTTTAACTGACATAATAAATATACATAATAATGACATAACACAACTAAGTGCAGATGTCATGGTGGTGAATGAGTAGTCCTTTCTCAGAAAGGAGAAAATCACAGGTTCAACTTCAACAGCTTCAGCTTTATTTTGTTTAAGTCTCAGCTCATAACAAACATTATCTCAGGGCACTTAGTGACAATATGACCAGACTAGTGACATAGCAAACACCCCCTGCCCTTTGACCCTTGCATTAGCTGAGGATCGACTGCCAAGAAAAACCCTGACAGTTGGAAAAAAATGGAAGAAACCTCAGGATGAGAGGCAGAGGAGGGGATCCTCACACTATGTTACGAACGTTAACATGCATACTATGAGAGAGTCGAGCCGGGCTTACATCTGAACCAGTTGCGATGGCGACCTTGATAGGTCAGTGTGAAGGAAACATCACTAACAAATGTTAAGATCTTGGTAAAACCAGCACTGTTCAGTACAGAAGTACTATTTTGTCTGTAACTGTGCAGAGACCATGGTGAATTGTCCCACCATTGGAAAGAAACCATTCAGACGCGCTGTGCTAGCGGGCCACCTAGTGGAGAACATTGAGCATTACATAGATTGCATCCAAAGATGTTCCAGGAAGTGATCACAGATTTAGTTACATTAAGGTTTTACCTGCGATCAGGGTTCTAGTTGTTGAACTAGGACAGTCTGTAACATTTAACATGTGACACCATTAACTAACTTTCATTGATCAGGTACAAACACATACTACTTGTGAGTGTGTATTTATGGCTCTGAGCATGGGATACAATCTGCATACAACCTGGAGTGCTCCTGCTGTAGTTAAGAGAGAAGAAAACATATATTACAATGAATAGAGTTTCTCTTTGTGTCCAATTGGTCATAAATTTGTAAAGTTGTAAATCACGGCAACTGGATCTGTAGATGTTTCACCTCTCATCCTTGAGGCTTCTTCAGTTCTGGCAGAACAAGCCTCTTAGATGAGAGATAAAAGTTCCTCAGAAATCTCAAAAACAAATCCCTTTAATGAATTTGCAGTCGTGGCATCCGTTCACATTAACAGCTGTGACCCTTCATCCCTGACCTGTCTCTGACCCTGTGGCTCTCACCTGCTCAGTGTGGCCTTCGGGGTCATTTCTGTCATCGTGTTGAATTTAAAGAGGGAGGACTTGTCACCAGCCATAGGTTGGAGATACACTGAGACTATTGTGACCCTCCACCTGCCTCTACTGCCCCCACCTCTGATCCGTGCACCACATCTCTGCCAATTGTCCTTCTTTTTTTTTTGTAATCGTCCCCGGCCACAGAATCTTTCACTAAATCCTAACTCAAGTTAATCCGAGGAGTTGAAAGTAGTACAGCGAGCTCTGTTCTCTTTTCAGACGTGAACGACTGTGCCAATCAGCCATGCAACAACGGAGGAGTCTGTCGGGATCTAGACGGAGACTACACCTGCCAGTGTCCCTCGCCCTATGTCGGAAAGCAGTGCCAGCTACGTATGTTCATTCAACTCTAGGGATTCCTATATAACTTTGATTATGACTGTTCAAAGCTGCTGTGTAACTCTAATAATTGTCTTATCTAATCTTATCTAATAATTGTATCTGTGGTAAAAAATTATAAAAAATATCGTGGTAAAGGGTCAGATAGAAGACAAACCTCGAGCAATGGCAAAAACATCTTAATCTTAAATCTTAATCGATCTGGCACACAGGGCACAAGTACCAGGGAGTATGAGTGTGCTTGTGTGTGTTTGTGTCACACAAGCATAAAGGTATAAAAGATCATGTCTATGTGAGGAGCTTTTGAATTGGGATAGCAATTGCTATAGGGACTGTTGTCTGAGAAGCTGTTGGTGGGACTATTAGAGGTCAAACCACTTCAGACGATAAATTCCCTGGACGGCTGAGATCTGTGTCCTGGCTGAGACTTCTCTTTCTACAATATTTCCAGCAATGGCAGTTTTATTATGCCTCTTTCCCAGGTTGCACTTCTCTGCTGGGGATGGAGGGAGGAGGAATCGTGGAGTCACAGATTTCGGCCTCCTCGGTGCACTACGGCATCCTGGGTCTGCAGCGTTGGGGCCCCGAGCTGGCTCGGCTCAACAACCAAGGCATCGTCAATGCCTGGACCTCGGCCGCCCATGACAGGAACCCCTGGATCGAGGTGAGAGAAGAGCAAAATCTGTCAAAATGGAGAAGCTAAAAACTGCCTGGGGGTGACTCACACTGGTGAAAGAAAGAAATGCCAAAGAAAGGACCAAAGCGTAGCCTAATGTGCACTGTATATTTAAATATACATTTATATAACCACGTGTGTGCTACTGACTATTAACATGTGTTTGATGGAGCAGAAGATTTGATGACTAGTTGCCTATAAGTATTGTAATGGTGTAAAACTTCATACCTCAGAAGCATGTCATCGATAACCTTTATTGATCAATGATTCATCAAAAAGCAAAAAAAAGTTACAAATAAGTACCTAAAAAAACCCGTGCATCCACTTAGTAGAAAGTACAGATAATTGCATGAAAATGTAAAGGCGTAAGTAAAAGTATCAGTTACCAGTAAGTATCGTATATAGTATATATTATAGTAACCAAAATGTCTACTTGAGTAGGGTAATGAAGTATTTGTACTTTGTTACTTGACACCTCTGGGTTTGTCCGTAACAGATCGACATGCAGAAGAAGATGCGCCTGACTGGCATCATCACGCAGGGCGCCAGCCGCATGGGCGCGGCCGAGTACATCAAGGCCTTCAAGGTGGCCAGCAGCTTCGATGGAAACTCCTACATCACGCACAGGATGGAGGGCCAACGGAGGGACAAGGTGAGAGTTGTCAAAAAAGCAGCTTGTCTCCTCACAGTGCCTTCAGCCGGTTGTCTAACTCTTCCCGTGTGCTGCAGGTTTTCGTGGGCAACACGGACAACGACAGCACCAAGACCAACATGTTCGACCCGCCCATCGTTGGCCAGTACATCCGCATCATCCCTGTGGTCTGCCGCAGGGCCTGCACGCTGCGTCTGGAGCTGGTGGGCTGTGAACTCAACGGTAAAGACGGTAAAGGGGGAGGAAAAAAAGCAGTAGAGTAAAAATGCTCTCCACACTTCAACTCCCTGAAGTTGGAGGTGGGGGCAAAGATGAAGCTCCAGAGTAGCAGCAGGTCTACTTTGAGTCCCTATCTCTGAGCCTATCTCTGGGGTGGAGCAGAGCCTCCCTCCATGTTGCACCCCTGCCCCTATAGCTCCCCCTACAGGTGGTGGGAACCATGGGAGGAGTGCAGAACCTTCTCCCTCCACCTCCTGTTTTTACTGTGTTGGTTTCTTCTCGCTGCTGTTACATTTACACGGTTACAGGCCAGAGGGTTGGTGTTGTGGTCGCACAGAAGATGTATAGCATAAACAGAGCCTTGTGGCTAGACCTCAATATGCAGCCATAAAAAACAGACAGACACGCACTTGATGTTTTTCTCCTTTTCCATCCTTTTGAGCTCTGGCATCTTAGAACTTAATAACATCTACAGACACACACATTACACTAGTGGCTCTATGCACGTATCCTTCTCTGTGCTTCTATCTAGGGTGGCGGGACTAAATCATTTCTACGAATGAGTGAATTTCCAGTGAATGAAGGGTGAAGCTGATATACCTTTTCTTTGGGTGTCTCCTCTTTCCTTCCTTCCCTCCTCCTCCTCTGGCTTTGGCTCTCCCTGCCCGTTCCCTCCATCTTGTCTGGATTCACAGTTTATTCCAACGCGGCAGGTTGCTCGGAGCCGATGGGGATGAAGTCTCGACTCATCTCCGACACGCAGCTCTCAGCCTCCAGCACGTACCGCACCTGGGGCATCGACACCTTCACGTGGCATCCTCAGTTCGCCCGACTGGACAAGCAGGGCAAGACCAACGCCTGGTCGCCCGCCCACAACAATCGCTCCGAGTGGATCCAGGTGAGGGGAAATGGTCCTAACTGGTAAATATGTCTGTGAAGGCCTGCCGTTGTCACAGTCTTCTTCCCACCTTCTCCAGGTTGATCTGGAGAAGACAAAGCGCCTCACGGGCATCATCACTCAAGGAGCCAAGGACTTCGGAGTGGTGCAGTTTGTGTCTGTGTTTAAAATCGCTTACAGTAACGACGGGGAGACATGGAGCATAGTGAAGGGGGACAACGCCAACAATGATAAGGTCAGACATCTGACACAATGTATGTGTACAATTTAGAAAAAATGCTCTTAGATAGCAAACTTTTGTTTTTCTGTGGATTGTCTCAGCTCCAAATTGCCCCCTAGGCGTGTGATTGAACCGTTGTCCTCATTTGCAGCTTTTCCAAGGCAACATTGACAACAACACCCACAAGAAGAACCTGTTCGAGCCTCCGTTCTTCGCGCGCTACGTCCGAGTCGTCCCCTGGGAGTGGCACGAGCGCATCACTCTACGTATGGAGCTCCTGGGCTGCGACGGCTAGGAGCCCACCAGCCACCTCCTGATGGAGGCTCCGCCCACACGCCGGGGCTCCATCACCACAAGGCAGAGCAGAGGAGCGGTCCTGAGGCTCGGTGGTCTCCGTCTGTTCTCTCCGGATGGAGATCCTGTCAGCTGCTGGGACTGTTAACACTCGTAGCACTTTCTAGCTAGGCGTTTTTGTGTGTGCGTGCGTTAAATAGAAACTCTCTGATGTTCGCTCGGACATGAAGAAGAAACCGTGAATTGAGTCTTATAGCGGCTTTGGATAAAATAAGGAATTCGCATAGTTTTGCTCATAATGCACTCCGTCTACTTAGATCCCAGGTTCCTCTCTGTCTGGACGCTTGATAATAGAGCTCCTCGCATCTTCCAGTTGGACTAAATTGCCAGTTTGAAACTTTTCTGTTCGCACTCTGCAGTCGCACACCAGTTAACAACCCAGCTAAGTAATGTCTTTGTAGTTTTTACTGTCTGCAGACGACAGATGTCAAACATCCTCACCAGCGCACTCACTTACATCGTCACTAGGCACGTCGCTGAGCACGATGAAGCGGGGCCTGTGCAATACGAAGAGTTTTGTGGCGTTTTTCAGCTCCCACGGAGGAAAAAAAAAAAAGTCCAGGAAGAAAAATGAATACTCTGCAGGACACAGCTCTGTCAGTCGAATGATGGGATGACAAACTGAAAACTTTTTATTTTGTCATGTGACGACGCTAATTTCATTGTAATGTAATCATTTTTACAACCAATGTGATGTATGTAGAACGATGTGCAGAAATAAACTTTGTTTTACATTTTTTTTATTAATCGCTGGTCTTGATGAAAGATCTTTTATTAAATGTTAAAACAAACATTTGTGTGTTTTTCTCTCTTTCATCCTTCAGTATGAGCTGTTACAGATGAACATCAACAGCTATGTAACGACTGTAACTACTGCATAGTTCTGCATCAACCAGGGATGTTATACAACAAAAAAAGTATCTCAATTAAGAAGATTTGTTATAATTCTCAAGCACACAAAGAGGCTAACATAATAGATGGATCAAAGATGTTTGGGAAAGCAGCAGAAGACGTGTCAGGTTGATACATTGTGTCTTTTAAGTCTTCTTCTTCTTCTTCCCTCTTCCCTCTTCTGTCATCACCATGAAAGGAAGGTGTGAGAGGACATGATAAACAAACCTGCTGTCACTTTGCTCAGTGCCCCAACCACGTCTATGCGTTTCCTCCATGCTGCTCTGCTGGGCTCGGGCCTGCTGTTTACCAGAGTAATTACACCCTGTGAGCCACCCGCCTCCCTGCTAGGGGCTTACTGTCCTGGTATGTTTGGCCCCCGGCAACAGCTTTCATCTCTATGAAATGAATGCAGCGGAGGACAGAGCATCTCTACGCACACATCTGTCCTCGGCCGAGGAACTCTACCGCTGTACCGTGCATGGATGAGCGTGTTTTCCAACACAGCAGCGTTTCCTATAAAATGCATAAACGCTTCCAGGAAAACACAGCTGCCATCCATGACAAACATCTGTTTCCACGCGGTTCGGGAGGGATGCAAAGCAGTTTCATCCCTGAAGTTATCCGTCCCGAAACAGCTGCACAACCTGTTTGTTGTGTTCGCTCAGACTGTAATAAAACAAATGTTTTTTGCACCCTGTGTTTGTGTGACAGCGATCCACACAGTGCCCTCTAACTTGTCAACGTGCAGTGTAAAAGTAACTGGTGCTCTCTCTTTCTTTACATGGTCAAAGTAGACTGGACAGTTTGAACTGTATCTGATGGGATACAAGAATAACTAGAAATACTGTAGCTGTAACAATGTACTTTATAGGATTGTTCTATAGATTAAGAGACATTATGTTCCTTTTACACTTTAGAATTTTTCCAAGTTGTGCAGTCTGCCTGCCTGACTTTTAATTGATCATGTAATATGGTCTGTCATGGTGAATTGATCAATCTACCAAAGTCTGAGATAGCATCTCTGAGTGGTCTGTTTTGTCCACACTCAAAGATATTTAGTTTACTGTCACTTTGGAGCAAAGAAACCAGAAAAGGGCAAACACGTTGACGTTTGGCGTTATATCATGGGGAAAAAGTTGGTAAATACTTCGAAAGTCAACGGGTAACATTGCAGATACAGTTTTTGGAATGCATAACTGGAAGAACACACAAACGCACGCACACACACACACACACACACACACACACACACACACACACACACACACACACACAGGTGTGCCTCCCTCATCAGTGGTCTGTAGCTCCTCATGCGGCTTCAGAAGCAGCAGCACCTGAGGCTGGGGGGACGAGGTTTAGACTCCAGTTGTTGCTGGGGAGTTGTTCAGAGCTCCGAGGAGAGGAGAAGAGAAGCGGCTGCCCTTTTCTTTTCTTTTCTTTTTTTTGCTCTTTGACCAGTTCCCAGCTGACCTCCCTCTGCAGTGCATCGTCTTCTGTCGCTCCTCAGCATCGGAGCCGTTTTGACACGGTAAGTGATAAAGCTAATTATCAGCTAACAGTCGTTTTTTATATATACGGAGACCCTAAGGGGACATCGATGATGACAAAAAAAAGGTCACAGCTCGTGTGCACGTCTTCAGTCTAACGGGCTCTCGTGATTGTGCTTCAGTGTGTGTTGCATGTTTGGAAATGGGAATAGAAGAGTTTATTTAAGTTCTATATCAACCTCGGACATTTCCTCCCTGCTCTCTATCATAAGACGTCCCCGATTTCCGGGGACAGTCATGGATTTGGCCGCCGTGTCCAAAACTGTCAAAGCTGTCCCCGAAAGTGTGCCCGATTTTGAATGGGGGAGAACTAGGGTTGCCACCTGTGCCAGACCGGCACAGAGCCGGCACACAGACAGCCGCGCGCGCACGCGCCATTGCTCATCCGCGTGCACCTTCGCTGGAGCGCACAAAAAAAATCACGTCACCTTACTCTGTCACGAGGATACCATCACGTGAGCACCTGAAACTAGACATGTTCAAGAGAGGCCTGCAGCGTCTGTCCTGCCCGGTTGCTTGTGCTCTCTCCCCTGCAATTTTATCATTTCATTTAATCATTTCATTCAGAGTCTGGGACATTTTCGGGGACAGTTTTAAACGGGGACAGGGCGGCCGAATCGGGGACTGTCCCTGGAAATCCGGGACGACTGGTCACCATAATTTATGATGCAATCGAGATAGATGTTGCCAATCAAGAGCTTTTATAACTTTAAAGATATTAAGTTGAAACCCAATGCGACGCTGCATATACAAGGTTTTCTAATTAGATTTATCATCGTACCAACTTTTAAAATTAACATATAATTTTCCATACTGTAGCTTTCAGTGACAATACACTGCAGACCAGTGCTCCGGTTTTGCCTTTTTATTCAGTATTAGAACACAGGCTACTATGGACCGTAGCCAAGCCAAAACAATAACCTGCACAGAACTAACTGTCTTCTCCCTGACTTCCACATGCACACTCTTCTCCAGCTCCAATGCACCACCCGCCGAGGCACACACACACACAGGTCTCTGTGGAAATCACTTAGCTCTTAAACAAGTCGACCCCCCATCTCCAGTGAACCTGACAACAACGCTAAACTGCGATAACAAGCAGACACCAAAAAGTCAAGCTGTTACAATATGCAGGCAGGTGATGCTGTCCCCTGCTGACGAGCACGTCAGCTTACGTGTGAGATCCAGAATCTCGCTTTCACTGATTGCTCTCCTCAGGTTTGAGGACACAGAGATCAGGACTTCTTCCTCCAGTCCGAACAATGATGAAGACAGTGATGATGGTGATTGGCTCGCTCCTAGCATTGCTGTCGTTTAGGGGCGAGCTGGTCCTGACTGCCCCCACGACCCCCAAGAGTTTCTACTACCAGAAGTTCCTCGATGGAATTGGACACAAAGAAAGTAAAATACAGATTAATTGGATGTGAACACCCATTATGGATATGTGGTCCACGTATGTGTTGAAGCGTCTGCCCTCCTGCAGTTCATTACAGTGGAGAGAAGCTCCATGTGGAGTCCAGCCAGCCATCAGTGTCTGCTGTCAGAGGGGGTAACGTCACCATGCCGTGCAGGTTCTGGTACCAGCCCGAGCTGAGCTCACCGAGGGATGTCCGGGTCAAGTGGTCCCTGCTGCCCACTGCCGGAAAGCAGGAGATCAACGTGCTGGTGGCTTTCGGCCCTCGCATCCGGAGCTTTGGGAACTTCAGGTTGGTTGAAAGGACAAACAGCACAAACCCTCTGTCTGTCTGTGTGTGTGTGTGTCTTCACCTGCAGTGTGTCCTCCTGTCTGTCTGTCAGGGACCGTGTGCAGCTCAGACAGGATTTCCCAGGAGATGCTGCTCTGGTGTTGACTGACATCCAGCTCAATGACATGGGGCGCTACCGCTGTGACGTGGTGGACGGGCTGGAGGATGAGAGCGCTGTGATTCATCTGGAGTTACAAGGTACACAAAACGTGTCCGGGTAGGCCAATTCATTTTTATATATAAAGCACACACATAAACGAGGCAAACTCACTGTGTTTTACAATGGTTGAAACAGTCATAATACAGTGGAACAATGATGGACATCCCCTGCCCTTTGACCCTTGCATCAGCTGAGGAAAAATATCAAGCAAAACCCTGGATCCAGCACTGCATCCATGGGTACTTGGAAGGGGTAAAGCACAGGGACCCCAAGGGATTATAACAATACAAACATAAATATTATAACATCATAACAATAGAAACGTAAGACATCATAACATTATATCAATAGAAACATGAAACATAACATTACAACAACAGAAAAAGCAAACAATATGACATCATAACAATAGAAACACAACATAGTAACAATAGGAACAAAAAACAATAGAAACATGAAATATGACATAATAATAGAAACAAAACATTACAATATCACAATAGGAATATAAAATATTATAATAATAGAAACATAATACATTATAACATTTTATCAATAGAAACATGAAACATCATAACAATAGAAACATAAAGCATCATAGTTCGATAACAATAGAAACATGGAACAGAGTGACCAGGCAGAACCAGGGAGAGGAGTCTTCTCTGGACTTGGACTCTCCCACACACCTTGAATGTCCCGTGTTCCTGTGTATCCGCTCCACCCAGGCGTGGTGTTCCCCTACCAGCACCATCACGGTTACTACCACCTGAACTTCCTGGGAGCCAAGCAGATCTGCGCCGAGCAGGACGCCACGCTGGCCACCTTCACGCAGCTCCTCCAGTCCTGGAGGGAAGGTCTGGACTGGTGCAACGCGGGCTGGCTGGCTGACGGGACAGTCCAGTATCCCATCACCAGGCCCCGGATCCCCTGCGGTGGGGAGGACCTCGCTGCGGGAGTCCGGAGCTATGGCAGACGCCACCTCCACCTGCATCGCTACGATGCCTTCTGCTTCTCCTCTCTGCTCCCAGGTGAGCCGGGCAGCTAGAAGACGTAGCTAGAAGTAAAATATAGTTGGGCTCAAAGTTCATCTGAAGCACACTAACAAGTGCGTTTCCTTTGAAGGGAAAGTGTACTACCTTCAGCCCTCTCACAAGATGAACCTCACCGAGGCCCAGGAGGCGTGTCAGGAGTACGGAGCCCAGATCGCCAAAGTCGGACAACTCTACGCCGCCTGGAAGTTCGCAGGCCTGGACCACTGTGACGCCGGCTGGCTGGCCGACGGCAGCGTCCGCTATCCCATCACCAGGCCACGGAAAAACTGTGGCACCTCCGAACCAGGCGTCCGCAGCTTCGGCTTCCCACCTCCCGAGCACAAGTACGGCGTCTACTGCTACAAGTCGGACGCAGAGTGAAGACAGGGCTGAATATAGGCTGAATAGCATGTATACTAGAGAAAGATAACTACTGTGGTATTCCTGCGGGATAATTTTATACTCTCAAAAGAGAGATGGAGTAACATCTAGGAGCAGAGAGGGTGATGGGCCACACATCGTTTGAGGGACGTATTCACTGTATCATAAGAAATGTCTGCTTTCTAGGATAATGGATGCCACATTCCAGAGTGTCTACGATTCTGAATGCTTGGATGCATTGAATTCTGAAATGTCGCAATTTGGAGTTAAAAAAAGGTCTGCATCCTGAAATGTGTGTGACATTCTGGAATGTGAATATGTATGCATTCTGGACTTTTCTATAAGGGATTTTGGAATGTTTCAAAGAATGCTTTCAGCAAATTGTTGAATGTCTGGATTCTAGAATGATGAATGTCTTCAGGGATATCTGCTTTCTAGATAGTTTGATGCAACACTCGGGAATGTCTGAGCACGTCACTGTCAGTATAGGCTGCCAAAGAGTGGGGTACTTTGACCTTTTGATGTTTTTAATTGATTAAAAAAAATAGTTATTGTTTTAGATTGCAAAAGTAGAAGAAAAGATTGTATACAAGCACACATGCGCTAAATACATTTTCACCTTTCACATTAGTGTTTAGTATTTTAGAACAAAGCCATGTGTTAATACACGTTATTATTTCTATGTATATGGTGATAAACACTGACAATGTGCAGTGACATGAAATACAAATGTTGATAAGAGACACCGGAAAATAAATGTATGATTACTCCTCTAAATTATTGCCCTGACCTCTTTATGTTACACTTTCGTGGTTTTACTATATAAGGTGGTAATGATAATGTCTGATTATTGTTAAATCCTATTGTTTTGTCTTAATGTTTGAGAGAGACCTATTTCTGAGAATTTCTTCATGATAATTATTTTGATTTTTCTTCCTGATTGGCAACCTAATCCGACTGTACGTCAGGCCAGTCTGTAGCGCAGTGAGGGTCTAGTGCCATCAGGTGGCGATATTGTAACCTGCTCAGTGACCATCACCTATTTCCTCAGCACTTCCTCAGTGTCTTTAATATACAGCAACCAGGGGAGCTTTGAGGTTAATTAACATGGAAATTATTTCAACTAATACATGATCAAATCAAACAATGATCTTCATTGAACATATCTAAAGCATTTATTGCTTATGGCACCTCGCTCTAGCTCTACAAAATGACTGTTGACTGGACTTCACTGTGGATTTGAGTTGGCCTGAGCCTGACAGTCCACCTCTTTACCGTGGACATTTCAGAACCATTCAGAACTGCTGCTTTGACATCAGAAGTTAAAAAATATCAAAAAATAAATTGTAACTAGAAACATTTAGGAGAAAACCATTTCTATTCACTGTAGGTTTTCATACTTGCATGAGCAAGAACATGAATAACTAACAGAGACTCTGGAATAAATAAATAAAGGACATATCAAGATAGACATTTTGAATTTGATATTAATTTATTGTTCATGTATTGTTTGCATTGTTCTAAGAAATGGTATGAAACGCCACAGAGATCCTGAAAGTTCCAGAACAAAGATCAAGCACATGCTCGTCACATAGGGCGCTTAGGTAATCAAATTACTCCTCACTTATGTGATAACTCTGCTTCCTAGTATTCCACTTCTTGTTATCACACCGACATGCTCTTTTTGTTTGTGTGATAACAAACCGTGTATTTGTCAGTTCATCTATCCATCTCCCTCTGAGAGTTCAATTACTTAATACCTATCTGGATATATGCATTTATCTATGTCCTAATCCTCTAATCTAATCATCATTGTCGTATATCAAAATTCAATGCAGCTCAGATCTCAATGCCTTCCCCTTCTTCTTCTCTTTCATTATCACTAAAGCTGTTCACAACTGTTATGCGGAGTAACTTCTGTAGACCATGAGGGGGAATTCATTATTTTAATATCTGTTGTTGTTTAAAATCAAAGACAGACGTGTATCTCTCTCTCTCTCTCTCTCCCTGTGTGTGTGTGTGTGTGTGTGTGTGTGTGTGTGTGTGTGCGCGTGTGTGTGGAAAAAGTTCCTCAAATGGAGATTTGATTACAACCAGCAGATGGCAGTCAAATGTTTGGTTGCATTGAATCAGCAACAAGAGGAGAACAAAATGTGCAGAAACTACCTTGCTGCTCTCAGAGGTGTTATAGACACAATCTTTGCATAAACTAAAAGATTTCCGTGCATCAGTTTAACACTATCCACCGACTGTATCACACGGACAGACCTGACAGTGGATTGTCTGGGTTTCCCAAATTCGCTGTGAACAAACTGCAGTCATGCAGAAAATGTGACATTTATGGAAATAGAGTCAGAGTGAATGTGAAGAATGCAGGATGATACCAGTGTGACTCCTCAAAGTGCGAGGTGAGTGTGGAGGCAAAAAAGCAGAAAAGAACACAATGTACAGATGCTGCAGTATGTCCACAGAGCACGCAGGACCTCTCAGGTTTGTGAGACATTCATATGTGGGACAGTGTAATATTTGCTGTGCAGCTGATTCAGCACTTCAGGTCTTGTTAGGTTCATGTCAGGAATCGTAGTGATCTTCTTTAATAAAGGAACCCGCTCACAGCTGACAGGTCACTTGGTTTTCTCTGCTGTGAAATTTCACTGTCTGTGTGGACTACTTTGTCATGCAAATTCCTGGAAATTACCGAAGAGACACGCTCAACAGCCACAGTAAGAGTGACGGACTGTCATGTGAAGTGACAACTGAGTTATGATGCAAATACAAACTGGTGTGTCCAATCGACTCCACAATGACTGAAGTTCATTGAAGGATTCGTGCTCTGACGTGTACACTCATGACTTCAAGTGTGTCAGTGTCTGATATGCATGTGTCTGTGTGTGAGTGTATGGATACAATGATGATGCCAGTCATTAAAACACAGGATCACTTATAGCATAGATAAGAACGAACTTATTACTAAAACTTAGAACTCATACTAATTTATTTGACAAACCAGTGGTAAAATTACATTAAAAAAACAGCCAACTACTAAACGTTTGTGTTTTATGACTATGAATTATATTTTTAATATGCAGGAAAATATTCTTAGGTGCTTTTATCACAGGTTATTTCATGCTTTCCATGTCAGTTCTCCATTGTCCAGATGGAATCGATTGAGTTGACTGATGAAATAAAACGTCGGTCTAAAACCTGATCGCATCAGGACTGTCACTTCCTCTAACATCTTGAGGAGTTACACGCATGATACAACTGTGGAATAACTGATCATATCACAGGACAAAGCAAACGGGGGTATTCAAAGAAAAGGTCTTCTTCCCTGATGTCAGTAATTGCATGAAAGACATCACGAAGCTCTCATGTGCTTTCAGTACTGAGAATCCCTCATGCACACTTCAGGGGTGTTATTGTCTTCATGTATATCACTTGGTAGTCAAATGAGAAGTTCAATAACTGACTCAGTGTGTTTAGAAATGAATGACTGGAGATGGAAATGAGACTTTTGTCTTGACCTGAGCCTCTGTACATGAAATACTTGAAAACTCGCAGACCGTTGTGTGTATATTGTGATGAATTCAGGAAAAGAGTTCAGTGAAACCATGAATAGAAATCTCACAAGCTGGACTCACTTACACTCTTGGCAACCTCCACTTCATAGTTGAGGTTCTCGAGGGTGCAAACCCCAACTTAAATAATATTTTGGTGTAACCTCAGGAAACTGTGTCATGGACTTGGTTGGGAAGTTTCTTACCAAAACAGACAGAGGTCAGCTGCAGGCTGGTGAAATAAACACTGCAACAATGTGAGAAGAAGCTATGTTGCCCTTTGTCTATTGTGCCTCTCTGAATCACAGACTAACATGACCTGTGTTCTGTGCCAGTACTGGCATCTGTAACATGCATATTACACGTACATCGATGAGTGTTCGAGTGCTTTAACATGTAGGTGGGAGCTGATTCAGGCTAACGCTGAAAATTAAGAAGGGAGAAAAATGTGACAGGTTGTCTGCACAATGTCCACAAAGCAAAGCCATGTCATAGCTATCTGTGCAATAAAAAGAGGCCCTGTCCTCTTAAGGATTAGATAAGCAAAATGCAATAAAATCTCTTTTTTTCTTTTGAAACTTTCACTGTATTTGGCTTTCTAGATGTCGATAGACTTTGTTTCCCTCTATAGATCAGCCAAGCCTTTTTCAGTGATAGTCAAGCATGAATTTGTGTGTCGATTCACTCATTGATAAGTGCAACCATCCATTATCTTACCCAAAGCTCCATCGTGTCACCCTTTCATGATGAAGTAAAACTCAAAACCATTAAAAATTGAAAAAGTAATAGACACATAAGAAATACCACTGCCTCAAATCGTAAATTATTTCAGCCTCATTTAACACTGATGTGTGTCTTTATCTTATCTCACTGATACAACCGTTGCTATCTTATCTTAAATATACAGTATAGTCTGAATTTTCACACACTATACTTTTTACACTCCAGTCTCCTGGCTGCTACTTTTTTCATATAGTCTGCACCTTTTTTGCACTTTTTAAATACCAGCACTACAATGTATACATTGTATTGCAATCACGCTATCCTTATATTTTGTCCTGTTGGTATTCATCTAGTCGTTTTATATAGTAGTGAGAGCAACATTCACCCTTAAAAAATAGCAGAACGAAGCGATAAAATATCCTAAAATTAATGCGCCGTGTCTGTCTCACAATAAAGCCCCTCCAGGTCCTGCATCATGGGTTAAGGTTAGCAGGGCGGTGTGAGCTCAGACAGGAAGTGGGCCTGTGCTGCGGTGACGCCGCTCCCTGATTGGTCGGCGGCCCTTCTTCATAGCGCTCGAGGTGTTTAAATAGCCAATCAGCAGGCTCGGTGTAGTATGTGTAGAGGCTCCCGTACAGCGCGTGCTCTCTCTCGGTGGAAGCTCCCGTCCGGGTGACAGCACGTCTCCGCTGCTCTTACCGTACCCACTTAACTAAAGTGCCATGGAGGACTCGAGTAGTTGACGTTTCCTGCTGCAACCTTCTCTTTTTTAAGCCTTCTTCCCGTCCGATCACTGCGATCCTGACTCCGGTTTTTATTGACGTTTTTGACGACCTTTTTTGAACGAGCTTCGACCGACCAACCGACAACATGAAGTACATCATCGGCATCGGAGGGTGAGTGAGATATGAAAAATGAATGGCGGAGAGCTAGGCTAAGCTAACGGGCCTGCACACGTGGAGAGGGAAGTCATGACATCCGCTGAGCGCTCTCTTCCTTTTTCTTCTTATATAATCGACGCTGTTTAACAAATGCGTAGCTCAGTGTAAACGCTGTAAATAAACAAGCCGATGAATATAGCAACATGTAGGAAAGCGCGCAAAGAAAACATTCGCACGCCAGTTTGACCCACCCTGTTTCCGGCATGATTCATTTCTAGCTTCCACCAAATCCTTCTAGCTTGTGTTATATAATGCAGAATTGACCAGATGGTGGTTTGTAATGCCCCAGAACTGCTGGTGCCTCGTGGCATTGTCAGGTTATTGTCTCGACAGGCGTTTGTTTTTGTCAGGAGCCTGTCAAAGGCATGACAGTGTCACATAGTCAGCTCAGCTTATTTGTCAGCACATTTTAAAACCTGGCGTTAACCCAAAATGCTTCACATTTGCTATGAATACAAATGAGGTAAAACATCGAATAAGCAGACTTGGTAACGATAAGTAAAAACTCATGAGGACATTAATAAGCATAAGAGTATATTGGCTCATATTTTGCCTCTGCCATTCATAGCCATTCATGTCTTTGTTCCTGTAGAGTAACCAATGGAGGGAAAACCACCCTGACCAACAGGCTGATCAAGAACCTGCCAAATTGTTGCGTCGTGCACCAGGATGACTTCTTCAAGGTGAGTCTCTCATGCACACGCGCACACTCACATACACTCGGCCTTTTTCTGAATTTTAGGATGTAGCTTGTAGGGTTTTCTGTCGGTAACACAGGCGGGTGGGGTGCGTGACGCTTTGCTCCCTGTGTTACTTGATGCAGTGTGATGTAGTGTGTAACAGCGCTATCACAGCCTTCCATGTAGCAGAGTGTAGCACTAGTGGAATGTACCTGGGTACATCTTATCAATGTATGTTTCAGACCCAAGATCAGATTGAAGTTGGTGAAGATGGCTTTAAGCAGTACGATGGTAAGCCCGGGTTTTTAAAATGAAAGGGTTTGCGTGTGTGTATGAATGTGTGCTTTTGTGTCGTGTGTTTGCTCCTGCTGTCATTTGTAATCTGCATGCACTATAGACGAATCCCAAAGTGTGGACATGTTTCTCACTGGTTCTCCTCAATGTGCCATACGCTTCTCTCTTTGCTTCCGTCCTCCCTCGGCTTTTGCTCCCCAGTCATCACCGCCCTGGACATGGACGCCATGATGAGCACCATCTATGCCTGGCTGGACAACCCGGTGAAGTTTGAGAAATCTCATGGCGTTAATAACACCCTGGATGCTGAAATCGTCCCGAAGCCTGACCGTGAGGATGAGGAGACCCACATCCTCATTGTTGAGGGCTTTCTGCTTTACACCTACAGGTGAGATAGTGCGTTCATAACGTTTCACACTGTGCCGTCAGAAGTGATACCAGTGCGAGTTGTGCTTACACTGTCTTTTCCTCTGCAGACCTTTGATCGACGTGCTGAACCAACGTTACTTTATTTCCATCCCATATGAAGAATGCAAAAAGAGGAGGTGGTAAGTATTCTCGCCTCGCCTCCTCTCATTGGTCCATCTCACTGTCTAAACACAGAGAGTAAGTGCCGCTTTGTCCCTGCAGCTCAAGGAACTACACGGTGCCAGACCCCCCCGGTCTGTTCGACGGCCACGTCTGGCCCATGTACCTGAAACATAAGAACATCATGGAGACGTCAGATGTTGACGTTTGTAAGTGTCCGTCATAATTCGAGAACTGTTCCCTTTTTGTTTGCACGTTTAAAATCTAATGGTATTAAATGCTATTACAGTGCAGCTAGATGGAACCAAGTCAAAGGAGCAGCTGTTCAACTTTGTCTATGGTGACATCCTGAACAACATCCAGAAGACTCTTTAACAGACAAAGGTGAGCACATCCTCTGGACTGAACTGTGTTGATGAATCTGAATAAAGTACAAAGTTCTAATCGTTTTTTCCTCTCTCTTGCAGGTCATGCGATCGGCTAAACGGAGCATATACTCGGCCTGCAAGCAGAAAACCACCTTGCCTTAAGTTTTCTACCTGGCAGCTCATTTAGCTGACTGCTATGATTTTTATGAAAATGTACATTAAAAAAATGATGGCGTCAGATGTTGGCACAATTTTTATATCGACCATATTTATTGCTTTGTTACAGCCTACACTCCGCAGAGAGTTGATGGAGATGTTCAGAGGATAGGTGCTGTCAATAAATGACCTCCTGCCAAGTTCGTGCTCTTGTGTTTATTTTGAGGAACCGGTACAAAAGCAAAACCTCACAAAATGGAACTGGTGTGAAGTGCACATCGGTAAACAGCAGTCCCCAGTGTTGCTTTTCAGCCCTGGGCAGCTGCTAAGTTGGGCACAGCGAGCAGCAGACGGTTCTTGCTATCTCGCTCCCAAGCAGCAGTTGGTGTGAGTGATAAGTGGAGTCACAAGGTTGAACCTTTATAGCATGACCCTTATCTTAAATGAGACTCACTTTCCCTTGAAGCATTTGCTTTGGAGTGAATGTGGAATTGCACAACTGTAAAGGTCCTTTCAGTTTGTTTTACAGAGTAATACCCAAGTGTGATAATACAGGTCAGGTCAATGGGCTCAAGGCATGATTTACACAGTCCTGTGTGGACGAAATGTCATAATGGTGGAACAGGCTTTAGAGCTTACTACGGATATGAATCAATAATTTTACACGTGTCTTTTATTAAAACCCTCACACATTACTGTAGAATCAAGGTCAATATGAGGCCAACAAATCTAGATTTGAAGTGATCGAAAGTAGCGGCGAAGGTTACGTGCAGACAATCGAGACAACGTGCACACGTGAATAACTTCAGAGGTTTGCACTTGAGCGAATGTTCAAAATGGACGCTATCAATCACTTAGCTTGCAATAAATCACCTCGGTCATTTGGTCAGGTCCTCTATAAAGCTGCGACGACCTTACCTACAAACCCATCGGGCACACATACATGCTTTTATCCCCGTGTGCCAGTGTTCCACTGTGTTGAATAAACATGCAACCGGTGGTTTATGTACCACATTATGACATAAGTGTAAAGATATTCTGTTTACATAAGTAGAGCAAGTTTTTATCTGAAACATCTGTACCGCTCGGTGCTGTGCAATGCTGGATTAATGCACGCTATGCTAGCATTAATGCTCTCTATTTTTTCCCATAGAAAGTATGTTTCTGGAATGGAAAAATACAGCAGATGAAATTTGAAAGAGCCACAGACATTGGATGTGACTCTAGGGTGTGTCGCACCACTGCAAGGCATTGAAATCAGTTTCACGCTGTCCTTTTTTTCACTCTCCTGTTTAAGCACGCGTTATGTAATGTTACTATGGACACGGACCGTATGGAAGTAGGTCAGAGCTGTACCGAAGTTGGAAAAAAAAAAAACTTCTTGGCCCACATATGAGGAGTCATTCCCCCTTCCCCCCCTTGCTTCTGCATGAGGGTTCTTGAACTTGTGTGAAATGCCCGCTGTGAATAGAGTTTAAGAAATAGGTTTTTGTGTTCTTCTTATCCGTACAAAAAGCAGATCAATCAACTGTATCTCAAGGAGTCATTCTTTGAAAACAGCCGTCATATTTTTAAATCTGTCATCTTAAGTCTCCTTCCATTACACAGTCTCTGAATGTGTCACCCTGGAACAAGCCAAGCCTCAAATATTGATATTTAAAGCTTCATGCAGAACAAACTCTGACAAAAAGAGCACGTGTTGTATTATTCTCAGAGCATGAAGCGGCTCCTTTGTTTTTGTCAGACAGACTCCACAACTGACACAGCCGGTGCAGACGGTGAACATCTGTCCTTACAGAGCATGTTTTTCAACGCGTTTTCGGTTTATTTAGTGATGGTTTATGACTGGGGTTTTGTGTACTCTGGCAGACATGAATTTCTTCTCAATACCTCTGAATGCTCCACCCTTTTCCTCTGGTTCATTACAGCATACCTCCTGGATGAGTCCTCACCACCCACTGTACGGATGTGTAAGTGTCCATACTGCCTGAGCTCCTAGCTCTTCCGGCGTAGCCTGTAATTACTGTGATGGTGCATCCAAAGCCTTTGCACAACACATATTCATTCGCCCGTCTTGAAACACAACCACAGGTTAAATAATGTTACAGTTTATAGTGTCAGAATAGCTTGCTGAATTTAAGAATAAAGTTCAGTTCCTCCTTCCACTTACACGGATCGCCGTGTGGTTTGAGTTTTGAAAATTTCCGACCTTCAGTTATTTCAAATGTATCCGGGGGGAAGAGAGGAACAGAGAGTGGGAGATCCTATTACAGTCCTATCCATCTGGGGAGTTTCCTGCAGCCGCAGCTACAAACCTCCGAAGACGTCAGCTTTTCTGATTACAGCACAGGCTTTCAGCTCGGAGCAAACTTGTAGCAGTGAGAAGTCTCACTTTGTGTTCATTGTGGCCCAGGCACAACCAGAGATAAAGTCTTTCCAGTTCTCTTTAAAACCAGGACTTGTTGCGTGCCAATCCCTCCCCCCCTCCCCGTATGGATCGGCATTTTTGACTCATAATGTTCTGACCTCGCATGGCAGAAACCGTCCCGAGATGGTCCTGATATCCTGTTAGTGTCCTTAATGTGTTTTTAAACGGGTGTTACTTCACAGCATGTGCAACCCGGTAAGTCTGGTTATGTAACCTCGACTGCTGCTGGCAGGGCCTTCTGTACACAGAAAAATGAAGACCGTTCAGTTCTGTTCACTGGAAGGATGGTGGCTGCTCTCTGACTCTGTAACATTTTACCTCTCTGTGACTTTTCTCGCTATGCGGCGGACTGGCTGGGAGGACGGCCTCAGCCTGCCTCGGCTCGGGCACTGTGGGCCCATTGTAACCAGATTCGATAGAGAGACATCATTGTGTCGACGGAGGAGATCATCTCGTCTTCTCACGCCCGTACGGCCTCAGGACAGCAACAAACCCTGCAGTTTGTCTGAAACCACACCAACCACAGCACCAACTGGCTCTGAGGGGTTTGGGTACCGGCTCTCGCTGGAGCTTGTTTGTGTACGTGAGCGTGCGTAAAGTCTGCCTGCATGGGTGTCAAAGTGCACGCCTGTGCTGCACCCGTCTATTGCCCTGTCTGCTTTGCACACCTCTCCAAAAAAGCAGAGGAAGCAGCAGTCTGCTGTGGTCGGTCTCAAATAGAGCATATAAACAACACTATAAATCCTCCCTCCAGACCTCTAACTCCATACAGTTAAGGTTTAAGGATTATCGAATCTCCACCTCACACAGGTCAGACAGGCCGCAGCCATGCGGCCACTAACCGTCCCCGTCGGCGGTGGGGACTGTCTGAAAAGTTTGTCTCCCCCTCATAGTTTGTTTTTGTTTTGTTTTTGCATTTTTAACACACTTTCTGCTGTTTTCTTTTCCCCCCTTCGCTCCCAGCTAGGGAAAACAACAGGGACGGGGCTCGTTTATTTAATCAAATCATCCTTTCCCCTGGCCACAACAACACTGCCCTTCAAAGTCAGTTCACGAGCTGTTTCTATATTCGCTGCTTTTACTGGAGTCTTAAGAGGAGCCCATGAAACCGGCTGTACGTGCCATTAAAAAGCGCTTTGCGATGATTGGGGCTGCTGCAAGGACTTGTTTTGAGATTGCAATCCGAGCCTAAACCAGCCGGGCGGAGAGGCTGGGAGGGGGGTCAGCGCCACACCTGCGGGGCCGGGCTGCGGAGACAGCTCTCCGCACCTCCTGCGGTCTGTCTGTGTTTACGCCGAGCAGGAGCTGGCTCTGTGGAGGAGATGACACCGCAGTCCAGACACAACAAGACGCTCTGCAACTCATACGTGGTATTAGACGCTGAAATTGCACGGTTCGCTGCCAGTGCTGCGACACATGCAGTAGGTGGTGGGAAAAGGAAAAGTGTTTGGATTCCTCACTTGAGTAAAAGTGCCACAACGCCACAAGTATGAAATGTTCAGTTACTAGTAGTGGAGCAAGCGAAAAGTTTAAGTGAAGTGAAATAAGGTCAGCTTGGTCATCCCCTTTTTTATGTGCTGTTAGGGGTGATATTTCACAGCTGAATTGTTATTACCCGATATAAAAATGCATTAAAAACTGCGAGGCCCTGAGGGCTCCGGACTTAATGAGTCAGCCGGTCGGCAATGATTTGACTGGAAATGTGATGCCGGTTCTGCAAGGTTGAGACATAATCAACCAATTAGCATGAAAAGGGCTCGAAGGCAGCTCTGTTTTGATATTTTCTTCTGAAAACATGACATAAAATACATGTATTATCGTTAGCAGTGATACATGAATAGCAGTGATACATGAACCACAATCTGGAGTTCGAACTCAAGTGTGGTTGATACATCAAGTCCACCACATGCATTTAACAACTGTTGTCATTCTGCAGACTGAGATTTACTAATAGCTTTAGAAAATGGTCCCAATGTTTCCCCTTTACATAACAACAGTCAGGTCCCTTTGACTTCCCTCTGCCTCTGCTCAACATGCCCAGAGCAAGGAATGAGTCTGCAGGTTTGTCTTGCCACAAAACACCATCTTCACTGGCAACATTGCAAAATGTCAATAAAGTAATAACTATTGTGGCAGAATTTCTACAAGCATCTAGAAACATCTAGAAACATTTATTTCATCTCAGAATTCTTTACTTGTAGCCTGAACTCTGTGAGCTGCAGTCAATAGTGTGTCAGGAACTTGACTATGAGATGATTCCCTGCTTCTTAACATCTCCTTTGTTATGCCCAGGAAAGTGTCCTGCTCCTGGCTATCTGTTTATTGTGCCCAAATGGTTTTCCTACTTGGGGGTGTGTTCCTGGTGGTCAGGATAAAATGATCTCTTCCTCTGATCCTCCTCGATCCTCTGATCCACTGCCTGGGGTCGGAGTGTGTTCTCTTCCTTCTCTGCAGAGAATAAACACTTGGTACCAGCTCCAGTCGTAGCTTTTTCACTTCCCCAGACAGATCGAGAATTTTTCCACAACACAATCAAAGACAATTACCCCAGAGGGGACCAACCCGTTCATTTTGTACCAAATTAAGGAATTTCTCCGATAGAGGACTATGTTTATATTGATGTATGGTTGTACGTTTACTATGCAGATGACTAAATGATAGAAAATACATATTATTGTTTATTTAAATCATTAATCAGCAAAACTTTTTGGTCCTGCTTGAAATCTACTGTATCTAAAGCTCCAGCTGTTTTGCTCTTTGCCCTTTAGCGGGTTAATACAGCCACGTCAAGATGAAGTAGTTCTAGCCACTTTGTGTGTGTGTGTGTGTTGACAGTCTCTGAAATTATATAACAGGGCAAGATATATTTAGAAGTTGATCAAATGTTTTGTTATGAAATCTCTCTGTGAAATAAAATGTGGTGGAGGGAGAGGCACCATAAAAAAAGAGACGCGGCAAAAGATATCTAAAAAAAAAGAAAAATCTGGTAAGATGTGGCAGTTACATCGTAAATTGTCATGTTTAAATATCTACTCTTCGCCTTGGGTTGAGTCACAAAAACCTAATTGCTAATGTTCTCCAGGCCCACTCATCCAGACGTGCGTATGCAGGGTTATATAAGAGGACGCGTCTCTGCACCGCTCTGGTCAAAAACACCACATGGTGATATGTTTTCCAGAACTTTCACTCCAGCCCTCCACGTGGTACACGCTGTCCATAAACGCTGCCACACCGACCGAGTGGTAAAAATGAGGGAAATAATAATAACATAATGCAACTGTCGTCAGTGTGGGTCCGAGGACCATATCCTGTTATGGTGGGTCTGGGAGAGGCCTGGTGCTGCCAGTCTAAGAGGCAGACCACAGCCTCCCACTCCTCACCCGTCTGAATCACTGTTTACTTAGACAGGAAGGGCCTGAGCTGTACAACATCATCATCATCTGCTGCTGCTGCTGCTGAAGCTCCGCGTCTGTGACTTGCCTGCGGCTTCGGTGGAAGGGGGGGGGTTTGTGTTTTCCCCGACGGCCAAGTTTCTAAAAGGAGACACAAGCTAAAAACCAAAAAGTCTTGGAGGATAAGGCCCAGCCTGGGAAACCGCTGCCCTCTCTGAGCTGTCTACCTACGCCCCCTCCTCCTGGAAACAACAGCGCCCTGTTCAGTCGGGCCATTAACTAATTAAGACCCACTTGGTAGAGTATGACTGTGCCAAGTGGAAGAGAAAATTAGTCACTCGGGGTGTATAGACAAAGTACAGCTCAACAAAAACAAACAGGGGGACCTTCAGACTGTACTTGTGTTTTTTCCCCCCAATGGTTGATGATATAAGAACCCTTCAAACGCTCTCTTTCCAATGACTTTGTCTGTGCAGATTACACAAAGCAATGACTCAAGATCTTATCATTTCACGCTCATTTCTGGAAAGGAAAGAAAAGTATTTTTAAGCATCTGTCATACTGACATAAAAAAGTGATTCAGGATCATATAATTTAGCTTTCTTGCTTCATTTCTCTTTCTTCTTCCTTTGCTACTCTGAAGTCCACTGAAGGTCTTGCACTTGACATACTGGGACCCAACCTGTTTCCTCTTTTGGCCTCCTCACTACACTGACCCAGTTTCACAAAAAATAACAGCAATCAGTGTTGTAAACGCCAATCATTACAGGGAGCCACTTTATTTAGGCGAGCACAGGAAATAAATTCAGACCCAAACCCAAAAAGTCGAGGTACTGAAAACTATATTCAAAATGTGGTTTCTGCTCCATTGCCTGTCACTCATCAGTATGGGATCAGGTTGCCCCTCTCCCTGTCTGGAGTCTCGACCCTCCACGGCCACACTGTGGTGCAATTTCCGCTGGGCGGGAGTGAACAGAGCCTTGTTGGTTTTGACTGAGTTTCCTGCTGTAGTAGTAAGTGTAAAATTAGAGTTTTATGTGACTTAGCGGGGGCAGACACAGACACATGCTTGTGTGTGTGTGGACAGGGAGGAATGTAACCTACTTCTCTGTCAACAAACCCATTTGTAGGGACGGGACGTGACAATGGCGTATAAAATGCGTGTGAAAAGAGGCAATATTGTGTCGAAAAACGAGGCGGAAAAATGTGTTCGCCATTTCGGTGGCATTTAAGGAGGGAAAGGTGGAGGCTGGGGTTGGGAAACGAGGACAAAAACATCAGTAAACCAAGCTCGGTCCGAGTCCTCATTATAAAAGCTTTGTTAAGGGGCAGCTAACTGCTTTCGCCTAACCTACATTTAACTTATAAGTTGGTAAGTTGACCGGGTTATCCGACCTACGTGCTCTTTTCCACGTGACGCGTGAAAGACAAAGAGTCAGCAGGTCTCAAATAAAGCAAAGATTATACAGGATGATCTCACTGATTATGATAATCCTTTCTGATTCTAGGTGTGTTGGCCAGTTCAGCTGGCTGGGTGCAGAAACGTTGGAAGTGGGAGGACAGACAACTTTCCATCCCTCCGAGGGGAATCTGAAATGATCCGGTCTCTGCTGACACCTGCTGGGAAAATATGCTCAATACAGTCTCCCCTGAAAAATCAGAGAGGCCACTTTCCTCGGTTTAAAACACATAGTCCACGCTGCAATGGATCAGTTTGCACTGCTTTTATTATTAATCGTACAAACACTGGCGTTCCAGGGGTATGTAGTGCATAGAAGCATCCAGAAAAGATCTGTTAAACAACAAATGCTGTGTAGGATGGGGCAGAGTTTGACAGAGGTTATCAATCTGTCGCCATACTGAAACAGGCCCCCTCGAATACAGTCAGTTAAATTAATATCTCTGATTTCAAACAACATTTGTAGAGCGTTTAATACTGACAGGGCATGACGCCCGACAACAACAAAAACAACATTACAGCACATATTTTACATGCAACACAAGCTGCAGATGGATTGTTTCTCATTGCCATTGTCTCACAGTTACAAATAGTCTGTCCCTCTCTCAGGGAAGTGCTTGAATATGTGTGTGTGTGTGTTATGAGACGTTAATAGAGGGAAGAACCAGCATCTGAGTGTTTTTTTTATGTCTTTGGTTGGCGATCATCTCAGCAATTTTGGACGTAACGGGATCAAACCGGAGAATCTGAACGTTTTTGGCCAGAGGAAAGTGGTTCATCTAAAAACGTGGTTTTAAATACATTCAAAACCAACCACAGCCCTGTTTTTGTTTTACAGCACATTTGAACACACAAGCAATCAATCCCAGGACTGTTTTCCAAGGCTAGCAGGTGGTAAACTCGAGTCCCACGGCTCTAATTAAACTGCTCCGTCCCATAAAAACCTGCTGAGACGCGTAACGTCCTCCAGGCTATAAAGAATTGTAAAACTCGTGACTAGTTTTATTGTCGCAACTGTTGCATTGTGCAAAGCCTCAGAACATACAGGACTCCATCACAGCACCACTACATCTGCTCAGAAATCATAGCTAGATCTCTCTCCCTCCCTCCCTCCTTCACTCCCGATCCTCCACTGCACTCTGTCAGAAAGGCAGCAACGGCCAAAAGACTATTTTTTCTCTGTCTTATATAAAACCTAACAAATAATCAAAAAAACAAACAACTAAAATACTTTGGGAAAAGTTCAGCAGTCGAGACGTGTAGTTGATATGTAATAAATAGGCTAAAACCGGCTGTAGAGTCCATGGACAGTTGTGGGGGGGTTGGGGGGGGTCCTATGTTCGTTTAGCAGGTTTTGCAATGAGTTGCCTCTCTCTCTCCAGCTCCTTCTCGCGTTGCTGCTCCTTCTCCAGCGCCTCCTTCTGCTTCTGCTGCTGCAGCTTCAAAGCTCTTTTCTGGGAGGAAAAACATCGTCTAATCAGCGTGTGGAAAGCGGCTCATTTCATATCCGCTCGTAAATGTTTATGAAGTCAGCTACGCTAGTGCTAGCGCACGCACACACCTTTAGTTTTGTTGTCTTCTCATGGAGCATGATCATCTCTTTCCTTATGGTCACCAGTTTATTGTGGTACACCTTGGCCTCTGTGAACTGAAGAAGACAAACCGGATAAGACTCAAACACAAACGAGAGCAGCGTGGCATTCTCATTTCACGCAGGCGTACCAGTGAATTCAGGTCCAGTAGGGTGTTACATTCTCGAAACTTGGTGACTTCTTGGTCCAGAGTGTCCAACAGTATCACCTGATTTTGTCTGTTTTGGGCCGAAGGGGAAGAGAGGAAAAGAAAATCAGATGTTGTTTGGCAAATCTTTCTCCAGCGCTCATTGTTAACGATCGGCAGACTATGCAACCGGTCAACCAAGAGACCAAGTGAGTGTTTATATCACGCTAATGATTCACGCGGTGGCAGACTTTAACCTGGAAGAGAGAGTGTGCAGGTTCAGTGCCTGCAGCACCACCTGCATTCATTCCATGCATCCTGTTCTGCAAGACTGTTCACTGTTGGATTCCAGTCATGTTTTTTTTTTTATGGTCAATTCCATTCAGTTTTATTCAATAATTAAGACAAAGATCTACGGTCGAGTATTAGGGGCACATTGAGGGGAAAAAAAATCACAAATTTAGAGAATAAAGTTGTAAATAATGAGAATAAAGTCATATATTATGAGGACAGTCATTCATTACGAGAATAAAGTCATAGATTAATGAGACCCTTAAGTCATATTACGAGAATAAAAGTACTTAAAACGGAAGTAGGTCAAGACAAGAAAACGTGAGCAGGTCAGGTTGATGCAGGCTACATGCTAAATGTTTATTAAACTGAACAGTTTAATAAGCTGTTCATTTAAATAAACAGTTTAAACTAAACAGTTAACAATTCACCATCAACTTCCATTTAAGTACAAAGTTATTGTTGTAATATTATGATGACTTTATTCTTTTTCCTCAATGTGGCAGTAACACTCTGTCATAAAGATAAATTCTTAAGAAACATTACAGAAACTTTATCCACCTGATCCTGATTAAGCCCAATCCGCTGCCCCCACATTGCAGCTTTCCACACCAGTAGGGTTGATGAAAACTAAGTGTTAGGTGGCGTTACTGAGTTTGATCGGGTGTGATGTGTCGTGTGCTTTGAGGCACTGAGCAGGGAGACACCCACGTGAGCTCCTGAAGGGCACGTTTAGAGTTCTGCAGGTCTGGCAGGTAGTGGGAGAGCAGCCCCTCGGCCAGTCTGTCCACTGCTTTCCTGTCCACATACACATCCTCTTCAGGGGCTGAGCCGTCCACAGCCAGAGACTCCTGCTGAGACAGCTCAGGATCTGTCAAATATCAGACAACACAAAAGTATGATCTCAGTATGTAGCAATTCAACAGGTAACCATCCACTCTACACTGACCGGCTTCCTACCATTGGTCCTGACTTTTGAGACACTAGACTGTATAACGCTGGCCATGCAGTTCTAGAAATGTGCAGTGTATACACACATCCTTCACTTCTCCCATTGTTTGGTGAAGAATGTTTGAGATAAAGTGGAAAATGTTTGTCTTACACTGTATCTAATCTGTATCTCATTCTCGACTGCTGGCTGAACCAGCTACAGTCACTGGTTTATACTCTGAGTGCTGTATTCCTGCAGTTCCATAACAATCTGGAGGAGACTCTCTAACAGAAAGATTCCCCCTGTTTATGACTTGTGAGTTCATGTCACGAGCCAAGCAAAGAATTCTGGGTGATTGCAGAGTCGGTCATGTTGATGTTTTGAGGCACATGTCGATGACTGAGCAGCGATATTCAGACAAGCTGGTCACTTCATGGTGAGAAGGTCAGGGGTTCAGGTCCCAATCGGGGTGGGAATTTGCATGTTCTCTGCTTTTCCAACAATAGTGCAATGGTATATGGACTGATCCTACATGACCACTCAAAGTGCTTTAGCTGAGACTACTTTACACAGGCCTGCTTAAACAGTAGCTCTGTCCATTCACACACATTTGTACACTGATGACGTAGCACTGGGAGCAGGTTGGGGTTCAACATAAAGGCCATTGGAGGCGGGGACTGAACCACTGATGGAGCATGAATGTGAAAGTGAACAGTGTGTGTGTGTGTGTCACCATGTGACACCATGAGGTACAAAGCTGCAAGATAATGGCTGGATTCAAACCATAATCAACGTCTGGATGCTGACATAAATACTGTTTACAGCTCCAGAACCGGTCATTGCTCCATCCCTAATATGACACAACACATACAGTAGCTAAGGATGTGTTGGCATGCGTTATGCCTGGTGCAGGATGGATCCAGAGCTGCTGATCTTGGCCTGCAGGACAGGACCAGAGGTCCGGATCTGGGACACATCTGGGCCAGGATTGAGACACATACCTTCACTCGGCGTCAGTTCACTCTGGGACGAGGGTCCTTCATCTTCCATCGCCTCCATCACCTCCATGTGCAACCACCGCGCTGACCGGTTCAACGACCTGAGCAATCGGAATCAGACGACGCCGAGGGCCCTGTTATCAGATGGGGACTGAGGGAAGTAATGCTGCTCGCCTGGTTCGTTACATCACAACACACCAAACCAGCAACAGTCGACGGCTTCTTACCTTCCTCGCTCCCCCGTGTAGCAGCGACAGTAGCTGAAGGATAGGGGGGGGGGGGGTCGCGTTACTTCCTGAGGCAACCAAAAACAACAACAACAACCCGAACAAACAGCAGATTTAGGAAGAGTGGGGGGATTCTGTTTCCGCAACGTCCGAGGGAAAAAAACACACACACAGCGTCATGTGACTGAGCGACGTCACGTGACTGCGTGCGAAACCGAACTTGCTGGTGTTTCCTCCGAGAGGAGCCGCTGCTGCCCCGTCTCCTCCACCTCCTCCTCCGGCTCCACCATGAGAGCGCTGTGAGCGGCCACACGACGCGGAAAGAGGAGGAAAAGCGCCGGAAAGGCACCAGCTGCGACCGAGTGTTGTTCCGTAGGCAGCCAGGGGACACAGGCGGCCGGCACGAGCCGCCGAGTCGGCGCGGTAAAGTCCAGACTCGAGGTGAGTTGGTAGTGCCGTTAGCTGGGCTCAGACTCTGGGTAGCCACTAGGCTGTGTGTTGTTAACGGGACGACTCAACCGGAGTTTACCTGAGCTGGGAAAGTACTGGAAACTTTACCCGATCGGAGAAAAGACACGCACACACAGCCAGGCACGCACACAGGCTCCAGGATGGAGTGACATGTTGACATGTCTGAGCTGTGATCGCATGAAAGAGATGCTCTGTGCTCCATCAGCTGCTAAAATGATTTACCAGTAGGATATGAAACACCTCTAAATTACTGAAAGTACTCGTGACGGTAGTTTTTGTATATGTACACACCTTCTCAGTTGATAGCTCTGTATGAGATGATCACTGATGATGTTTGTGAATGCTAACTGATAGTAATGTGTATAATGATGGATAGATAATGGATGGATAATGATGGATGATAACTTTTATACGTAATTAATGTTAATTTCCTGATCGATATAAAAGGTGGAACGAACGTAGATGCAGTGATAATTGTTCACCATGTTGATAGATAGTAATGTACATACCCCACTCAGTCTGGTGCTCAGGGGATACAGTCATCACCAGGCCATTACAGGACACACACACACACACACACACACACACACACACACACACACACACACACACACACACACACACACAGACACACAGACACACACACACACCTTAATGGGCCTAAATGTTTTGGACTATGGAGTACTGGAGGAACTGGAGAAAGCACACAGTCAAATATGCAAACACATGCAAACTCACACAGAAACAGTCCAAGACAAGCAGCCTTCCTGCCTTCTTCTGAGAGGCAACACTTCTACCCTTTGCTCCACTGCTTATTGATATTTCACGCATCCATATTTTATTTCCTTTTCTTGTTTTGCACAGTCAGGCCGCCATCGCAGTGCGTTCTGAACACTCACACACGACACGTGGTTTAAAGTTTCCCAACTCGCTGTCCCGGGCAGGTTACACCTTCAGCTCCGCGCACAAAGCTGTCAGCTGGATGACCCGGGCCCCCCCCGCCGCTGCCGCCACAGCTGCCGAAGATGTCAGGTGGGAACTTGTTCAACAAGGTGCGGTCCGCCTTCCGGAGGGAGCGCAGCGACTGGGACCTGAGCGACACGGCGCCCTTCGACTTCTCCGACGACCTGGTGGAGGATGAGGCGCCCAAGTTCAACAAGCTCAAGGTGGTGGTGTCCGGGGAGATGTCGGACTACTCGGCCGGGGCGCCGTCCAACGGGATGGCGGTGAACACGCTGGTGGCGGATGACGACGACTCGCTGCTGGAGTCCTCGTCCAGCCTGGGCAGCCCCGGGCTCAACATGGACCCCTGTGACAGCTGCAACAAGAAGAGGGAGAAGATCAAACACAGGAAGGTGATGAAGAGGCTGGTCGTCGCAGCACTGCTGTATTTGGTCTTCATGATTGGTGAAATGATAGGTGAGTACTGTGTGTGTGTGTGTGTGTGTGTGTGTGTGTGTGTGTGTGTGTGTGTAGTCTCACCTCACACATTTTATCCTTATTCCAATGGCGGATTAAGGATAGAATCCTTCAGGATCCTATCAATCCTTCAGGTCTCTCTATTCACACTCTATTCACTCTCACACTTGTACCTATGGACAAGTTAAGAGTCTCCAGACGACCTGAACATGTGATGAAACTGGTATACCTGGAGAAAACCACGTGTGGAGAACGTAACAGACAGGCCGGGACCAGGATCCCTATGACCATCTTACTGTGAGGCAACATCAGTAACGTCTGACTCACTGTGTCTGTTCACACATTTTTTGCCGACGCATCACTGTTTTTTTTTCTTTCACCTTGCAGCAGCCAAGCCTGAACTCACCGTAAAGCTTCTCTCGAGGCGTGTCCGGACAAGATCTTTCATAGACTGACACAGTAATATCAATACCTTGCAGCCACCGGCTAGTTCGTTTGGCCTAGCAAAAGCCCGACGAGGCAGAAAGTGTGAGCTGCGAGGTTTAGTTCAGGCAAAATAACCCAAATAATCTCCTTATGCTCCCCCACCGGCGGTCTTGCCTTAAACAAACACTTCCTGGGCTTTGCTATTTGCTATAGTTGTAGACGCTCTTGTCACAGCTGTTGCCTCAAACCAACATGTTCGCTTCCAACTGAACTTTACATTACTTTGGTAAACAGTTATGCCTCGGACATTCACTGATCTTTGGTTGGTTGAGGATTGTTCTGTAAAGCACACATTAACTGTTCCACTCTTGTCCATACACTTCCTTATGTTTGACAAGTAAATCCAAGAGCACCTGTCGGATACACACACACATTGTATTTTATGATTTCAAACTCTCCGTGTTTGCTCGCTCTGCCCGTTCCCCCCTCAGGCGGCTACGTGTCCAACAGCCTGGCCATCATGACCGACGCGCTGCACATCCTGGCCGACCTGGTGGGCATCCTGTTCTCGCTGCTGGCCCTGTGGCTCTCCACCAAGCCGCCCACCAGGAACTTCACCTTCGGACTGCATCGCCTGGGTGAGAAACCCGACCCGTCCCGCGCGGGGCCAAGCGTACGGCTTGCAAGCGGGGTCCCGGAAAGCGAGTGTTCAGCAATGCTCCGAGGCGGATCGCGTTCCAGCCGTGATGCTTCAGAGCTAGAAACGACTGGCAGAGTGTTAAATTTAGACCTGAGTTTTAGCTTCTTTTTTTTTACCGCATCTCTCTCATTATCTATGACAGTGCAAGGGCAGTTGTCTTCGCTGTATTGCTGGGAGATGTTTTCGAACTCCATTTGTTATTGTCGAGGGCAGTATTGCGTACCTGGCAGGAATTCAGCCCGCCTTAAAGCAGAGCTTGGTCAATCATCAACCTGTTACTGCAGCGGCCCCCGAGGATGGGCCGGGGCCAAAGATCAAGAGGCAGAGATGCTGTGAGGAGCGCAGTGGCTCTTCCTCCCAGGGTTGGGGCGTTGGGAAGCACAGCTGCGTTAATGTGTTGAAGTCATGATGGCAGAGACAAAAAAACCAGAGCGGGGCATCGTGGTGCGTCAACTCTCCTTGAGAGAACGGGAAGTGAAAGGAAAGCTGCTTTACTCCCTCCTCTGCTTCCCTTTCTAGCTTACCATCCATTTTTGCAGTTTGATACTCATTGCTAAAGGGAATGTGAATTTTCGCTGGCCCGGAAACCCAGGCCTTTTGTCCTTTCCTGGTGAAGAGTTGCACAAACCCTACTCGACAGACCCTTGAACCCTCACTGGGCTTTCTTTCTTTCTTCTATATATTGCCTCTCAAACTGCGATGTGGCTCTCCTTGCTTTTGGGTAAATAAGTAATTGATGCATTGTGTGATCCTGTGAGGCACTGTAGTAGACTCTGTAATTTCCCTCATTAGATTCTTTAATGTAATAATCTTTAACTCAATATATCAGGTATTGTTTTCGTACTAGTGAGCAGTTGTTAGCCCATACTCCCGAAGCACAGTATTCCCTTGTGGAAGCCACATATCCCCTCTGTTAGTACCAGACATAAAGTATCTGTATTGTCACTGAATCTGAATGTGCTTTGACCGTGAGTATGTTCTGTGGTTTCCCGGCTCAGAGGTGGTATCGGCGGTCGTCAGTGTGGGCCTCATCCACATCCTGACGGCCGCGCTGCTCTACGAGGCCGTTCAGAGGACGAAGCACCAGGACTTCGACATAGACGGGGACGTCATGCTCATCACCGCCGCTGTGGGCGTGGCCATCAACCTCGTGTAAGTGAGGAGGAGGAGGAGGAGGAGGAGGAGGAGGAGGAGGAGGAGGAGGAAGGTAGCGAGGCCCCAGCAGAGGATCAGCAGAGACCAGGCTACAAATGACTTCCCTCCTTCACGGCTGTGCTCTCTCTGTCCTGTTTCCAGCATGGGTTTCTTGTTAAACCAGGGCGGTCACCTCCACTCCCACTCCCACGGCCACGGCCACTCCCACAGCTCGGCCCCTGGCCCGGGCTCACAGTCAGCCGGCGCCGCAGGCCAGAGGCAGCACGGCAGCCTGGCCGTGAGAGCCGCCTTCATCCACGCCCTGGGTGACCTGCTCCAGAGCGTGGGGGTGCTCATCGCTGCCTACATCATCCGCTTCAAGGTACCAGAGAACACACTCAGTGAGGTTACAGATGTGTTGGTACACATGAAACGAGTGCTATGCCACTGGAAACAGCCGGGGGCGCTGTAGCTCATGGTGGCTAGAAAAAAAACTAAGAAGAAGGACAAGAATCTAATCAGGAAGAGGGTCTACATCTACATGCTGCCATGTGTTTTAATGGCTACACAAACCACCTCCGTCTCCTGCTCTGCCTCTCTTTTATCTGGAGAGTGCTCATAGTCAAAACTTCTTCCATGCATGTTTGTTTATGAGCGAAGTCGACCTCTCTGAACTCTGAACTCAGTGCCGCCTCCCAGTGGTTGAACCGCTCTACTACTACATTAACGCAAAGTACGTATGGGAGTCCTTATACTGTCTGCAAGTCCAGGTTTGTGCATACATGCTAGGTGCGCAGAGCATAAATGGGCCTTTATGTGTGAGTGTTCAGTACTGTTAGGATGTTCCAAAGAAAAGTAGAAGCAAAACAAAAGTTGGTCTGACCCGCGACTGTCTTGGCTTTCCCAGCCGGAGTGGAAGTTGGCAGATCCCATCTGCACCTACATCTTCTCCGCTCTCGTTATCTTCACCACATTCCGCATCCTACGCGACACGATAGTCATTGTGCTGGAGGGTGAGTCCCGCACCGTTGTTACCGAATATGTTGCTGAGGGTTGTACGGTGCATCACACCGCTCTCCGCCTCCTCTTCCTCCTCCTCCTCCTCCTCCTCCTCCTCCTCCTCCGACAGGCGTTCCCAGGCACCTGGACACCCGGCGGATCAGGGAGGACCTGCTGAAGCTGGAGGACGTGCAGTCGGTGGACGAGCTGAACGTCTGGGCGCTGACTGGCGACAGGACCGCAGCGCTGGCGCATCTCCAGCTCAGTGAGTGCAAGTTTGACACATTTTCATGTTTTCTTCCCCGTTTCCTCAAAAACGTATTCACTCTGTCCGAACCCCGGTCCAAAGCGTGGAGGTGCTCGGTTTTGCTGAGAGGACAAACATCCACGCGTCAGAGCCGACGTGTTTGTCTAAGATCTCTAACTCATTTTGTGGCAAGGTCAGCTCTGGAATCCGCCCGCATTAAGGTTTCAGTCTTTTGTTCTCACGATGCTGTTTGATCCAGGCCTCCCAGGTGGGACGAGCCTCAGTGCGAGAGCTTGCTGAGTCTTGTTTACGCCAAACGCAGCGCCAAGCATGCCGCCTCAAGACCGCGGTTTTGTTATCGTTACAGAGCAGAATATGTTTCCCACCGACCAACAGAACCAGGAATGCTAGTTCTTCTTGTGTCGACGCAGATGACTTAAACTGTTACCCGGCCTCTACTTTCTGACTGGCTTAGATGCAAAAAACAAACCACAAGAGCCTGCCTGTCCACCTAGGCAGGTGTTTGCGCCTGTTTACACCAGGGAGCGAATACTGAGGTCTTGAAAGGAGACCACGGGTGTAACAAACCGCATTAAGCGTGCTCCAGTTCACGAGGTGTCCCTTAAACTGAGACTGGACTGAGACCGAGGGCTCCATGGAGCCTTAATTCACTCGATTATTTACAGCTGTGTGTGTGTGTGTGTGTGTTTTCTTTTCCCCTGCAAATGATTTGTCAGACATTTCATTGGAACTCTCTCTGTGTGTCTGTGTCCGCGCCTCACAGCGCCCTCTAGTGCCAACAACTGGGAGGACGTGCAGGCCAAGGCCCGTCACCTGCTGCTGCACACCTACGGCCTGAGCAGGTGCACGGTGCAGGTGCAGACGCACAGGCAGAGGCCGGTGCGCACCTGTGCACAGTGCCAGCAGCCCAGCGCCTGAAGACGGGACTATCTGTGCCTCCGTTCACCCCCCCCCCCCCCCCCCCCCAACCCCAACCCCAACCCCAACCCCAACCCCCCACACACAAGACACAGCGAGCAGCAGAGAGGCCTGGGCGTGCTGCTGCTGCAGCTGCTGCAGAGCGGCAACAGTTTATTTAAACTTGAGAGAAAGGAGAAGGACTGGTGCCAAAGGACTGTCAGTGGAAAAAAACAACAAACTGCAGATGCATATTTTTAATGAAAAGGGTCGACCGGGACCTAGTTTTCTTCTTTAAAAAAGAAAAAAAAAGTGCTTAATTCACCATTCAAGCCTATTGCAACTCTTTTGTGTTAAATCCTTTGATTGATCGCAACTGATGCTTCGTCAACAGCTGTGAGCTTTTAGTTTTTGTTAACCGGGGGAGGGGAGGAGGGGGGGCCGGTTAAAGACTGTATATAAAGAATTTCTTATTTCAACTAAGGATGTCAGCAAATGAAAATGTACCTCATGCCATCTGACACCCGCGTCCACGGCACGTGTAAGGCCGTGCTTCGTCTCCGCCGCCACGTCTGAGGCGGAAAACAAACGACCTTTGTCAGTATTTCCCTTTAGCCGTCGCCTCATCGGACGCAGCTCCGTCGTTAATATCCCTCAGCCAAAGCGGACTCTTCAGACCCCGACACGACGTGTAAACCACCCACGCTCTTAACACTGACATTTTACCCTAGCATGTCTCCCAAACGTACCGCCGCAAACGGGCAACTGACAATCAAAGTGTGAGCGGCTTTGAGTTTAGTTCAGCGCAGACCTCTGGTTTGGGTTCAGGCCTTCACACTCCTCACTGAGCTGTTTCCACGTGGCCGACTGACAGTATGATGCGTGCACAGGATTTGGGAAAGTGTTTCAATGGTGCAGTGATCGCCAGACTTCATGTTGAAATTTGCTAATGACAGTGTTCATAGAGTTTTCTCTGTTATGTGCTCAGAGGCTGTGGGAGGGGGCTCGTAGTGGTCCCCGTCTCTGATATAGATATCAAGAGAAACCTAGGAATTGGATCAGTGTTTCTGTTTATAATAAAGTATTTAATCTGTTGTTTCTCTCAGGATCTCGCTCCTTTTTAAAAACAAAACAAAACTGGATTTATTGCGATGGTGGCCACTAGGTGGCAGTGTTATGCAAATGGGACAATGTCATTTGTGAAATTATTTTCATGGCAGGATCATTTTGGATAAGATAGCATACATATAATTTGCGTTGCCATATCCATGTTACTCCCTTTGTAGCACACATGGCTTTATGAGTAACACTAAATACAATTCTGTCCAAAACAATGCATTGTTAAATACTTTTATTCACACATTGGGTTTTAGGAGTATACAGTAATGTTAATGGGGAAAAGGTGTTTTATGCAGTGCTAAATCATATGAGCTGTTGTGGTACATTTTGTCTTTAATGGCAAAGATGGGGACTTTTAAAAAGGCAAGTCAAATTTTAGACAACATTGTAAACTAAAGGGGTAGTAATATGTTGTATGTAATATGCAGTATATGTATTATGTTAATATGTAGTGCACATTTACCTCACCTCTGTTAGGCTGAGTCTGCAACACATAGTTAACATTCAAAATGTGGACATCCATCCATCCATCTATTCATTGTTATTTCTCCTGCTGTGCAACTAACACTGGTACTAGCTAGTCCCTGTGTCCAGTGCATGTCAGCCGAAGGCTCCAGGATACGCCCTGGACAGGTCTCCCGTCCATCACAGGGCACAGAGGGTTTATCATTGACTACGCCAGTTATCTGGGAGTGTCTCTGTTTCCAGGCAACATCTGCATGAACAGAGAGCCACTGAACCAAGGTCAGGCAACACCTCTGTTTGTGTTACAGCAGAGCTGCTTTTTTTACAGCTTCCCCTCCGGACTGCTCTGCTCGCTTCTGAGCAAGTTACTCTCACACTTCATAGAAATGCATGAAAAATAAAAAGACTGAATCAATGCTGCGGCATTGGACCGTGTCGCTGACAACAGATGGGAAATTCCATCCCTCACTTGCACTAACACTTCATGTGTTGTTAGAGTAATGACTCACATGGTCTGTGAGGTTGTGTTGTGTGCGACCCAGTCACGTACACATGCTCCAACAATACACACGATATCCTTCCTCCCCTCTTCTCATTTCCCTAAATAGCCTCTCAGTAGCGCAATGCTTACAGTAATAGGTGAAAAATGATTGCCTGACTGTAACTTGCAATTTACAGCATGTTGATGAATCAGATAAATCAGACAAGAACAAAACCAACCTGTTGCACAATGCTGCTCACATCCTCAAATGCGGTACAATGTGACTTGATTTGCAGGAGTTAAGAGAATAAAAAAACAGAACATTTATATATAAAAACGTATAAATATGAAAGAGGACCTTAACAAGAAGGAGGAAATAAGTGTCGAGCAAATAGTGACTCACACAAAAGTGAAACCAAACTGCGAAACATTGCTGATAAAAGGCCGAATCAGTGGGACAAGGAAATAACTCTATTGTCTGACACTTATCTCTCCGAGCCATTGTGTTTAATAATTCATGGAAAGTCCTTTCAGCTCAGCACCAGCGCGGCTCACAGTCCCTCAGACCGGCCCGAACACAGCGCAGCAGGAGGGACGGCTTTCTGATGCCGAGCAAGATGGACTTACACGGGATCATCCACGTAGCCATAAACACAGCAGCTGAGTGCATTTGCCCATTGGCCAAAGTGCAGTAATTACTTTACTGCTGTCCCTCACAGCTAAATCTGACCCAGTCTCAAACGACTTCATTCAAGGCAGCATCATCGTCGACTTTGTGAACGTTTGTTGACAAGACAGTCTCCCTGGGATGGAGAACTACAACAAGACCTTTCAGGCTTTGTCTTTGCTTTATTCCCCACTTACGAACTGCTCGGCCTTTTAATCATCCAATCACCCGAATGAATCGATCAAGGTCAAGGTCATATGCCATAATTTCGAGGTATTACAGTCTGATCTTGTCATACGAAACGCTGCATCTCTCGACATTTGACATTTTAATTTGTCACAGCTTGTCACGGGATTAGGACGAGCATTAGGTATTGTTTAACTTGGCTCATCATTTTATTGCCGAGTCGTTACACAACTTGGTGAGAAAGCAATGAGGAAACGCGCTCAAACAATCACCATCTTTACCTATCCCGACCTATCCATAACTTGTACATGTCTTGGCCGAGGGTGGGTGTGCTGAATGTGTCCCAACTATGTCCCAAGAAAAACAAGAGAATCCAGGACCGAACCCTTTGGGACTTCATACATTGATGGGAAAACTTGCATTTACAGGTTATAAAACAATCAACTGTCCAGGTTGTATTTTATGCCTTGGCTCCATGTGTGGAGACACCACTGGGTCCAAAATAAAGTCAGATGATAGATGGAGGATGATCATAAATGCTGCTCTGAAACCAGTGATATTTCCAAAAAGTTCTACAATCTGTTTAAAATCCTCCCACATTGCTTATTTAGTTTATGTATGTATGTATGTATGTATGTATGTATGTATGTATGTATGTATGTATGTATGTATGTATGTGTGTGTGTGTGTATGTGTGTATGTAAATATATAGTCATACTATTAATAATGCAAATATACTATATATATATATACTATGAATAATGCAAATTACACATAGGTTTTTGTAATATTAAGTCTTAATATATTTTACTTTCTTAAATATATTTTACTTATCTATAAGTATCAGGCATGAGAATCTCAATAGATTTACTGGGAAGATTGTTATTCATAATTTAAGGAGAAGGAAGTTTATAACTTAAACTTCTCAACACTCCTCTGTGTATATATTTCTATCTCTTATTTTAAATGTTTTCATTTTTTATTATGATTTTGGTGTTCATATTCAAAATACTCAAATACTCAAATACTTCAGTCAATCAAAAAGAATAACCAAGAACATAAAACATAATTACAAATGCAGTTACAGCTACAGTTGCAGTTACACTCTGCGATCCGATGTTTTCCCGCCTGGTTCGACCACTGCGTTCTGCTGGGACGGTGCCTCGAGAGCTGCTGCTAAGTGAGAGGATGCTGGGACCTGCAGGTGGGAGGGATTATAAAGAGATGGGAGAGAGAATGAATGGTTCTGAATGAGGCCTTGGGATTATATCAGATGCTGGAAATTAGGTCAGAAAAGTATTTAGCTGTCATTGCCTTAGTGTTACTAAATGTTGTATTAACTAAACAAAAACATGACAGAACAGAATAGTCACACCCACAGTGGGAATACTAACGTCAAGAACTGATTTCTCTGTCTGATAAAGCGATTTGTGACTTATCCATTGAGCCTGCAGCTCTCGGCCACAACTTCAAGTCTCCAGAGGAAAGAAACGCAACACACTGGAAGGAGCAGTCAATAGTTTTAGTGCTGAGAAGATCAATATCTCTACCAGGTCTGCAGGAGCTTACAAGATCACTCTGTATCACACAGGTCAGGTGTAACAAAGCGTATGCTGTGTGTGTGTTGCCTTGAAGCATAGCAGCAGTGACCATATAAACTAAAACTACTGTCAAAGTGCACTTTCTAAAAGCTCTGGCTTTCTCGGGGGAGGATCTGCATATGTGTGCACAATTATGCAATTAAATGAAAAGAAAAAAAAACATTTCGCTTTTTTAATTTTCATTCAACAGGGTAAGAAAAACAAACAAAAAAACAAACATTTGTGATAAGAATGGTCAGTCAGTGATATAGCCACAAGCCTTCTCGCTAACCAGTTCTCAGTAGCTTTCAGGTCAGGTGAGGGAGGAAACGTGATGGAGCACTGATGACCTCCTTGCTTAATGTTGACTGACTGGCTGCAGCTTTGGGGGTTGATTTTACATCATTCTCTGACCTGAACAGGTCCAACTAGTCCATCTTTGACAGCCAGCAGCCCATGGAAATGCTCCACACCTTCACCTTTCAGGTTTCGGACTCGGTGATTAGCTTGTCTTGTCCAGTTCAGTGGTGCTGCCATTCAAGGTGTCCTCACTTTGCCCATGGTTACATGGCAATATGGTGGAGCTGGGGGGTTCCAAGTGGCATCACATCTAATTCTTCTCAAAGTCTTTAGCAGCAAATTTTGTCAATGTGTGTTTATCTATTTTCTTAACTATTTGCTACGAAGACTTTGCTTGTTGGCGATCATCAGCCCCCAACACCTTAGCCACATCAAAATTATCATATCATAGCAAAAAAATGACAAAACAAAAAGAAAAACAACACTGAAATAGTTCGATCACAGTAATAATTTATTGACACTATACAGTACATTGCTTTCATTTTGTTTTTGTTTTTTTCACATTTAGACAGAATCGTACAATCACAGTAAGAGCCCGTAGGTGGGGACCACAACATTGAACGTCAAGCTCAGACATGCTGTGCCTATCTAGATGCCATCGAGGGACTCGGCCTCGTCTCTCTCAGACTAGGTGGCAGTGTGAGTGTCTGCTACGGCTGCTCTCTGCTGCTGTGGGTGGCTGGCTGGGCGTCCTGGAGCCGGGTCACGACAGAGCAGGGTGAAACCCCACCAGTGGAGCAGAAGCATTTCCGCACACTGACTGTTTACGCATCCTAGTTTGTGCAGAAAGGATTCTGTTGGACTGATGGGGGAGGGATGGGGGGTGGCAGGCAGGTCTGCATCCTTTTGTTTGTTTTCGTTTTTTTTCAGCAGATGACCACCTTTCTACTTGGTGAGGCTCTTCACCAGCTGCAGCTCCTCCACAGGTTTCCACTGCTGATGGATGGTGACGAGCTGTGGGACAACAAAAATAATTTTTCTGCTGACCCGTTTGCAACTTGGCAGGACGAGCAACATGTGTAGTTGTAATAGTGGTGAGTATCAACGTAAACATCATTTCTCTGATGTCACAAGTGCAGGCTGGTACTAATTTGATAAGGTTTCTTCCTCAGTGACTCAGCAAACTGCAGTGGCAGACAGGGTAATCCTGCGAGAATAAGGACAAACAAACCTTCCAGACATTCTGAGAAATCATTATACTTTTATTGGGTTTTATTGGGACTATTACCTTTTGGGGTTTGGATGGGTCCACCCTCTCCCAGGGTTCTGGGTTTTTGGTCTTATTCAAACTATAAACAGTGAATGGGAATTATCATTAGGCATTTTTCACATGGCAGAGGGTGATAGAGATTAAAGATTAAAAGTACAGGAATGTGAAATTCTGAACACTTTTATAAAAATATAAATGCAGTAGCTTTAGAAAACAGACAAAACACTCACATAACATCGGATTTAGTGCATAGAAAGTATATGGCAGCAGAGGTGGCTCCTGTTGCAGCAAAAGCCATGAACCCTATCAGAGGGATCAACTGGAACAAACATGAGGTATCCACTTTTATACATGCATTAATACATTTAAATATATATATTTAATCCTGAGAAATACAAATATCCACTGTTCAAAATCACATAGTAGAAACAAGAACAACTCACCTCCTTCTTCTTTCTTAACATTTGGAAAAACCATCCAGCCATTGTTGCAAAGTTCTTTAATAACTACAGAGAGGCTATATTCAAATATGTATTTGTATATATAAATATTCCCTTGCAGCAAAGAGCCTGAGAATCAGTTGGATGGATGAAAGTCACGACTTCTTGAGACAGCTGCCTGTGGCAGGTCTCACCTGTTGTTGCCTGAAGTCTGTGAGGTCTGAGCGCAGCATCCTGTGAGAGCCGCTGATGTAGGCTGGATGAGAGGTTGTACGAGGTGAGAGGCACGTAGACAGACACACAGCTTCCTGCTCTGAAATGCACCCGTGGATTCCGATTTGTCAACAGAGCCACTTTGCTGATGATCAATACATCTTCTGCGTGCGCAGCGCCATCTTGTGGCCCCATTCCAACACTGAAGGTCATCAACAGGCTGGTGCAAGTGGCCGGTCAAAATACAAATACCAGACAGACACAAATGGTGAAGTTTGATTCGTTTTATTTCAGAACCATTTTTGGATAGATACACATTTGATCAATGCGGGGGACATGGTCTTATATGGATTGTCATCTGGGGGCTGTCTGATATGAACGGATCTGTTGGGCAGTGAGAGAGGGGCTCGTCTTGCTGAGCGACCGCAGGAAGTGGCAGTGTTTGATGGCTGACGCCTCCATGTTCTCCTCTTGGAGCGCCAACAGAGCAGCCTGGAAAACAAGAGCAGTTTTACTCCTGCTGCATCTGTTCGTCCTTGAAGCATATGTTGGTAGGAGATACTGGTCTATCACACTGTACGAGTGCTCCTTATGGAGGATGAATTGGCATGATTCAAACAGAACTTGAAATGAAGAGGCAGGTGTGAAAACCATCCACATTACCTCTTTACACAGATTGTCCAGGTCAGCTCCAGAGTAAAGCTCAGTCTTTGCAGCGATCTCCTCAAGACGCACGTCAGCGTCAACAGGCATGGATGCCGTGCACACCTTTAAGATGCAGAGCCGGCCCTGGACATGCAGATGAGATTAGGTCATTGAAAATAGACAAATACAAAATGTCACGTAAACTACGAAAAAAAAACTGTTCCTACCTGCTGGTCCGGCGGTGGCACATAGATGATCTGGTCGAGCCTCCCGGGCCTCAGGAGGGCGCTGTCCAGGCAGTCGGGTCTGTTGGTGGCAGCTACGACCATCACATCTGTGTTGCATACTTCCTGGACGTCCGACTGTAAGAGAGAGAGAGAGAGAAAAGAAAATATTGATGATTATGTCAACTAACTCTGATCAGGCACCCTGAGTGCGACCCATTCCCGTGGTGTCAAACCTCCTCCTGTGGGTGAGCTGCCTCCTCTCCCTCTGCCTGCAGGATCTTCTCCGTCCCTCTCCTCTCCAGCGTCTTCACGCCCACCCCGTCCATCTCGTTGAGGAGCACCGACAGGAGGCGCGTCTGCGGGCTGTTGGAGCACTGAGCCATCGAGCGAGAGCCGATCAGGGAGTCGATCTCGTCGAGGAACAGGATGCAGGGCGTGCAGGCCCGGGCTTGGCGAAACAGCTGCGAGCAGACAGGTGGCACGTGTTAACGTAAGAACCAGAGAGGAGGGTTTAGAAGCAGGGCTTGGTTAGGAGGCGGTGAGAGGAAACAACCTGTGCTAAAGCCTTCTCCGAGTCTCCGACGTAGGGCGAGTACAGGTCGGCGCCACTAACAGACAGGAAGGTGCAGTGGGACGAGGTGGCTGCCGCCTTCACTAGCGTCGTCTTGGCACATCCCGGCGGGCCGTACAGCAGCACGCCACGCGGCCGACTCAGACCCAGACGGACAAACGCCTCCGGGTACCTCATCGGCCACTCGATGCTCTTAGACGTTCACATGGGGAGAAAGATTCTAATCAAGTTTCTTTATCAATGAATGCACAAATCCACACTACGTTGTCTGGGAAAAGACGTCTCACCTGTCGTAGTTTGAGTTTGACCTCCTCCAGGCCTCCTATCTGCTCCCACAGCGTTGGGGAGAGCTCCGTCCTGCCCAGGCTGCTGCGCAGGCAGGAGGGGCGCACAGACCTGAGGGCATCCTGGAAGTGCTTCATACCCACCACCTGTCCTCCTGAGCCCTAAAATATAACAATCAAAAAAGCGTGATGAAGAAATCTTCATCTTTAAAACACCCTGAAAGGATTAAAGCATTGTTTTCATTTAGGACTAATTTCAGGTCAATTCAATTTCCTCTTGTTTACCAGGGTAATCCACTCAGCATGGACGTAGCTTTCCACGGAATAAAATGGTTAGAAAGTATTACTCGATTGCGGTAACCACCTTGGAGTTCTCTCGTATTGCGTGCATGGCAGCCTCCCTGCACAAAGCGTTGAGGTCTGCTCCCACGTAGCCCGTGGTTCTCTGTGCGAGCTCGTCCAAGTCCAGACTGGGACAGACAGGCATCCCCGCACAAACAACAGACAAGATGGCCTTTCTCTGCTGCAGCGTGGGAGCGCCAATGATAACCTGGAGGAAAGATAAAAAGATTCAGAGGAAAAAAGACTTTGGTAGAATCAATTTATATATATATATATATATATATATATATATATATATATATATATATATACACACACACACACACACACACACACACACACACACACACACACACACATACATATATACACACATTCCATCCTCAGTACCTCTCTGTCCAGTCTCCCGGGCCGGCGCAGGGCTGGGTCTAGGCTGTCTGGTCGGTTGGTGGCTCCCACGATGAGGAAGCGATCGGACTGATTCATCCCGTCCATCAGTGTGAGAAGCTGGGCCACCAGGCGGCTCTCTGGGGCGGAGGAGCCGGTTCTCCGGGGACACAGAGAGTCCAGCTCGTCTAAGAACAGCACGCACGGACCCTCCTCGGCTGCCGATCGAGCCTGCTCGAAGACGGCACGGAGCTTCTCCTCGCTCTCACCCGGCCGGGACCCCACCACCTGAGATACACATGCGTTATCAATCACACAGGTGGAATTAGATTCAGATTTTATGCAACAGACATGGCTACCAAATTACCTTTGCTATAGGTATGTTAGCTTTCAATATATCTCATATAAGAAACTGCAGGCAATATCCAACATAAGGTCTATGTCGGTATTAGATTTAAGGGGTTGTCAATCACCCAAGTGCTTTATCTTCAGGTGATCATTCAATAAATTACAAATCATTTTCAGACAGATTCCTGCAATGTAATTATCAGATATGGGTGAAAAAAGTTTTGCATGTATTGCATATATATATTTGTATGTACATATTAAATATAGCAAACAAACATAATATGCTGTAATGATTATGTTGCACAGTTATGCACAGTTATTGCAAAATAGATGCAAATGTGTTAAAGACTACAGCATATTATTCTTGTTAATGTTTTGTTTTTCTTCCAGATATGATTTTGTCAGTGTTGGTACCTCTGGCCCTCTGACCACCACCAGGCTTGCTCCCACCTCTGCTGCCACTTTGTGGACCAGCAGGGTCTTTCCCACACCCGGCGGTCCAACCAGGAGCACCCCTCTCGGACACGACACACCGAGCCTGTTGAGGGTGCCTGGGTAGAGGAGGGGCAGCTGCAGCATCTCTCTCAGGGAGGCGCTCACCTGAGATACAACACACGTAGGTGGGCATTCACATTGTGGATGAATATCAGTGATGTCAATACAATGAATCTAAGCTGACCTCCTCCAAACCTCCCAGGGGCGTTGTACGCTGGTCCTGCAGCCGGCTCCTGTAGTGCCGGACTGTCTGGATGTCCAGTATCTCCATAGAAGTTTTGGAGGTGATGAGTCCAGCGCTGACAGAATCCATGTTGATGTCCTCTATGACAACATATCGAATATCCGTGTCAAAATCCTCCAGGTCGATCACAAAACCCTTGTGGACGTATAAACCTTTCAGCATGTCTTTTACAAGTTCATGGATCAGGCGATCAGGTGTGTGCTTCTTAAAGTCAACACTCTGGACCACCACAGTGGTCTTGATGCCCTTTAGTTTGGGGCAGGGCACTGGTGTGATCTGGCAGGGGTCCAGGAGGAGAGGAGTGAGTGGGTGACGGATCAGACTGGGAGAAGAACATTTGAGGTCCACCTGGAGAAAGCCCTCAGCCAGGTCAGCCCTGGGCCAGGAGGTGCACAGACAGCTCCCCCCGGGGACACACACCAGCACTGGGGTGCCCAGACTCAGACCTAGCGTTGACATCAAGCCTGGACCGAGCCTGCATCTCTGAGAGCCCCGGTCTGCTGGATCCACAGACAGCAGCCTCACAGACATCCTGGTACTTTAACAACCGGCAGCCTGGGGGCAGAACGAGTTCAGCAGAAGAATCAGCAGATTGCACTTCTTAGTCATACTAGGATGAAACCAGCACCGGCCTACATGCTACTAGTGATAGCTACACCGTCACAGTAAGTTGCCACGCAAGCTTTTTAACAGAAACTGTCACACAGTTACATACCAGTTTCAAAGCGACTTGTGAGGAGTTGATATTAGAAAGAAAGCACCAGAGAGAAACCAACTGATTCTGATGTTTACAAAAACCATGTGGCATTAAACAGAGATGGCCGACCAAAACATTTTCCTGTGATCGGTAACTCGCCAGACGGCTTCCGTAGTTCTATTTTTTCCCTTTTAAATGGTTTAATCGAAACACTTATTTATTGAAACACTCGTTAAATGTAAAATACTGCCCAAAGATGTGGTAACTACTATCCGCAAACTAAAAAATGCCGAACACAATTAAATACTTTATTGGGAAAGGTCATGGTTGTCCAACTATTTTGTTGCGTGCTGCTGCTGTCTCCCGCGCTCTGGCGTCACCGTGTGTACATGAAAGAAAATACAGCATTACAGAAATGTAAGATGTTAACTCTTGTTTTTGTTATTATAAAATGAACGATTTTTTAAATGTATTATCAATTACAGAATTTCAAGATTTTAAACAAATGGCCATGGAATATTTCCTAGTTATGATGAATGTCTGTTGCAGTAGACTTCAGAGGAGACTGACCATCCACACCCCTAATAAACTATACAGATTCATTATTTATGGGATTTTTAATAACTGACTCAAGCGCTTCAGCAGACTACTATTAGTTTTGGCTTATTGATACAAGTTCTGTTATTGCACATAGTTTTTCCACCTTGTTCATAACTGTTGCTACCTCTTTCACATGGTCTAGAATAGAAAAGGGATTCCCTATGAACACATTGTAAAAAATAATGTAAAATCCCTCCTATCCTTATGTGAGAAAGACGTTGATCCTTTAATTTGTAGGTAGGCAGGCTGTTTTACATAGAGGCTACAAGGAGTTTGCTTCAAGGGTGGTCAGGAGAGAGGTCACATGATTTTCTATTTATACATAAATAGCAGCAGCAATGATATCGAAAGTGTGGAAGGTCGCCTGTCTGTTCCTGCGAGACTGAGGGGGAGACTCAGGGTAGGACATCTCACAGGTGACCCTGCGGCTGCTGAGGGAAAGTTCCACCTGTCTCTGGGAGTCTGAAAGGCAAGTCTGCAACTGATTGTGCAATCGAGCAAGCCTTCAGTTCAAGAGTGGATAAGTCAGAGGGTGGTGGATGAAAGATGCCGATTGGCTGTGTGATTCAGTGACAGAATGGGGGGAAGCAATGGGTCACAATCAGGTGAAAACTATCAGAAACAATTTATCTGATTTACAAAGCACAGATTTTCTTGCTCTTACCCCCATTACATTTTTAAGGAGACACCACAGTTTCTTGTACACTTCCCTTGTGCTGAAGGTGTGTGTGTAGCTGTTTTGTGTCCTAAAATGTCAGCTTTGGCATCAAGCATTTAATCAAAACACTGCCTCCCGTGCATGGCTTTCTCTGCTCTGCTTCTCACAACAACCAGAGCAAACTTGGCACGGTTTCCCTCTTGTGCCGTCATAATTCCAAATCTCGCGAACGATCCGGGACTGTGTAATCAACCCTGGGCCCTGTGTGTCCTGTCCTGCAGAGCTGAAATGTCACACTGCTGTCTGTAGGCCTCGCAGCACAGGCAGCCTCAGTGTGTGCCTTGGGGGGGGCTAAGGACCTGGAGTATTTTAGAGGGCGATTAGAATGTGCTTTTCTATTTGACAGCAGGTTTAGAAGTAGTGTTAACTTATCACCTACCTCTGTTTGTTTGTGTTCTCATTCAAGAGCTAGAGGGAGTCTCAGGGCAGACGCTCAGTGGCCATGTCGACCCTCCTGCGCTGCTTCTCAGGCTCTTCTGCCGCTTTGTTTCAGCGAGGGGCCTGTCACAGGATTCCTGGAAGGAGGAATTTCAGGACCTGCCCTGCATTATGGGACCAAAAGGCCCCCAGAGGTAGGAAATGTGCATTTCCATGAAAGCCTTCCTCCTTGGGTTTTTCAACATTCTTTTTTCCCAGAGGAAAGCCAGGCTCCGCATGCTCTCATTGGTTTGGATTTTCTCTGTCTTGAGTGGAGGAATGAGGGCCTAACGGTTCATTTGAGGACACGCTCCTGCTGGCCAGAAGAGTGGAAAACTCCACAGCTGATGAGCTGTGTGCTGCAGGTTTTGTAGAGAGGTTCCCAAAATAGGGAAAAGCTGTGGCGGCTCAGAGAGCGGCTACGCTCGCTGTGCCGTGGGAGCTGCTAACATGTGAGCGCACATGAGAGGTCAGTTAAAGGTGACACGGCGCAAGTGGCGCCGCGTTTAGCAGATTCTGTGCAGACTTTTGTTCATGGAGCACGGAGAGCTCGCGGGACACAGGCCAGCGAGGGTTCGTGACGGTTTTTCATGCCGCCGAGCAACTTTTTGAGTCTGAAGTCTTTGAGCTTGTCAGTGCGGGAGCGCAGGCCTCTCTCGGGGCTGGCTCCGAGCCAATCACCTGCTAATAATGTCTCCATGGTGGCGAGGTCATCATGCCCTGTATGGAGAGAAATGTGTAACCTGACACTGGTCCCCTACCACGCAAGCCCGGCTGCGCAGGCGCAGTGAGTTGCAAGGCGAAAGTATTATGGAAAAAACAAAACTCGTGTAATTTTTTCATCTGATTATATATGAATATTTAGCTTTTTTGAGAAAGACCCGTTATCGTGGTCCATGGCCTCAGACTCCAGGCTTTCAGCTGGTCTGTGTGTGCAGGTGTGCTCTACAAGGATGTGATGGTTGGTGTTCCAAAGGAGACGATGCAGAATGAGCGGCGCGTGGCGTTGTCTCCGGCGGGGGTGCAGGCTCTGGTCAAACAGGGCTTCCAGGTGCAGGTGGAGAGCGGAGCCGGAGAGGAGTCCAAGTTCTCCGACCTGCAGTACAAAGAAGCCGGAGCCACCATCACTGATGTCAAGGGGGCCTTTGGCTCGGACCTGGTCCTCAAGGTTGATACACTTCCCCTTTGAGCCACTGTACAGACAGTTCAGTTTACAACTAATAATGTACTCTAGACATTTTTTTTTACAAACTGTGCCCATTTTAGGTACGAGCCCCCAGTCTGAGTGAGGCAGACCTGCTGAAGTCTAAGTCCACCTTGGTGAGCTTCATCTACCCAGCACAGAACGCAGACCTGATGAAGAAGCTGTCGGAGAGGCAGAGCACAGTGCTGGCCATGGACCAGGTGCCCAGAGTCACCATAGCCCAGGGTTACGATGCTCTCAGCTCCATGGCGAACATCGCTGGGTGAAGACACGCACAGATTTACATCGTATAGCTTTAGGTGAATCTGATTTTTCAGTACACGTGACATGTGGATTTGTTTTGTAGATACAAGGCTGTAGTCCTGGCCGCCAACCACTTTGGGAGATTCTTTACTGGTCAGATCACAGCTGCAGGAAAAGTTCCCCCAGCGAAGGTAACTATCCACCACTGACATACATGTAACACAAACACAGGCATCTGTGGACTTCTGGTCCACAGTCCCCCTGTTGTACAGTACCATAACCCATGTGGCTGCGACTCAGGTCCTGGTGATTGGTGGTGGCGTGGCTGGTTTGGCAGCAGCCGGAGCAGCCAAGTCAATGGGAGCCATCGTCAGAGGCTTTGACACTAGGTATCAGCCACAGAGTGGAGACATTTTGTGTCCGGCTGGATGAAGCGGTAATCGCGACTTTGACGATGACATGTTTCTCGACTGTCAGACAAGCAGCCCTCGAGCAGTTCAAGTCATTCGGGGCAGAGCCTTTGGAAGTCGACCTCAAAGAGTCTGGGGAGGGGGTTGGAGGTTATGCCAAGGAGATGTCCAAGGAGTTCATTGATGCGGAGATGGCCCTTTTCGCCAAGCAGTGCAAGGAGGTCGACATTCTCATCAGCACTGCCCTTATTCCAGGTCAGGCACATTGGTACCCTCCTCTTCCTCCTGTGTCTTTGATACTGTCGTGTCTAATGCTGCATTAATCAGTATTTTTTTGCTGTAAACAACAGGAAAAAGTCTCCAGCAAAATCAATGTCAATGAACTGCTGTTACCATGGAGCTTTGGGTTTATGTATATTGAGTGTTTTTCTGTCCTCTGGTGGCCATAAATGAATGGACTGATTCTGCTTTCACGTTGATTTACTGCTCTCTGACCTTCCCGGCCCCCATCAGGGAAGCGAGCCCCCATCCTGATCAAGAAGGAGTTTGTGGAGTCCATGAAGGACGGCTCTGTGGTGGTGGATCTGGCCGCGGAGGCGGGGGGCAACATCGAGACCACCAGGCCTGGAGATCTGCACGTTCACAAGGTGGAGCTTAGAAAAACGCTTTGAAATCTAACCACGTTACTGATATAAAACGTACAGAGGATGACGTGTGTGTGTGTTTTTTGTAATCACTAGGGAGTAACACACGTTGGCTACACAGATCTGCCGAGCCGCATGGCCACCCAGGCCAGCACCCTGTACTCAAACAACATCCTGAAGCTGCTGAAGGCCATCAGCCCAGACAAGGAGTACTTCCACTATGAGCCCACCAACGACTTTGACTACGGCACCATCGACCACGTCATCCGCGGGACTCTCGTCATGAAGGTGGGCTGGCGAGGGCCGCCTCCTCTCGGCGCGAGCTGTCGGAGCTTGTCGTGCAGGGATCCTGTGCGCCAAACGAGTGCTAAAAAGCCAATCCCAGCTGGGGAATAGCTCGTGCTGTATTCCAGCAAGAATGTTGTGATCATTTCAAAATCTACTTTTCCAGGAATTTTGGCTTTGACGCGTTGTTTATGGCAAAAAAAAAAAGCACGCAACCTCACTCGGACATATCAGTTTACCCCTTGTTATGCGAAGCATTATTCAGACCTCCTTAAGAGGGGATTTATCTTTGAAAACCACTGGCAACTGCTTTGTGATTGCTGTTATTTTAAGCGTGATCTCCTCCGTGGTCCTGGGGTTTGTGCTGTGAGGGCTCCCCGCGTCCAGGCGAGGTCTCCCACAGCGAGTGTCTGGTGTGTCTCTCACGCTAAACTCTGCGGGCGCCCTCTGTGTCTCCCGGCGTGTCCAGGACGGCGAGAACATGTTCCCGTCCCCCCTCCCCAAGACGGCCCCCCCGGCACCCGTCAAACAGAAAACGGTCGCAGAGCTGGACGCTGAGAAGAAGGCCGTGGTCTCCCCCTTCCAGCGCACCATGACCTCCGCTGGCGTCTACACTGGGGGTCAGGCCCACATACACACATTTCGATATCCACACTGTGAGACGTTTTGGAACGTTTTCCGTGTGCTCGAGAGTTCAAGAGTTTATGATTCCAGGAAATTCTGGCAATAGCGTCAAACTCCTACCCCCAGCGATTCCTGTAGCAGGATCCAGTCACTGCTGGAGATAAGACAAAATATACATTTATACTCTCACTGATGCAATTAACCCATCAGGAATTTAGGAAATAGCTCTTTAACTTATTTTTTCAAGCTGAATAGATCCAGTAGTAAAACTCTGTCAGCTTTGCTATGCCCTGGTATTCAATCGTGTATGTATGGACTATGGAGCAGTTCCAAACATGGCTGAACTAAATGGCGAATTAAAAAGAGAATCGAATAAAACCAAAATCCACATCCACACACATGCTCTGGTGCACTGGCCGTCTCAAACGGGAAGATTTCTCTGACGTCTTTGATGTTTGAACGAGCCCATACTAAATTAATCAAGGGATTATTGCTGGATTACACGCTGACAGTAAGAATGAACAAGTCGTGTCCTTTGTGTCAAATAAAATCTAATGTTTTCAGCGAGCGCTGATACGATCGGGCCTTAAAGGATGTTGTGACTGCGGAAACTCTGTTTTACCATCCAGTGGGGAGGATATTTTTCAGAAACTATGACCTACAATGTCATTTCTTGGAAATGTCAGAGAGACTGTGAATCATCGCGCCAGCATGGTAACCCAGTGTTTTTCCCCCTCCGCTTGTTCCGTTGCTCTAATGCTGCGGGACGGGACTGAAAACAAACAACCGAAGCGGCACATTTTTCTCTGCCCCAGTAATACGGAAAGAGACGAAAGGGAAGCCGGGCTGACGGCCCGCTCCTGTCTCCTCTGTGCTGCAGGCGTGTCCACCTGTCTGGCCCTGGGCATCATCTCCCCCAACGCCGCCTTCACCCAGATGGTCACCACCTTCGGCCTGGCCGGCATCGTGGGCTACCACACCGTGTGGGGCGTGACCCCCGCCCTGCACTCACCCCTGATGTCTGTCACCAACGCCATCTCAGGTCCAGGAGTCAACAGTTTACGATGACACGTCTGTTTGGAGTTTTTCTAGAGTCCCTAATCCCTCTCTTCTCTGTGCCAGGTCTGACAGCGGTTGGAGGTCTGGTCCTGATGGGCGGAGGTCTGACGCCCTCCACCCTGCCTGAGAGCCTCGCCCTCGCCGCCGCCTTTGTTTCCTCCATCAACATTGCTGGTCAACACCTGAACGCACACACGCTGACACACAAATATGAATGGGAAAAGCTCGTTTCCCACCCAAAGACAAAGTAAACTCACAGGTGACTTCTTGCAGGTGGCTTCCTGATCACCCAGAGGATGCTGGACATGTTCAAGCGTCCCACAGACCCTCCCGAGTACAACTACCTGTATGCGGTGCCTGGACTTGCCTTTGTCGGGGGTTATGGAGCCTCAGTGGCCGCTGGATACCAAATTGAGCAGGTGTCGGGATGAGATCCACTCACTCTGTATCTCGTTTTGAAGTTATGAAAGAAATTGAACAACTGTCAGCTCCTTCTCTGAGATGCTACTTTCATTCCGATGATCCAAAGACGACGTGAACATGGGCTGAACGCTGTGTGAGACTCGTGTGCTTTTGCCCTTCAGATGATGTACCTGGGCTCGGGCCTGTGCTGTGTCGGGGCCCTGGCAGGCCTCTCAGCCCAGGGCACCAGTCGCCTGGGGAACGCCCTGGGCATGATGGGAGTGGCGGGCGGCCTGGCCGCCACCCTGGGCGCCCTCAAGCCCTCCCCGGAGCTCCTGTCTCAGATGTCCCTGGCCATGGCCACCGGAGGAACCTTGGGTAGGTATCGTCGAGGAGGTAACAGTTGGTAAACAAGACTTTTCTTTCGTCCTGAAAAATGGATGCCGATTACAGCTTTACAACAGACTTTTTAGGGAGGCCGCTGTGCTGTGTCAGAGCAAAGAGGCTCCCTACCAACTAGGCTTTTCTTGGTATAAGTCTCTGCTCGGAAAAAACGAAAAACTAATCGATAAAGCTCTGCCTGGACGGTTTATTTAGAGAAGTGCGAGACCACCGTGAAGGAGTCGCACGCTCCGAACTCCGCGTGTGACTCCTCCCGCCTCTGAGCGGCGTGATATTTTTACATATTTGTTTTCATTGCCGCTCATTTACAACGGAGCATCAATCATCCTGATTTAAGAAAGCCAGATGATGAACGACGTTGCCATCACCACGACGTGGGCCTCGTTAGATGGGCCCTGACGACCGCCATGATTGAGCTGCTTTTCTCACCCCCTCCACCTTTCTTCCACTGACTGATTTCTTTATTTTTTCGTCTCGGCCCCAGGCCTCACGATTGCCAAGCGCATCGAGATCTCCGACCTGCCGCAGCTCGTGGCGGCCTTCCACAGCCTGGTGGGCCTGGCGGCCGTGCTCACCTGCGTGGCGGAGTTCATGATCGAGTACCCCCACCTGGACGCCCACCCGGCCGCCGGGGTGCTCAAGACCGTGGCCTACCTGGGCACCTACATCGGAGGGGTCACCTTCAGCGGCTCGCTGGTCGCCTACGGCAAGCTGCAAGGTGATGGATGCCGCCGGGACAGAAGAAAACAAACGTGTGTTGCATGGAGATCTAAGAGGCACTTCCATCGTCGGTGGGGGTGGGGGTGGGGGTGGGGGCACACACCGGGTATATTTATGAGAAGTAATTGCGTGGTGAAGCTTAACATTCGGTCTGCTGAACTGAAACTTGTTCCACGTGCCAGCATAAACTAACTAAACTAAGACAGCTTTCTTTGAAATGTGAATTGGATTGTGGAATAAGTAAACGTAGTCAGCCGAGGTCTACGAGTCAATTTAATGGAGATAAATGTGTGGAAAAAAACTGTTTTTACGGGCCTGATGGTAACGTTAGCCCTGACCAGATCGCTATCTCTCACTGCCGTCTCCGCTATCGCTGTTTGGATGAAACGCGCGGGGGAAGCTGCTGATTGGTTGGCTCTGATTCTGATCCCGATCGAGTTAGTGACAGATCCAAGGACAACATTTACGTGGTGAAATCAGATCCCGTCTTGCCATCCAGAGTCTGATCTTGTTCGTCATGTGACCCGGGCCAGCTAATATGTTCATAAACACGCTGAGCTGGGCGTCCTCGGGCGCTGATTGTCTCTTTCATGTAGTTAAAGCCAAAGATCCCCCTGGCAAATCCAGGGCCTTGCTTGGGTTTCGGCTGCATGTGTCAGCAGTGACTAATTCACATTGTAGCGCAACTGATCAAGAGGAACACATGAGAAGGTTTTGGGCTAATTTGTTTGGGGTTGGGCAGGCCGTGGCTGCATGGCTGTGGTTGGTGGAGGGCCGCGGCATGATTTGTGGATGGGAGAGACCCTCAGACAGCTGATTAGAGGCCTTCGCAGTCCACAGACACTTGACACTGGTTAAGAGGAAGGGTGTGTTTACATGCTTTATCTTGTCAAATTGCTTCCATGTAGCCAGGCAAAGGGACCGAAATCAGGCTCTGGCTTGCCTGAAAATGTTTGTGGGGATGTTTGTGGTCGTAGGGGTGCTGGACTCGGCCCCGCTGATGCTGCCGGGACGACATGTACTGAACGCCAGTCTGATGGCTGCCTCGATGGGAGGCATGATCCCCTTCATGCTGAGCTCCAGCTACAACACCGGGATGGGCTGCCTGGTTGGAGTGTCCGGCCTTTCCACCATCATGGTGAGTGTCGCGGACCACCTGACTGATAAGTTGTCTCACACCGGACTGCACAAATCAAATTAGTTGATATATTAACCCATGGCTTGATGTATATTGTGAAACTGTCCAGCATCGACATCACAACAAACCAATCAGCTGAACTGCTCTCATGCAAAGATGATGTGCATTATGTAAAAAAAAACAAACACATTTAATTTAAATAGCAACCACGACCTATGCAACAAGTTGCCCTTTAGCCTCAGCTTAGCGCTAAAGCTAGAGCTAACTTATTATTTCACTCATACGTTTTACCATTAAACATACAAACAGACTAAATACACGCAACTGTCCAACCCCAAAAATGTTTGTGAAAGAAGCCGCCTTTTAGCCCTGCTTAGCATTGCAAGTAGAGCTAGACTTCCCTTAGCATGTTGCGCTAACATTCCCTCAGGTCCTGTAATCATCTATTTCTCAGACACATTTCTTTCACACACGTATAAAACGTGCCCAGTCCCTCTTAAATTGCATATTCAGTCATTTTCACACCCCCAAATGTATGCAAAATCCAAGCTGTACTTTCACTCTGAATGAACCATACGTTCTGGTCATTTTCCTTCACGGGCCACGTGCAGGTTGGATGCTGCTGATTGCTTGGTTGTGATGTTAGTGGAGGGCAGACATGCTGGTGGTGGATCCACAGATTTCCACATTTCCACTTTGGAATCACATGACGGAACGGCTTTCCCCATGTGGCAGGGCGTGACCCTGACGGCGGCCATCGGAGGCGCCGACATGCCCGTGGTCATCACTGTGCTGAACAGCTACTCCGGCTGGGCGCTCTGCGCCGAGGGCTTCCTGCTGGACAACAACCTCATGACCATCGTCGGCGCTCTGATCGGCTCCTCCGGCGCCATTCTGTCCTACATCATGTGTGTGGTGAGTCTGGGCCTGTGTGTGTGTGTGTGTGTGAGACGCGTCATGCGGTCCACTCTAAGCTCTTGTCCTCTGCCGTTCCAAGGCCATGAACCGCTCTCTGCCCAACGTGATCCTGGGTGGCTACGGCACCACCTCCACAGCAGGGGGCAAGCCTATGGAGATCGTGGGCACTCACACCGAGGTCAATGTGGAACAGACCATCGACATAATCAAGGAGGCCAACAGCATCATCATCACACCAGGTACAAGACCTTAGTGTATGTGGGAAGATGTACTTGTGACCAAAATGAAAGGACTGGCTGTATTTCTTCTCTAAGGTCATTCGATCCCTGAGATTACAACTTAATTCTTCACAATCTTCTAGGGTGCATTGATTTATACATGTTATCAATTCCTCAGTGGTGATGCCTCTGCTATCCAGTTGTTTTTGGAGCTCTCATTAAGCCTTTTGAAGCCATTTGACTGCAAAAGACGAGAGCTGGGCTACAGAGGTCTGGAGAGAACTACAAACATTTCAGAATTTAAGATAAAAATAGATTAATCCCTTCCAAGAAACACATCTGCCTTCGTGGCACGTCTCCCTCTTTCTCCTGACTTCAGTCTGCTAGATGTTACCAGGTATTGGTGGTCATTTTTAATCTCCCATAACAGCGATGTGAGCCTCTTTTAAAAAAGTCAGTGGGGAGTCTTGCGCGGCTGTAGGCCTTTGGGAGAGGCAGGTGCAGAGCGTGGCTTGGGCTGACATCAGAGGCGAAGGTAGAGCGTGACTCTAACGGACTGCCTGAGCCTGTCTCATCAGTGCACAGGAGGATCCTCTCCTGCTCTCCAGCTGCAGCCTCTCAGACAGTCTGAATCAATAACGTCAACTGTCTCTCCCGTCTGATTAACTTCACCTGACAAAAGGGGCCCAAGCGGACAGCTCCAAGCAGCAGGATCTGCCTCCAAAACGTTCCTGCTGCAGCTCCAGACCGGTAATTGGTTTCACTCGGGATATCAAAGCGCGCTAGCCACAAGAGGGAGCAGTCCGTCTACGAATGGTCGCCCAGCCGCCTGGTCTCTCCATCTGACACCCGTGCAAGTGTATATATGAAGTGAGCGTTGCTTCACGTTTGTCGGGACGGCGGGTTTGATTTCAGGAGTGTGAGAGTGTGACCGCGTCTTGATTTATGGAATGGAAAGACCCAAACGTCTCTCACAACCGAGTGGTTGTCGGAGTGACCTAAGCGAGAGGAACCACTCCTGGGCACTTGGACGGCTGTTGTTTTCCAGTGGCTCCGAACCAACGCTGGGACAGCTGTGTGGTCCAACATGCTGCTCTGATTACAGAAACAGTGAAAAGTCGTAAGAGCTATTGAGTCCAGACTCAAGACGTCTCCATGCGCTGTCAACAACAAAGCATGGCGATGAGGAAACAGAAGGCTCCAGTTGTCTGGGGAAAATTCGGGTTACGGGCGACTGGCTTCAAAAAACTCGATTAGGGGTAATGCTGAACTCTACAAGGTACCTGACCGCCGGGGTTAAATGGGGGTTACGCAAACCAAGGGAAAGGAGTTCTTTGCACGCAGGGGACCCAAATGCGCACAACACATGCAAAAGCTTTCTTAAGAAAAATGTCTCTCGGGTCAGTGAAACCACTGTGATTTAGTACAGAGAGGAGACTTGCGGTGGATGAGAACCCAGAGGGGAGAGAGGAATGGAGGGGAGAGCAGTAACTGGTTTTATTGTTGTTGAACCCCTGCTGGGTCGATGTGCTTTTATTTAGAACTGAAGTAGGGCCGTCGACTGCGTATTTGTTCCAATCGGTCAATTAAAAGCACGCATCCAGGGGATGAAATGCTGCCGGCTGATGGACCCAAGCAAGCAAACCCTCAAGTTACTGGTCAAACCGAGCCCGTTGCATCTCGTCATGTTTTTCATCTCGTGCCTCTGACTGTCTGTGTGTTTTAGGTTGGGGTCTGTGTGCGGCTAAAGCCCAGTACCCGATAGCGGACATGGTGAAGATGCTGAAGGAGCAGGGCAAGAGCGTCAGGTGACTGTCACACTCCTCATCGCATCTCGCCTTTCCTGTTTATGTCACTCGAACCGAACAGCCCCGTCATCTTTATACCTCACCGTCCAGGTTTCTGAGCTCACGTAGTGACTCTGTGTCAGTCATGGTTTAGTGTTAAACCTAGTGATGGAGCTGGCCCAGGCTGCTCCCTCCATCACCCCACCATGACGTTAGCCCGGCCGAGCCGCTTGTAAAACGCAATTACGGGCAAACGTTTACACCGATCACCGAAGCAACTGCAAGCGAATGTTACCCCTGGACCCAGTCACCGGCATATTTCTCCATCATCGGCATCCCAAACAATCAATCAGCGGCGCTGTTCTCATGCGGAGATAATGCACCCAGCATGGAAAAACAAACAAACACGTGTCTCGTGCAGACGGACCCGCGGGAGCAGCGCAGCCTAACAAAGAGCGTGTTCAGCCGTGAGTCAACCCGTGCTCTGACCCCTCGCTAGGTTTGGTATCCACCCAGTGGCCGGCCGCATGCCCGGCCAGCTCAACGTGCTCCTGGCTGAGGCCGGCGTCCCCTACGACGTGGTGCTGGAGATGGATGAGATCAACGACGACTTCCCAGGTAAACGCGGCCCCGAGACAGCCCGACGCATCGATTCCAGCCGCACGGGCGCTCGCTCTGGCAGAGAGGTGTCGGATCAGAGCTCCGGATCAGTTATGTGTAGTAACACGTGTCCCCTTCACCTCCACACACGCTGCCTCGTGTTGTCTTGTTTTGAACACCTATGACATCATATCACACGAGGGCGGAAAGTAATGGAATACTTCTGCTCCAGCGCTGCACTTCTCGGTAGGAGTTGCTGCGTTTGTCCGAAAACCCAAGTTGACGGCGGCAGTTGTTTACTCCCCGGATGACATCTTTCCCCATACCCGTCATGTCCAGTGCAAACCCCCCTGCCTCCAAATATGGTTCTGAATGTGAGGAGAGCGAGGTGCTCGGACGCGTTCAGATGGAGATACTTAAAAACCCTCTTGGACGAGTTGTGAAATGCATAAATATTAAACATTTACTGCGCTCGTGAAAAAAAAAAACAGATTGCAAAAATAGAAAACATCGACAGTGGGCATTTTAATGTTCATCTGAAAAAAAAAAACGTCTTAAACGCTGGACATTTAGTGGTCGTGGAGTATTTCCACATTGTGTTTTACGCATTCTAAAATAGTTGAGCGCGTCCACTGCTGTTATCAGGGCAACGGTCTTTGTTTTCCTAGCAACCAGGCATGCACTCGCAGACACATGGTTCTGTTTATGACAGCAGGAGATAAGTGTGGTGCCGGGGAGCCCGGTACCATTAGCCAGGACAAACGCGGAGCGTTGTGCCAGCGCTCTCAGTGACCCATCTGTCTTGTCCGCGGCCCGCAGAGACGGACTTGACCCTGGTCATCGGAGCCAATGACACCGTCAACTCTGCCGCGCAGGAGGATCCCAACTCCATAATCGCCGGCATGCCCGTGCTGGAGGTGTGGAAGTCCAAGCAGGTTGGTGTCCCCTTCGCCCTCAGATCTTAAGTGACGAAGAAGTGACCCGACACGTGAGCTTCGACCTCTCTCCAGGTGATCGTGATGAAGAGGACCTTGGGTGTGGGCTACGCCGCAGTGGACAACCCCATTTTCTACAAGCCCAACACATCCATGTTGCTGGGAGACGCCAAGAAGACGTGCGACAGCCTACAGGCCAAAATCCGAGACACCTACTACTAGTGACCCCTCGTATGCTTTAACCCATGTACAGTAGTTGTCAGGCCTGGAGGCAGGTGGGCTTTTCAGTATTTATATTTTGAAAACGAAGATGGTCTATTACAAAAACACCCACCGCTGATAAGAGGGTTTCTTCCTTTGGAAAGTATGGGACATGAATGAACTCTGTGTACGGATTTGTAAATAAAAACATTTCAACATTTGTGAAGTCGGCTTCTTCTCCTCTTTAGGTTTCATACATTCACACCATACATTGTGGGCTTATTCCTGCTATCCGGGTTTTTTTTTTTTTTCTTTTGACAGAACAGACCGTACAATTGTATGTACCACACGTGAGGCATCTGTAAAACCTGTTCCTTTTTATTGCATATTCATATACAAATAAGTCAGGATCCCTTACAAAACACAAAAGCAATCGTAAAACAACTTAAAGTAACTTGCGAGTCGATCTGCCCTCCTGTCAAGTTAAGCAGTCTCACTGCTGGTTCCAGCAGCTTTTCTCAGTCTTTGCCTTGTTGACAACCGAGTGCAGGTAGGAGTAAAAGAAGAGGAGATTATCATATTCTCCAGCGTACTCCCGGGCGAGGCAGAGCTCGTGGTAGTCCTTGAGGAAATAGTAAATCGCCTCGATGGTAGCGAGGTAGGTGTCCGGCTTGCCCTTCTGACGTCGCCAGAAACACGTCTTCCTCATCTTCAGCTCCACGCGCAGCAAGTCTGCAGGACGACGCAAGAACACGGAGAAGAGATGAGGCCGGACATCGGTCGATAGAGCTGTCAGGGCTCTCTGGAAAGCAGGAGAGGTGCAATCCGTCATGATTTACCTTGTAGCCTCTCATCTGTGCTGATCTTGTTGGTCTGGTTCCACGTGCTGTCAATGAAGACCACCCTCTGCAGGCGAGCCGCCCCGGACCCCGGGCCCTTCGCTCCATCCGCGCTCCCCCTCTCCGGCTTCCCCCCACCGTCTGGAAAAGCTTGGGCTCCCTCGCATTTCTGCCTCTTTACGCTGGGTTCATGGAAGGTGCAGTTTGACTCACTGTCCGCTCTGTCACGCAAACACGGCATCAGGTCTTGGACCGAAACAGCCCCGGGTCCGGGGAAAACCAGCACCACCTGGGGAGCACAGAGAGACGATGCAGACTGGTACGCCAAAAAGACATGTTTTGACAGCGTAGTAGTTTATGCACGCCTACATTTTGGATCTACTGAGTAAATGAACACGGTTTGCGAGGAGAAAGATGTTGGGGGAAAAAAAAAGCAAACAAAACATGTGGCGATGGACTCGATGACAAATGGAGCAGAAATCTGAAACTGTCAAATAGAACAAACATACATGGCGTGTGCGCCGAAGCCAACATAATTCCAGAAGGCCAATCAAATCGCAGAGCGATCACACACCACAAATTATTTGTACTACGAGAGCGAAAACTAAACTGCACGACTGTGACGACTTTGACAGCTTGACTACGGAGGGTGCATCCATTCCCTCCAACCGACCTCGTCCTTTTCGAAATCGGGGATGCAGGGGTACGTGTATATGGTGACGTCGCCGGGGGCGAGGATCTTGGCGTGGATGGCGGTGCTCTTCCCATCCGTCTCGTTGGGATGCTTGATGATGTCTATCTTCAAGGGGAGCTGATCACACACACACACACACACACATCACATCATGCGCGAACGTCGGCGGGGTTTACCCAAAACTCTGAACATTTTGTACCACGCCGGAGTAGCTGACGCTACCGCAGCGGCTGCAGAGCTGTAACCTCATACTGACCGTTATTAAGGGGATGTCTCGCGCGGTGACACCCACTAATGAGCAGCATGTGTAGCAGAAGAACATCCTTGATCCGCCACATTTAGAGCATTTCAACCTGCCCCTCTGCTGCGCTTCCTCCAGCACTGCATGCGATGCCAATTTTAGGCCTTGGAGGGGCCGTTTGGCGAGCTCGTGTTTTCCTGATGAATCACTGGAGGCCGTCGTTCTGTCAAGGCAACCGTGATGGACACGTTGGTCTTCGTCCAGGCTACTCATCGCCGCTCCTTAGAACGCTGACAGACCCTCAGCTCAAGCCTGCGGACCTCACAGCCGTGGCTGAAACGGTGATGACACAAGGCAAACAACGCACACATTTAGAAATGTGAAAGAATAATCCACAGCAGAGGTCGGAGAAATTGGAAAGCCAACAAACGAGCCTGGAGTTGTTCTTGAAGAGAACAACTTTCGAAGGAATGATTTGAACCAAGGCGGGAGAGACTAGATATACTAACAATATAGGATGGATCGAACCTCTGTCTGCCTGGTATGAATACTTAGATAAACTAATAAATGTCACACATGCAGAAATAATAGATCTTTCTTTTCAAGCCCACAATAATGAGTATTAGTAACCGTAACCAGAAATCAACTTCAAAATACTGTTAGGACTAACTCGAGACTCAAAACATCCTGAGATGTGTTACTTAAAAACAGCACAGCAGAAAAGAAAAGCAGGACAGGACATAACCTTGTTCTCTCAGCATAACAATGAGATTAAATCAGATCGAGCTCAGTCCATGGTGTGCAGACTCTGGCGAGGTGATAAAGTCAGAGAGCAGACAGTAGTCACGCTTGAGGGAGAGAGGGATTTAACATCGCTCCACACGACTCAAGTACTATTCCAGAGGCTGAAAGAACCGAATATGCTTCAGGAATACGCTTCACTCTAGGCACTCGGGTGTTTTTCGGGCTGTGTAGGAGACACAGTCAGACTGTGTGGTGTACATTTAGCCTTTGCACAGGCGGACAGTGCAGTCATCGTTACCTGGTTCATGCTAATGGAGCTAGCATCAGGAGCCACCCTCGCCTGTACTAAACCCCGGGTTCAGAGTCAGCGTGTTGGGCGGAAATGTGAGGGAAAGAGGCGCAGGTGCTGTTTCACCGGGTCTACGCTTTGACAGCTAGCTGAGGAGGCAACACAGAAACGTGCCCACACCACCGGTGTTTTGCTCTTCTTCTACGCCGGATATGCAGCTCCGTTTGTGGGGAAGGGAGGGGCGGGGGAGTCCGAGAGCACAGGGGCTCCACACGTCATATCGCGATACTTAAAATAACGTCAAATCAACGGTCCGCGGTTTTAGTATGACATTTAAGAAAATTGATATTATTTTAGGATGTTTTAGTGGGTAATCATCATCGTCATCATCTAAAAAAAATGCGAATTTATTGTCCTAGTTAAAATATGTAAGTATCATTTTATGCACTTTCCTTACTGTTTTGCAAAGTGAGCTACATTTCTCCACCAGTGTCTTGAATCTTCAATTGTGAACATTTCAAGCTACATCTGAATAATGTTCATTCTTACTGTTCATTCTTATCTGTGTGATGCATTTTTATGACATGGGATTTATCTTTTCAGAAACAGCGGAATAAGGAGTTGTAAGTAAACTCATATGTTCCCATGCTGTTTTTTGTTCCCAGTCATCCAGTAAAATTTAAAACTGTTGAAATTCAATACTTCCATGTTTTTAACGACCCGCAGAAAGTATCTGCCAGTGATCAATTGATGATATCGTTTAACTGTGTTTTTGATGAACCACAGAAACTCATCTGACATCTCCAACTGTCCATGTTTTACTGATGAGAACAGCAGACTTCCTGGACATCCCAAAGCCCTTGGCCCATTATTTCAATGTTTGCAGCACGGTGGTATTTATTTTATTTTATTTCTTTTTTTTCTTTGCCTAGATTGTTCTGCTCTGTTGATACAACTAAGAATCGCTGTTTTTCATTACAGCCTGGATACAGATCTTTGAATTGTCATCCACATCTTTGATATTTCAGGCTATTGAAATAACAAGAATAAAAATGAATATAGAAGTCAAATAATGGGGAAAATCTGAATACTTTGACTTGTTTTCACTGCTACATCAGGAACATGATTCCACCCCAGGAGGATGGTGCTCATCAAAACTCGAAAGCCTGGTTTTGGAAAAACTTGTCTGAAGTATTAATATGCATTTTCCACTGATAGCCAGATGTTCTTTGTGTTATTCCAGACAAATTGTTTTATATCAGATTTCAAAGGTACCTGAACTGTCACACTTTTTTCTGAAACAGTCATTCACATGCAGGCTTGCATGGCTAAAAGATGTATATCAAATAAGACCTCCTGACATCTGAAGTTTTAGATTTCAAACCATGCGAAATCTTCCAAATATGTATTGTGTGCCATCTTGCTCTCAGCACTTTTGCAGCAGTAAAGCCAAGTTTATCAGTTCAAGTCATATTAGTCACACCAGCCAAATTTATCATCCTTGACGGTTGTGCTGCTCAAGAACAAAGTGCCCAGTTCTGTGTCTTCTCATCTTTAACCAGTGTTGGAAAAACATCATCTTGTGTTTCTTCCTCCACAGGTGATGCTGGTCTCTGAAACCTCCCTACACATTTTAAACAGACATCTTTATCTCCCAGAGACACACGGTAATGATTGTTTTGTCTCTTGGTCCTCATGCCTCTAGCACTGAATTGTCATTGAGAAGCAACAATGTTATGGTTGAGATGCAGTTGTCTGCATCAATTACTCTTGGAGCGACCGTTCTTGACAATATAATAACTCACTGGCATTCACTGTTTGGTCTAACTCAAGGGAATGAAGAAAACTGTCTGAAAGCCATTCGTGTCCTCACAGCAGTCTCAATACAATAAAACATAATCTGTCAATGGTAAATTTGGGCCTTCTGAATTTGAAGTTGTTGCCATTTGTTGGCAAGCTATTCACCACCCTCCACGCACACAAACGTGCACACACACACACACACATACACACACACACACACAACCACACACACACACACACACACACACACACACACACACACACACACACACAACACTGCAAAGGTACAAAGCGGGTAATATAATGGATGGATCGAAATTGATCCAACCAAATATTTGGCCTTTCAGATATATTCAGACTGCTTTGCCCAGTCAGCATAATATTTTTTATGAGCATTCCCAGGAACACAAGTACGACAGAATGATAGGTTCAGACCTGGAAAAATATTGTATCTCAGGTAACTACGCGCCGCTAATAAATACCTGCAATGCTGTTCAGACTGGCCTTCCACATTCATAATGGTGTGTTTTCATGTGTCTGTTCTAGCTATAGCGATGGCTGTAGACACGCACGTTGTTTGCATGTTGTGGTTGCTTTTTGCATCCCATTCTTTGGATTGTGTTCCACAGTTGTGTCCATAATTCATGGAGTACGTTTAAGATGGATGGACGGACCATGAGATGGAGACGTTGAAAAATAGATCAACTGTACTATGACGCCATAATATTTCGACAAAATACTTGCCAGTATTCAGTGTCTAAAGCAGGGTGGAAGTAGCTGCGTTTACCATATTTCAAATTCATAACACTATCCATGCGTGTTCAACCAGAAATGTGGTGACTGTTTAGCTCTTCTGTGCAGCCAGTTTGACAATGTCTGTGATGCATTACTATTTACAACTTTGCTGTGTGATTCACATTCCAAAAATGTACAGTTTTGCTGCAGTTTAAGGCTTAATAATAAGCATCCCTATGAAAAGGAGGATGGTGGCTCAGTGGTTAGTGCTGTACCTCACACCAAGCTGTCCTGGTCCCCGCCATTCCCTGCCATTCAATTTGCATGCACTTGTGAACATAGATTTTGTCTGAGTACTCTGGTTTTCTCCCACAGTCCAAAAAAATACATGTTCAGGTCACTGGAGACTCTAAATTGTCATAGGTGTGTGTGAGAGTCAAGAGTGCATGTGTGTGTCGTGTGAAGCACTGGCAACCTGTCCGGACCATTATCTTACCAACCCCAAGGTAGGTAAGATGACGTATAAATGGGTTTGTGTAACTGCTGACATTGCACATGAATAAAGTCAGTTTAGGTGTGTGTATGTGTCTAACAATGGCAGAAAGGAAGATTCTGTGGTGTCTCTCCATCTTATTCATTATCACCCTTTCTCCAACCACCCCACTGGGTTCATTTGGTGCCTCAGGAAGCAGCTGACCTTCCACTGGTCTGTTCATTTGTTTACCAGCCTACAGATTTGAAGCTGATTTGAAACAGATTTGAACATGAAGATTTGATGTCAAATGTTACGTGAACAAGTTTATGTTCCGTCAAAATAATTTTTGTTGGCTGAATGTGTGTCAATATAAAAGAACTTTGACCGTTTCTGTCAGTGAAGTTACTGTCAGCCTACTGACGTGCTGATCTTGCTCTTCAGGTAATTGTTGCGATGGAGCATGGATCTTATTTCCTCATTTTCATGTGACTAATGGAGGAAAACATTTCTGAAATTATTTCAGGATTGAGTGTGAGGAGCCAGGAGCCACAAAATTGGCCTCTGGGCATTTGCCATCAGTGCCCATCCATTTAAAGTGTTTGTTTTCACCACTAACAGGCTCATATGTTATTATAATTGTCTGACAACATTATGGAAAGGAGTTTTAGTGAGAGGGAAGTTTTTTCCTTCAAAGAAAATGTATTTTTGCACTGGTAAAATAATAAGTCTTAACCAGAAACAGTTGCTGCATTGCTCCCACCGGCTAGCCTCATTCACAGAAAATGGAATTGTTAGCATTTCTATCATGATTTTAAGAGCATTTCATTCACAAGATAAGCTCATGATATGCGCTACAGTGAGTTTATTATTATTGTTATTGTTATCATGTCATTATTTGAAATACGCCTGCCTGCAGCAAACATGACTTAATATGCCAAGCCCAGAATAACGGGGACAGATGCTGACACTCACTGAATTTTCTTCTTGACAATAAAAGTCAACTTCCATTGCTTTTATTATGAATCTACAGTTGTCCGATGGTGCTGTCAGATGGTGCAGTAATAATTAACTGCAAAATTGCTGTATGGAAATTTTGACAGTGCCACTGGAATATGCTGCCAGACTGCTTCATATTATGAGGCTGTTTTTCAAAACCCTAAAACCACCAAAACAAAGAGCACACCTGTAACAGATCTCTATTTATGAACACAAGAACACAAGCAACATGTTTCTTGAATATCTACTTAAAAAAATACAAACAACAATAACATTTACTTAAGGATCAATAAAGCATCTGTGTTTTGTATGTGTATATTCTATTTTCCTTTTCAAGCATCTGTGTGTGTGTGTGTATGCACCTGTGTGTTACCTTGGTGACCAGCCTGTGTCTGTGTGTTGCCATGGTGACCAGCCTGCGTCTGTGTGTTGCCGTGGTGACAGCATGTAGAGCTGTAGGGGAGAGAGGAGTCAGTGAGGCTGGTTGAACCACAGTGTCTTTGAGAAGGCATTAAAAAAACTATAGAATTCATCAGCATGCTGAAAACAACATAAAGAGACCACAAGTTCCTCTCCATGTGAAATTTTAAATGAAGTTTCTATGTCAATGATCAGTATTTGAAGGCCTTTTTTCCTATGGAAAAAAACACTTCAGTGTTTAAGTGGTAAATACTTGGCTGTAGGGACACAACATTTGCTCCTATCAGAAAAAATAAGTGCACCATCACGAAGGTGAAAGCCTCAGGAATGCACTGATGTGATTTGGTGGTTGTACTATGAATACTGAGGCCACTGCCATGAGTGAAAGAGTAAAAATTCTAGTCACATGTCATAGCAAATACATTGCGGCGTATGGCGCGACACTCAGAGGTTGTTTGAAGGCACTCAGCTCTCTGGGGCGCATCGTATGAAAGAACAAAAAGCAAAAACCGCAGGGTCATTGAGAAGACATTAATGAAAAACTATGCAACGTATCAACATGTCGAAAACAACACTAAGAGACAACATGTTTTCCTCTGTTTTAAAGTTTAAATAAAGTTTCTACATCAAAGTATGGCTATGCGGCTGATGGTGACAAATGTGTTTTTTTCTTTTGCTCCTCTCTTCCCATTTATTCTCATGGGAAGTCTAGTTTCTGTTGGACAAACACTTTTTTTTTTTTTTAGACTTTTTGAGAAAAAAAAAATTGCACACCAATCCTGAAAGAGCCACACATCATTTGTCTGGTTGCTAGCAAACATGTAGGTGCCCTTGGACCCTAGGGTCCAGTGGCACTAAATAATTTCTCTATCTTGATTACAAACCCCAGTTTAAAATGCTGTAAATGTAAAAATGTATGTTGACAATTGTAAAGCAAGTAAAGCAATCTAAGCATCCATAATGCATTTGACAAAGCAAACAAAAAATCCGTCCGGAGTCAAAAGTTGAGACAAATGACACTATACCCTGTGTTGCAAGTTATCATTCATTTTTTAGTTCATTGGCCACGTCTTTAAATGCTGCAAAAGGGAAGGGAAATAAACCTCTTCTTTTAAATATTTAAAGGGTCGACCCACTGAAATCACATAATAAAACAACTCACTTTCTTCCTGCAGGAAGAAAGTGAGTTGTGGTATTGAATGTGGTATTGGACCATGGAAATAGTTTTGGTTTTATTTGCAATAATTTTTAGACATCTAACACAATGGAGGGTAGGGATCACTCTTTTATGCTGATCAAAGCATTGGAAATTACATTTGAAAAAGTCAATAACAGCGTGTCTTTCCAACAACAATGTCTGTTTCTCTGGATAATCCACAGACCCGCTGTCAATAGTTTTTATTGGGACTATGTACATAGTAGAATGCATTTCCAATCCAGTAACCATAATGTATCAGCAAGGTTCAAAGAGAGTCTCAACCAGTGCCAGCACTGCTCTAAAGACAATAGCTGCTGAGCTATCAAGTTTTCTATGCAGGCGGGTTGCAGTATTTGAAGAAAATTGAGCACACTCCCAGGCCCCCTGAAAAAACCACTGAACACTGCACTTGTTTATTTTCTCAGCATCTGACAGACAAAGGAACCTCAAACCTCAAAAAAAAAACCTTTGGCAGTGTATCTTTTGGACAGATTAGCAGCCAGGGTTGCCAACCTTAACCCCCACAAACTAATATTAGTGTGCAAAACTGTATGTAACAGAGAAGAATTCAGCACCGAGCATCATTTTACACCCAAGTGACTCTTTGCATCCATCCACAAAAAGTACAGCTTCTTTACAGTGATTTCCAGCATCTATGTAAATGAATATACACACTTCACCTAATGCTAGTGAGTACTACTTGCTGTAATCTTTAAACGCAGTCCCAAAGACAGAAGACATTACCACACACTGTGATAAAGAGACAGTGAATTATTAGCTCTTGTGATGTGGAAGGCAGAGTTTTCCAAAGAACTGAACTGAATCTGGTTTTGTTATAGTCAAAGCTGCAGCATCTGCTAGCTGAGTATCCACATTGAGTGGAGTTCATTGGCTTTTAGATACAGCAGCAAGTCCCATATCACACATCCTATGATCCTATATTCTCATGTTCTTTGATGTAAATACAATATCACAAAGCTGTGTTGAGGATGGTCATAGGAGCGTCCCTGCATTGGTTTGAGACATCAGAATGTTTATGCTGTGTCCTGCAGACTGTTTCTACAGCACCATGTCCCCTACTAATGCACACAGCCTGTCCTGCTTTTCACAGTGGCATAAATCTGCTTCAGTAATCCCTCTAAAGGGCTATAAACATGGAAGTCTGATTTAAAGTATGAGAGATTAATGACAGGTTGGAGTTGTGTCGCTAGTGCATTTGGCCATGTGTGACCCATCTGCTATGGACCCGCTCTGATTTTAAAGTTTTGACCACTGAGAGAAAACACTTATATAACAGACTAGATCTGAAGCATTTTCCGCAACATGGGGATATATCACAGACCTATTATCAGATAAGCAAAACTGAGACATAAACAGATTACTATATGTGAGCATTATTCAATGGTTTACAAAATCTTACGCCCAAACGTACTTTCTAAACCTGCCTGCTAAGTTTGAGGAGGTTGTGCATCCAATCTTAGGAAGTCTCAAATGTACAATAGGTTGCTGGAGTTTACTTTGATGTTAAGTAAAATGTTATAAAAAGGAAAATAAAACCAGAATAAGCTTTGAGAGAGAAAATCTTTGAGAGACAAAAAACACTGTAACATGGATCGAATCAGCCAATTATAAACCTTTGCAAGCTGCAGCAGGTCTCATCTCCTCCATTTTCTAGCCACTTATCTTGGTCCAGGTGATGGGGCAGCAGTTTCAGCAGGGGGCCCACACACTCCTTTCTCCTTCCACCAACTCCTCCTAGAGGATCCTGAGCCATCACCACGCCAGTCAAGAGATGGAATCTCCCCAAGGTATCTTGGGTCTGTCTGTTGGTCTCCTTCCTGATGGACGTGCCCAAAACACCTCCATACAGATGTGTCCAGGAGACATCCTGGCCAGATGCCTGAACCGCCACAGCTGGCTCTTATCGATGTGGTGGAGGAGCAGCAGCTATACTTTGAGGTTCTTCATGTCTAAGTTATTCATCCCTCACCCCTTCAGTTGGTTCTATTAGCTTCTATCTTCTAGTCATAATCTTAGGCGAGTGTCGGAATGTAGACAGACTAATAAACTGAGAGCTTCACCTTGTGGCTCATCTCACTCTTCACCACCATGAACTGGCTTCGATCCCAACCTCCTGCTCCATTTTTCTCCCACTTGTGAATAAGAAGATTCCTCCACATGGGGGAGGAACTTCTTCCAAACCCCTCCAGCTGCCACTTTATCGTGGTGGCAGGGTTTGAGCACCCTGGTGATCCTAGGAGCTGTGTTCTAAGGGCAAACCTGGCCCTGGTTGGGTCTCCCATGGCAAAGAGGTGTAAGGTGAAGGGTCAGATAAAGTGCGGTCGAGAGGATCCCTGACAACAAGGATGCCAGAGGATTACTCAGAGGATCGCTCAGCTTGAGGCAGGGACATGGGTCCACCACCCGCAGGAGGGAGCCGCAGGGGTCTGGTGGATCGGGCTGAGGAAAAAAAAGTCGGAGGGCTTGGTTGTTGGATTCCCGGTTATTAGAATTGACAACCGGGACCTGCAATAGGTAATCAACTTATTACTTTGATCATTTTCGTGTTTGAAGTTCTGGTTTTCAAATGTTTTTTGTCTACTCTTGCTTGGTTGTCAAGCAGTATTATTTACTCCTGTTTTGTTGTGACTGAGCTTTTGATGGTTTTCATTTTATTTGTTGGTGGTCCAGAAAAGTTTCCCAATGTACCACCGTTAAAACTGTCTTTGAAAGGCTTTTCTTTTTCTTTTTCTTTTTTTTTCTGGTTTTTATGTTGTGCTTTGTAGTGACTTAATAACCGAGTCTTTTAAATCGTACATGTTGGATTTGATGCCAAACATCTTTTTGTCCTTACATATTATCTTTGTGCGGATATCGTTGAATGTCAGGAAAAGTGCGATATTGTGGTGAGTTGCTCCAGGTCCCGGGCCTCTTTCGCAATCATCTGGTGTTCCTGGGGTTCCGTATTAAGGTCTGCAAACAAAGAATTCCCCACATTGCATAACCACAGATTTCCTCCAGGGAAATGAAGGTTTATGGCCTTGAAATGTATCAGTTTAGCTGCGTGTTACCCTCCCCCTCAGGGCCTCCCCTTTCTCTTGCTGCCCCAAGACCACCTCTCCACATCGCACGAGACTCCCCAGCCTCTTTCTCTGTTATTCTTCACTTGTTTTACTTTCTCATCCTCCCCTTCTCCGTTTGTCTCTCGCTCCATCCTTTCCTGCAGTGCCGTTCCCCACCAGTGTCAGACTGCCTTCAACCTCCCTGTTGACACTACCCTTGCCTGCACACACTGTTTATAATATGGGACACATGTGGTTTTCATGCGTACACATAAATAGAAATTAATACCGTGGTTGTATGGCATTGCAGTTAATGGTAAATCATTGTCTGGGTCATTATTTTTCCCAGGTGGTTCGGCAAAACAGTAGCTCCGCAGATGCATTTTTTGATATATCACAAATGCAAAAAAAAGAAGTGATTGTGTTGATAATGAATGACAGCAACTCGGCCTTTAGCTACATGCATTCAGTGATGACATTACAGTGCAGTACTTGTAATAATTTGCTGGCTAGACATTAGCTTATTTCATAATTATGCTTTCGATAACTGTAATTTGAAACAGGAGACTGGTGCATGGGAATCCCATATTTTGATGAAAAAAAAACAACTGAAAAAGTAAGACAAAGATTAAAGCTTTCAGGAGCGTTTTATTAAATAAAATCTCCCCCTTTCTTGGAACACCTTGCATGTATGATTTATGCGTCTGGCTTGTCTGCGTTGCGTCTTTTTCTCTTGGAAGTCCGTGGCTTCAGGTCTATGACAGTTCTCTCTCATTCTTGTTGGCTTCAGCCTGCGCTTGTCCTGCTGGGAATACACAGCCTTGAGTCTGAAATGTGTTTACATTTTGAGCATGTTACAAATTATCTGCTAAGACTAACTTTGCGTGACTTGGCAGAAGCCTTCACCTTGCTCAGATGTTGTTTGGGTCAAACGTATTTCAGGGGTTGGCTCTTTCAATTTGACTGTCTTTATCTGACAGGGGTTCTCCAAGCCAGATGTGAACCCAGGCAAAAGGTAACGCTCGTGCTCTGTGAATGCATGCGCGTGTGCATGCGTGTGTGTGTGTGTGTGTGTGCATGCGTGTGTGTGTGTGTGCGTGCTTGCACACATATGTTTATATGCAGTGTATTTTTGCATGAACGAATGGTGCAGGCAGCCTGCCAATACGTCTGCAATATTTTTCTGCACTGACAACACTCCACTTATACTCAATAGAATATAAACTCAGAGGGAATTAATGTGACATTTGACCATGTCGATGTATTTTTATCTCCATCATAAATTAATAGATTTATTCCCGAGTTGTATTACCACATCCCTACCTTCCTTATCAGATTGAGTGATCTGATTCATGTATATCATGTGTTGGGGAATGTCCAGTGACTGATAAGTTTTCCCAAACGTTTCGTTGCCATGTGTATTCAATCTTCTTAAAGACAACATCAACAGATTTGATTATCTTGTCATTAAATCAGCTAAGCTGGGAAATGGACTGTTTAATATCTCGAGAGGATTGCAGTAATATCAGGGTTTGAATGACTGTGGTTGCTTAATGGGTAATAAGTTTCCTCTTGAGGGTTACGTGAATTACAGAGTTATAGAGTCTGAACGGCTCTAATTTTATCAAATGATATTCACAGATTAAGTTAGACTAATCCTTGAATGGTCATTTTCTAATTAGATCAAAATCACAGCGAACTTAAGATCATGCATTTTGGACTTAACCTTAAATGTGTCCCAATCACTTGAGGCTGCAATCTTTCTTACTCATGGCTGGCATATAAATAGTAAAAAAAAAAAGAAAGAAAAAAAGTTTATTTCTCGAATCTGATTTATTGAGTTAATGAAGGTGTGTTGATTTTTAAAACATTTTTAAAATCTCCCTTCATCTCAGTCCAGAGCTTGTTGCTCAGCCACCTAGCTCCATATATGGCGAAAAAAATCGAGAATCCAAACACTTCTCATTATGCTAAAAGCTTGTTGGAGCTGCCAAACCTGCCCAGGATGGAGCCCGTTCCAGTGAGCGCCAGCACCAGGTGTCTGACGAGATGTGAAATCATGGCTCGCATCGTGCAGTGACTTCCTATAAAAGGTGAAACTTTCGGCAAGTTAATAAGGACCAGACACTGCCAAATCCGTGCTGTCCACTTTCTGCTCATAATTGCACCTTTATGTCGACCAAAAGAACGTAATGTTAGCTCCTGCCAGTTTGTTGTATGCCCCCTGTAGTTCAAAAAACAGATCCTGAACATGTTGTGCTTCTACCACTGCAGAAAAGTAGTATGAGAAAGATAGTCACTTTAGAACTTAATATCTATTTTCCTTTGAGAGGTAAACTAGTTGTTCTTCTCATAAATAACTACGGCATCATTGTGTGCATTCTGCAGTGAGTGACTTCCTATTGGAAAGAGATTGCATACACGTGTTATGTCGTTCACCTTGGTTTTTAATGTGGATATCTTTTCAGCAGCAGCAGAACACTCGAGCATTTCAGAATCACGCCTCGATAATGAAGAGCGAATCAGTGAATAGCTACAATGCATTCAACCAGTTTTCAATGCAGGAAGGACCGATGAATCCGAACAGATCATCGCCGAACTGACACTCCCACGCGCACCCTCATTTCACTGAACGTGTAATTCACCGTGCCTCCCATCCGGGTGCTTTGAGCACTTGTACCATTAAAAAAAAAGACAAGTCCAGCTTGCTTCAGCACATCTTGGTCAAGCCAAATCTCTCTTCTGGACCTATCCGCTGGTCATGAAGGTCACCTCATCTGGCTGGGTGGAGATAGTCTTTGGGAACGATACAATCCCGACTGTGCGTAATACATTTTACTGTTTTATAAGAAAACACTGAGCTGTTTTAAAAAGGAAATATAATATTTAACTCAAAATAACAATAACATCGAGTAGACTTCAGTGGTTTTACAGTATGTGTACCAGTCAAAGTTATTTCAGATATTTCAGTATTTTCTCGTCGTTACAGCATCTTGTTATAGGATGTTTTGGATAGTTTAATGTGCCTATCTGACTTCTGTTGCTTGACAGCATACTATGGGACATAACATATCAAGAAGAAACAGAGGAGAGTGGAGCGTGATGTTGTTAACTCTGTATGTGTCTGTTTACATATATAATATGTGATTGAAATCATATACATTTTGACAACTCATGATGTCCTCTGCTTTTTCAGTCCACCCTCGTGTCGTCCTCCTTGCAGTGTCTAGGGATGAAGTGGGATGCTACATGCTCCCTCCTGGTCTTCTTCCCTCGTATCGGCCTTCCCTTCTGGGACAGCGCTATGTACATTTGTTTGCCATCTTTAGTCCACCTTGCAGAGGAGTAAGCGTTGAAGAAGTTTTCTAGGAAATTCTCCTTGAAGTTGCAGTTTTCATTGTAGATCCTCTGTAACAGACATTCGTATTATGCATTAATACAGCCCGAGCTTCTGTTGCCTCTGTGTGTGACTACTGGCACCGAGACAAATCTTACCTTTCCTTGCAGCTGTCCAGCCTTGTTCATAGAGATGTAATACTGACTTTTCACACCTTTGATAGCCAGTATGCCGCCCTCAGACACTGTCCTGATCTCCAGGATGCCTGCCAGACATTGACACAGTCAGAGAAATCAGACACATCGCAAGACAGATAAGACTACTGACATCCAGCCTTCACTCCAGCCCGGCACTGCTCCCTGCAATCATCTCCATTAACAAATGGGATGGAAGTTCCTGTGCTTAATCAGTCTGGGGTCGCTCTCTGGCTTTATTCAAGCCTTGTTAACTGGCCTGGGTGGCCATTACACAAACCACAACCTATGCCATAGCACATATGGGAGACATATTAGGCCTCTCTCTCCTGGGACTGAGAAAACTACCTCCTTCATGTGCTTTGCACGCTACATTTTAGGCATGCTGCCTCAGATCTGTGGGAGGGTAGAGAAAAAAAACTCAGGCTTTCTTAGCATTTGTTATGCAACTCAAGAACAAATAGATGTTATATTTCTTTGACCTGACACCTGGATACATTATTTCATTACTGTTTAATATATTTTTTGTCAGATCTTCTTTTTTTTTTTACCATTATCAACACTAAATTGTGCTAGTGTTCACACTGAAATATAATGCAAATGCAAATACCAGAGACAGAAAACCTAAATTGACACCTTGTATCTCTCAAGGTCTCACATTCTACTTTATGATATAAAAACCACATTGTTCATTAAAGTATGCATCACAGAAATGCTGTCATCTGACAAGCAGAGACAGAGGGAAGAACTCTATTAAAGCTCTTCGGATGGACTAAGACCCTGCTGCATTTTAGCATTTGATCACAAACAGATGGCAGTCTCCCAATCTTGGAATGTTCTTTGTGCTCTGTGCTCCTGCAATTGATATTTGACTTGATATTGTTGTCCTCTGACGCCGTCCTCACTCGCATTATGCAGCGTGAGTTTGCTCTGCCAGAGTCTTTATTTGTGAAGCGCCCATCTCATGTTATAACAAACTGTGCATTGCCGGTACTTGTCGATGTAGCTGCACGCACATATATATATATTTATAGAAATCTCAGTTTGGGGGCACGTGTGCCTTTGATGAGTGCGTGTTAGGGTCGTTAGGAGGCGCAGCCTCTCTTGGCGGCCTCTTAAAGCGTGAAATCTCTTTCCCCATAATGTTGAATGTAACAGCTTCAGTTGTTTGGTCTACTGCTCAAAGGTGGAACACATGTACACACACACATGCACAGGGTTGTGACGCAGAGAGCCTGTCTCGCTGTCCTCGGCTTGAGCAGATTTGTTATCACATGCCGGTGCAGCCCCGAGCAAAACACCGTTGTTTGTGTTCAATCTGTGATCCCTGACTTTTCCCAACAGTTGTATTCCAGTCTGCAGTCGCTGGCAGGACTGTTATAGTACAGTGGGATTTGGAGTAAATACTGTCTGCCTCATGCCGAATTCCATTACAACAAGCGGTGTCTAGAAAATAAATTTTGGTCACTTTTATCGATGTTGATTTCAAATCGAAGCTCAATCCTCATGTGCACTGAATCTTTTCAGCTCAACAGTCATCACATTAAAGTAAGAGAATGAGATTTAGTAGGAAAGGAGTTGGCTGCACCTGACACATGGTCTGTGTCACAAGCAATAGAGAACTCTGCAAAGATCCAATACTACCTGCTTATATAGTTACTGCCTGTGATTACCCTGTTCTCCACTTACGCTGTGGTTCATAATTTGTTCGCTTCCTACCTCTCAAGTGCTTTGTTTGCTTCCTGCTGTGCCTTGACGTAATTATTTATTGATGTAATTTTCACATTTTGGTTGCACCCAAATTAAAGCTATGCCATGGTCTAGACACAAAAATGCTAGCAATGTTGTTAGTTAAAACGAAGTTTGTTTGCTTGTGTGGATTTGTTTCCACATTCAGAATAAAACTTGGATCGAAATCTATTGCAATGCTAGAACTCAAACTTTTTCTCTTTTTAGAAACAACTCCATAGCACTGCTTATTTTTCTGAAACGCATACTATATAATATTTAGATGCGTAAAAAAAACCCCCAAAAGATGAAAGGAAAAAGAAAAAATAAACTGCAGTGTCACTGACATGTAATCAAGTCAGGAAAAAAAAAAGCTTCTTGTGTGGCACAGGAGATGAGTTCCCTGGAAGTGAGCCTCTGCTGTATTTCTGCTGCAGGGTCACATGCAATGTACAAGCCAAAAATAATACAGCGTAAAGTGCCTCATTTGGATTTCTTCTTTGCTCTTTTTCTCTGAAAAACCTAATGCAATCAGTTTCTCAAAACTCTTGGTATCTGCAGCCAAAAAAAAAACTCTGTATATGTTTGCACTATGCTCATCTCTCCAAGGCGTATTTGTAATTTGTCTGTTTCAGCATGTGATTGTCAGCTCCACAAAGGTCTTTACATTTTTCCTCCCTTTTCATTGCCAATAGTTGCACTGTTCCAGGCATTGCCTGTCAAGCCCACATACCAAACCAAGAGCTACATTGTCAAATAGGAGTAAACTACCTTCAATTAAACATCCTCACCATCACAGAGTCTTTTCCAGCGCTATCTAAAAACACAAACTTTAGTAGATGTCAGCTCCAAAGCATCACATCTAGAAATTGCCACATTAAATAACAATCACCATGGCTGGCAAATACAATTATCTGTCCATTTGTGAGCTGGCATGTGTGGTTTGCTTTTTGTTGAATGTAGCAGTAACTTTTGGACACATGTAGGTTGAGATGTGAGATCACTCCAGAAAGATTACTCCATCCTTGATTTTCCAATTCCCTTAACATAAACGAAAAGTTGATGGCACAAGATGTACTGAACCTGCGTATTTGTTGGGACAGTAAAACAGGCACAACAAATAGGAGTTTGTGTTGTTGTGAATTTTAAGTCACATTGGCTTTTTCACAGATCAGCGTCCAAGACTTTTCAGTTTACTTCATAACGGCCTGTGTTTAGATGGTGTTATGGTTTAGCAAGCCAAAGCCCCCACCTACTTCATTTTAAGTCTGTCTTTTTGGCCGCTCTAACGGAGACACATGACCCATTAGCACTCTGATTACACTGTGTAGAGCTCTGTACAATAACACCTCCCACGTGCTTCTGTCACCTTGACAGGCCAGCAATACTTTGGACCGAGAAGATCTAACATCTAAACGCCGCTCCGCACAAACATTTCGAGTTCTGGCATCAGCTCCAAAGTGATCAAAGGGCCGATAATGAACCACTGGCACTAGATGAAGAGAGAGTCGTCCTTACTGTGGCAGTTGGCGGGATCTTGAGTCCCGTTGATGTTGCCATTGTCGTCGATGGTGAGGAACCATTGTGTGCGGCTGAACAGCTGTCGGATACGCACATCTCCTCCTTCCATGTAGTCGTAGTTCCTGGCGTGGCGCTCGTGCCTGGAGCAGTTCTTGTAGGCGGCAAGTTGCTCTGGAGTGCAGTCACTGTAGACCACACACACACTGCTGAACAGGAAGATTGCATGCAGGTACAGTCCGGAGAAGAGATTTTGAAGGTTCCATATCAGCATCCATTTGCGCATTATAATACAATGCAGTGGGGATCAATGAACAACATCCTGAAATGTGAGATAGAGATGTCTGCGCTATCCCTCAGCCCAGAAACCCCCTGACCCCTGACTTGTGAACCCTCGCTCTGTTAACTCTGGGACCCTGTCTGCAGCAGGGATTCCTGGTGGGATAGTGAAGCAGGGCGGTCGAGGAGCAGGGCTTTGAAGCTGGTTGAAGTTTGATGGAGCAGGAGTGTGGGGTGGAGAAGACAGGTGACTCTATCATGAGGTGATGTCTGACTTCAGTCCTCACTACTGCTGCGTGTTGAATGCTCCATCTTCAATCTTCATCTACAATGAAGGATGCCATAATCCAGTTCAGGAAGTCTTGTTCAGGATGCCACTGTAAGAAAAGCAAAATGGAATGAATAAAAGCAAATGGAAAATTTTGACATTTTTGATTCTGGCTAATAAAGACCTGTGTGTGGAGTACTTCCACACACACTGATTCTCATGAGTCCCAGCAGATTAAAAATGCAACAATAATTAGTGGAGATCATCCATTTTTAGTAGAATAAAAGAGATTGTAGGATAAAAACAACCTTAACAGAATTTGTGCTGCTCAAATAAATCTGTGATCTGCATTTCACAACAGCAAATCAATATTTTCCGTGGTGTATTTGTCAGGCATAATATCTAACTGTCATGACATATTTTATAGTGGATCTAGAGGATTGCCTCCCAAGTCTATGGTCTGTTCTCTACTTTCTATCATAACACTTAGAAGAATTTACGTTCACACAAACTACGCTGTTTATCATGATCAAACAAATCCAGAGTTAAATAACTTACATGTGCTCTGAGTGGTGACAGGAGATGTCAGAGGTGTGTTCCCTCTCAGCGAGAGTTTTAATTTGAAGACCTCTTTGAAGATTTCTAGAGCTGTAGCCTCAGTTGTAAACCGAGCCCAGTAATGCAGTGAGGCTGAGCAAGAGCTGGGAGCTTCTGTCAATTCCCATGGATGTCTCCGTGAATCTGGCAGGCTGACTCTGTGCATCTTCCACTGTCGCTGTGCACTCTGCTTAGATAAATGCCTCCTGCTGACCTCACTTGAGAGCAATTAGATCCCAACCAGTCAGCTGTCCCTGGCCGAGGTGCAATGGAGAAACACCCTCTGCCTGCCTCACACTGTCACTCACGCAGCAGACATGAGAGGGAGCTATAAACTCTTAGAATAGCAGGCTCTCTGTGGTATGCACTTCCAAATACTTGAGGAACATTTGCATGCACAGCCGCCGTTTCAGAACTTACTACAACCCCGGCGCCTTTTCCAAGAAACATCTTGCACTTTAATAGGTTTGTGCTGTGGTTGTTGCAGATCTCATCCTGACTCACGTTCGCTCAAGTGATAGTTAAGATATTTGCTGTAACGACAAAGCTTGAAAGAATTTCTCCCCTTTCATTTCAAATGTCACAATTCATTTGTGGTGTTTCGTAGGTGCACTGAATCATTCCTATGGATTTATTGGCTGGAGTGGCAAAAAAAAAAAAAAACTTCAAAGAAGTCTTTTTGTTCTCGTTCTTATTGAGCGTAATAGTGGGAAGCAATAAGTTATCTCTGACAGGTATCCATCCGAAGGGAGAAAAACAGAAGACGTGACTGCTCAGAAGTAGTCATCTCCATGTCAGGGGTCATGCACTCTTTCACTTTTCGTGTTTGTATTTAAAGTCACAATTTATTGCCTTACATACCTGGCCTTTCCTTGGACTCTCTACTTCAAAAGTTTATATGGTCCTTAATGACGCGGTCCCCTGGGGAGGGCAGAGCTGCAGGCCTGCTGGAGAGGGACTTCTGGTCGCAGCAGGTCTGCTTCTCATCTTCAAACTGCGGTCGTAAAGACCTGGGCTGTGACTGTGGCCTGTTCATCTGTCCCTTCCAACTCAGGAACAGTTCACGCGAGGAAATACCCCGTGAGATAACACTTACGAAATGCAACCAGATTGCAAATACTGGATATCTGAAGATCTGAATTTGGATGGTGAATTCAACGTATGTTTTCCTAAATTCATATTTCAGCAAGTCGGGTTCAGGGGGGCTGAAGGGTTGGTTGATCAAATCCAAGCTCCTGTAGCTTAAATGTTAAAGCATCTTTGGGCAAAATACTGAAACCCATAATGCCACAACTGCTGTGTTGTTACTATGTGCCTGCATACAGAAGCCACTGTTTAAAGCAGCCATTCCTATTAAACCAAACGTAGAAATGGATGAATAGCTTACTTTGTGTGGTCATGAAGACTAGAAATGAGTTATGTAAGAACCATTGCGTTTATCAACATAGCTATGATTAAAAGACATACTACGAATACTTTGAATTTTGAAGAAAAAAAAAAACAACTTCTCCATTTTTAAATGCACACCCTGTATGGAGAAGGGGTTTGCACCATCCTTGGGATCTGTGTAGTCAGGGGTGGGTAGCACCTGGCAGGGTCCCCTGAGGAAAATTCCTGCCAGGAGAGAGTCCAGACAAGGCTATGCAAGACCTTGCCTGGAATCTGGAGATTGAGGCCCCCCTCCACTCAGCAGGCATGTAAACAGAGCCTACAGACGACTTCAAGTGCTCAAGAGTTCTGGTCATGCTCAACACAATGCAAGGTCCCCAAAGGGTTCACTTCCTGCAAAGGTCTGTGTTTGGTTAAAGTGTCATATTAGTTTGACTGAGGACACAGGTGTCCTACCTTGGTGGAGAAGGAGCTGGAGCCAGCGTGAGAGAATGATGAGTATCTCAGAGAGGTAGCTGACCTCAGTTTTTTGCACATTTCTAGCTGAGGAACCAATACTGGAGCCACTCTCAGCCCATTCCCAGATGCCTCATGCTTTGTTTTTTGGGAAGGAGGACAGAGAATGACACACCTCCATTAGGAAGCAATAGGACCTTCTGCCAAAGGTCAATGATGAGATCTTACTTTGAGGTCAGGTCAGTGAGTGCTTCTGCCCCAACTGGAAGAGTTATCCCATCTTGGCCAGTAAATTTGAAAGCGAGGCCCTCAAGTGACTGTTCAAGGAGACATTTATAGTTTGTCAGACTTCCCCAAACCTATTGCAGACACCGCAGATACACAACTTGTGGAAGACGATACATCCCGATTGGCTTGGAAACACCATGGGGTCTCAAAGGGAGCAACATTTGGACTGACATTTTGACACTTCATGAGTAGCTGCAGGTCTCACTGTCCCAGTCAGTAACCTCTCAATGGAGTTTACTTCTAGTGCTGTCACTCATTCTGATGCTGGCCGTTTCATAGCATTTGGTGTGAGGCTGGGGCGCTGGAGAATGCTGGGTATGTTTTACTAGATGAGCAGTTGTTCAACCTCTGACCCTTACATTTGTTCAGTGGGAACCAGGAAATGATTTCTAAGAAGACCACTTGGATATATGTCACAGCTTTCCTGCTGTAATTGAGTATGATATGAATACATAAAATGGAGGAAAATTTACATAGTTGTAAAATCTGTTGACACGCGGCTGGGACAGCTTTGGAATGGTTGATTGCAGCAGTTAAAAGCACCTCTTTGCAGACTTTTTACAACAGGCACGAGCGGTCGGGTTAAGAATGGCATCTTTGACCTTACACGATGAAAGGGGACTCCTGGAAGTGGAACATGGAAGCCCTCAAGTTCATTTTGTGTTCTCACTTTGCTCTTTTATAGTACTGTGCCTGTTATTTCTTTTCTTTTCTTTATCAAATTATGATAATAACTTAATTCTTCAGCAGAAAATGTATTACTAGTAACCAGAGGGTTAGCACACTCACAACCCAAAGGCAGGAATCCCGGTCAGACAGGGCATGTTTTCCCTGTAACTCTGTAGGTATTCTCTGGGGATTCTGGTTTTGTCTCATAGTCCAAAAGTATGAACGTTAGTGCTGACTGGAGACTCTGATTTTCCCCTAGGTGTAAGTGTGAGAGTGAATGCTATCTGTGTGTCCTGTGATGGACTGGCGTCCTGTCCAGGGTGTATTCCCTGCCTTTGCTCTATGTCTGCAGGAGATGGGCTCCAGTGAACATAACGACACCATTAGGGTACAAAGCAGATAAGATAATGGATGGATAAATGGCTCTTCTTCTTCTCTGTTTCCTTTCAGCTTTTCCCCTCAGGGGGTTTCCACAGCAAATCATCTGCCTCCATCTAACCATGTCCTCTGCATCCTCTTCTCTCACATCAACTGGCTGGATGAATGGGTATTGGTAATAGTAAAAGTAATAACGTACAAGAGGTGAGATTACTGGGACCTTAAGTTTGTCTGTATGTGCATTTGTGTGTGTCTGAGGGTGTTCATGCAGATGCGTGTGTTTGTGTACTCAGTTTGGTTTAACAGCCAGAATGGCTGCCTGCTGCCATTCAAGGATCAAAGGCGCAGAGCTGTCTGGAGTTTACAGTAGCATAGGAAGTGCAGTGGCCGTGAGGCAGGCACACTAAACATGCGTGAGTGAGCCTCTTTAAATCTCAATGACTGTATGCCCTCACTGCCATCAATCCGTCTCAGTATTTTGTTTATCTCGGTCCTTCTCCCTCGTTTTCTGAGTTATTCACTGTTTTGGTGAGTGGAGGTCCGCGTTTTAAAGTCCTACGACTCCTTTTAATTGATTTCCATTGTTGAATGTTAGGGTGGATGTTGCCGTGGCCAGTGGAGAGTCTGTGATGGTTTGGATGATTGCAGCGTAACACGCAAACGTTCAAACTGGCCATGCACTCAGAAGCTACCGAGGCTCCGGATACAGACTACTCTTGAGCTCCAGTCTCACAGCCTTGTCGAATCGCTCTTCATCCTCTTCATCTCCTCTTCATCCAGCAGAAACTCTAAGTGACAACATCATACTTGAGTTGAACTGCTGCTTTCGTGTGAAGCCAATTTTTGAATTACTGTTGAAAAAACACCAAACTTTTATGTCGTTTAGGATTTATTGGACTGTTTGCTTTTCAGGTCGACTAGTTAGAAGTGGGGCCGTGTCTCTGTATATCCAAGTAATTGATGGATGAACCACCATATAAGGACTTTTTGTCATGCAAATCACACCTTATTTTATTGTCTCACAATTCACCAAATGAGCAGTGTTTCATGCAGGACAGATATATTGTTTGGTGATTTATCACCCGGTTGTATCTGCTGAAGAACCACTTGGAGTGTTTGTGGCCAGAGACACAATTTATGATAGTTTCCACTATTACTGCTGGGACATCTGCCTATACACACACAAACTTTCAACTCTTAGCACTCTAAAAGCATTCCTGAAGAGAGAATAGCCTGTGTGTACCAATGTGTGTGTGTGTGTGCGTGTGTGTGCACTCCCTTTACCAAGTCTTGTAGTGATACGACTGCATTTATGCAAGCAGATTGGATTATATCTAAGGTCAGTCTATTCATAGGCCCGTTTTAGACTGTTTGGGTTTAGATTTGCTTTCTAAATTCCATGATAATTGGGGATCTCTGGGGATAGAGCCTCACAACATTAGCTCCAACTATAAATAACAAGCACACAAAGGCACACACATGTACACACACAAACTCACACACATACACAGTTTTTTGTTTTTGTAAAGTAGGAGTGAACAGATATCAAGTTTTTATACAGTTCAGTCTCAAAAATGGGAACAGAATAGAAACAAAACAAACTCTTCAGGATTACTGTACTATTTTTTTAGCCGCTATCTGACTTTCCCAAGCCGATATGACCTCTGTAATCAGTTTGATTGATTTGAATTAATTTCATGTTGAAAACAGCTTTTTCTGTTACTTGTTTTTTTATATAAAAAAATGTAAGGGGGGAGGGGTTGCATTTCTTATGTTGAGGATGCTCTCACCATTTAAGGTAGTGTACTAAGATGGATAAACATTTTCTGTAACAACAGCCTTTGTAGTGCTCTGTTCACACATCATGTGTATACACAGTCTCTCTCTCTCTCTCTCTCTCTCTCTCTCTCTCTCTCACACACACACACACACACAGACACACACACACACACGGCTCTTTGAAGCCCCTCTTCCTGGGCCCTGTTGACACAATGAGCAGTAAATGGTCAGAGTTCAGGTTCTGGCTGCTGCCTCTACCCACCGAGGGTGAGGAGTGGCGGCTCCTGAACCTCTCTGGTCTCTCTCAGGAAATGATCTTCACCACAAAGATGCACTGCGGTTAGACCTGCTGTTCCCACCTTTCAGACGTCATGGTTTGCTCTGGGATCGGAATACATTATCCACGCTGTCACGTTATGTTGCTATATTTTATTAGAGGGGATAAATCCAGATGCACAAACGCAGGTTTTGTGTGTTGCATGCACTGATTTGTTGATTGACATGCTTCATGATGTTACAGGCAGTTGCACCGCATTAGGGCCGGTGTAATCAGCCTTGTCAAAGAATGTGAAACCAGCATTGTGCTTCACTGTCGGGGGAATATGCTGATCCCATCTAATGCAGGAACAGCTGTTAGGGATCAGAGTCTTAACTGCTCGCCATATCTGCTCGTGTATCAGAAGAAACGGAGCCTTGCTTATCGGCACACTTTGCCATAGTGGCTTTTAAGAGAGAGAGAGAGAGACACGTTCTAAAATAAGCACAGTTTCTGAGGCAGAACCACGCACAGTGTATATAAAAAACTTCTAATTCGGTTCATATTTATAATTCAGAGCAAAAACATATTAATAAAAGATACTATCTGCTTCTGGGGTCCAGATGAGTCATCTGTGCAGCCCGTTAAGTTGTCAGTGGCCCCTAAAGCAGTTTTTTTTTTTTTCAAGGTCATGAACCTCGTCGTACCTTGTGCTAGGGCTTTAAGCTCCTGTCGTCCTTGCAGTTGTCTCCTCAGCACTTTCATTTAAACGTCACACAGTATGTATGCACATGTGAGAACAGAGTAGTCACAGGTGACCAATTCTGTTGCCAGCCAGTCCAGACTGTCTGGATCCAGTTTCAAAATTAGATGTAGATATTGGGATTATCCGGTTTTCTGCAGCATCAATGGAGGATTGTGACACCTATTCCTATGTTTGAACACTACCTCAGTAGAAAAAAAACAACAACAAAAAACAACAAAAACAAAAAAACAATAGACTGTCATGGCTTGTTTAAAAAGTGTTATGATCCCTAGAAAATGGATTCATGGATAAATAAACCTTAAAATTTCTGGCTGAGGACAAACTGCAACATCTTTGGCCACAGCTCATCCAGCACCATCAGCATGTCAAATTTGATTTATGGACAATTACCTGCATGCAGTTCGCGTCAGTTTGAGTAATGCTTTGTATTCACAGATCATTAACTCTCCAGTGGAAAACATTATAGAGATACATTGTGTTCATTCATTTTTATATTTGCATGTTGACCTCGGCATGTTTTTGAGTATATGTACACTATATTCATGTAGAAAAAGGTACATATTGAGGAAGTAGTGAGTTGCTGAAACACAAATCATGCTGTACAAGTTACATCACATTGTTGTAACTTTCCGGTGTGCCAGGAGACAAAACAGTGGTGGTAAGAGCCTCCTCTGTGACCTTTTATATCATTTGTTATTTAGTTTTTTGGTGCCTTTTTGTCTGTTCCACCACGTCTTGGTAGGTTAGATTTCTGTGGTCATATCCACATTCAGCACCACTCAGCTTTTGTTAACCTTCATTTTTGGATCTCAAGCCCGTAAAATTCATGGTACAATTGTTACTAAAGTAAATTGTTTATTGGGAAAATATTTCTACTGGGGAAACCAAGAAAAATGGTAAAATGCTAAAAGGCAAATTGTGTGCCAAATTTAAAATACAAGGCAAGGATTATGAACATATGGTTATTTTTCTTTCCTTGACCTTCTCTCCTGTCTTATTCCAAGTCTGCACCAAATTATCTTGTTGACTAGTTAGAACATTCAGGAGTCGACTGTTTATATATACTTTTTGCCAAATGAACTAGATGCTTAATTTAACAGTTCTCAGTTTTCACCTCATCACAGGCAGACACATGGCCAGGACAACTTATCAAGACATTGATTAAGGCCCATGATACACCCTTCCTGAGAATCTGAGATCACTTTTGTTACTCTCTTTAGATGACTTGAATATCAAAACATCAAAATAACCAACATAAATAGGTTCTGAAGACTTATAGGAAGTTGTATAAGTGTTGGGGTTATTTGGTAAGTACAGTTGATTGCACATACTGGTGTAATATTTCAGATTTTCAGAAAAAGTATTCCAAAATACTCTGAATAGAATACCATACATTCTAGAGATATTTTCTCTGGCCACCTCAAATGACTTTAAATGAAAAGCTTTTTTTGGTTAATTTGGTTTTGCAGGAATAATCAGGGCATGACACGATAAACTGATTTTATGGCTACTGCATTCGTATACTGTTATAAATTATCATTTGATAGGTTCGGCATCAAAACTCAATTATGTAAGTAACTTGTGATCATTATCTCTCCCAGCAGCCACATGTGGACCAAAGAACACTTAACTTAAGGAATTATCTGAAATTAATATGTTAGATAACGCCATGATCTGGGAGATTGCTGTCACGACTTCTTTCAAAACCACAGTTGCTTTCCCCTTTGACGCAAAATGCTTCCAGATGAGTCTCCGCATTACTCTCTGTCATCTAGTCCTGTTTCTCTCACTTCACTGTTTTTCTTAAGCCGTAGCCTCTTTGTCACGTCTCAGTCTGTATTTACAGCCATGCAGCTGGAGCACAGCTTGCCTTACAGTAATAATAGCAGGTTGAAACCCCTGCACGACACGCTTTTAAAAGCAGACTTAACAAATAGCGTGCTAATAAAATGCTATGGCTCATGTAGGTGCAGCGCTTCATGTTCAGATTTAATCATAAAAGTGTGGGGGCGGGACGTTTGAAACAGCAGGGTGCAGTGTAAATGTAGAGTAGAAGTGTAAAAGTATTAAGTTCAAACACATACAACTGCATTGACTTCATGACAAGGGCCATGTGTTGGGATTTTCTGAGCTAAATGGAGCACTTAACGAGTTTGGCAAGAATTGGGCACATTTACTACATTACCACAGTAATTATAAATCATCCATAGTGTGAATCTGAATTTATTGTTGTGGCTCCATTGACCTGTGCACCAAATCTGATAGCAAGTTGGTTAGCTGTAACTCCCATTACACGCCTGTAAAAGGGTACAAAGAGTACTTTGAATACTCAGCATATGCTGTCTCTTCTTTAGCAACAATAGCTAGCGTTAGCTTGTGTTAATAAGCTAAACAAACAGAAACCAGACTAATTGTTGAATACTTAAAGTTGCCGCACCTGTTGATTTGTTTTTCAGAAATAGTGTCCTAGCCAGTTTAGTGTCATGCTAAACCAGGTTCTTGACACAGTCTGACAGGAAATGGTCAGCACAGACTGAGACATCATTTGACGACTGAAGCTGGGAGGTTTCGGTCATAAACAACACTGGTGTCCTCTTTACACATAGAGATGACCCTGGGTGGAGGTAGTTGTTATGTGGTTGCTGTGTTATTACATTTGGCTTCTTTGTGACATACAAAGGTGACCGAAATCTAAAGACACATTTCTTGAGTTAAGCAGCTTAGAAAACATTGACTTGGTTAACCAATTCTACACTGTGGGACGCAGCCAGACGCCCCAGTTAGAAAGCTCTGAAAGAGTGAATTTTCCTCTATGCAGTTGGGCTGCCATAATGAACAAAGGCAGAAAAATATCAGTTGAGTTAGAACATTTCAATAATAATATATATAGACCTTCAAGAATGACAGCACACTGAGCTCAGATAACCCTACGGGATAAGCATGCTATAAATCAATCAAACTTTATAAGTCTCGCCAGGGGAAATTTACAACGTTTGCCAGCAGTAAAAGAAGAAGAAAGAAAAGTTCTGATTCTCTGTTTCCATCCATGCATCTTTTTACCCAGTGGCGTAGTGAACAGTGTTGCAGGAGCAGCATGACACACACCATTTCATATCACACTAACACCTCGAGGCAAGTTAGAGTTGACCTTAATACGTGTCTTTGGTCGGAGTCAGATCTGATATCATATCTGTGGTTGTGGCCTGGGCGGTCCCCGCCTCGTTGGGGGCGGGGCCAGCCCAGCCCAGGTACAGGCTACACCAGGTGGGCTGATTGGAAAACTCAGTTCACCTGCTGAGCCCAATCAGTACACCTGGTGTTGGCTCTACCTTGGCTGGCCTGGCCCCGCCCCCTGAGAGGCTGAGACAGCGAAGGCCACGACCACAATATGATGTCTTAATCTTATATAATCAGCATTTAGTAAACAACAGTCTCACTTCAGATTTAGATTGATTAGACCAGGATTAACTGGTCAAGTGTTGAATGCGCTTTCTTCTATCAGTAACCTGTATTCCTTGTGTTGTCTCTAAATGTCAGCTCTACCATAGGAAAATGGAATAATCTGAAAACAGTCGAAAAAACGGGCCTGAGGTAAAAATCTCCACTCTTCTGTTTGACCTCAGACTGGTGCCGGAGGGAAGTTCATCATCCTTCTTCCACAGACTCTTTTTTTCTATGATGAATTGGAATTTTACATCTTAAATTAAAGCAATTAGCCTCTGGAGTTCTGACTCCTGATTACGTTCTTGATTTGACATTTCGGAGTGCTAGCCCTGTGCAAGGTTTGTCAGTGGGAGGCTCTGAATCATCACAGTCAGAGCCTGGCAAGGTTTGACTTGCCGCAGCCAAAGGCATCAGTGGAGAAGTTGTCACACAGGCTCTTTGTACGATGGCTTCAGAGCAGCACCACATTGTCAGGCTCTGGCTCAGCTTTCAGGCTGCTTTCTGTCATCATGAGACAGAATAAATGCCAGACACTTTATTTCATGGGAAAAGAATATTGCAGGAAACACATTTTTAGTCTCACATCCCCAAACACAGTGTATCATTATCTCTCTGGCAGCTTTACCAAAAAGAAATTTATCATCCAGAGTTCCGATAAGTATGTACCACGCACACAATAATATATTGGAGCTCGGTGCTTTACCTGCTGTGCACTGCAGTGTCAATTATTATGTATGATATCAAAACAAAACTAGTAGACCAGCAGAGTAAAAGTAGACTGTCTTAGAAAAACAAACTGTGACTAACTTACATATGTAACACTACAGTTGTGGTGTAGTTTTAATCTGCCACTGACATACAAATATCAGGAGAGTGAGGAAAGGAGCCCATAAGGTACACACACACACACACACACACACACACACACAAACCAGCTTTCGATTTTGTATCTACGATGATAATTAGTAAAAATAACAAGCAGACTAATTATCACAATGAATCTCTCCTGAATAAAAGGCCAAAATAAGATTCCTTCTGGGGCAGAACTTGTTTTGGATTCATCTGAAGTCCTCCTTAATCTTCTCATAGCTACTGGCTTTAGTGGAGCCATAACCATAACACTGAGTCACTCAACTGTTCATTAGCTCCTGAGAGGAATGTCTGTGTCATGTGTTATGACAGAGGATAATGAGAGCCAGTATTCTGTGTTTTATTTTCACAACCCTCATTGCAAAGGATGACAAGTTCATGGATGCCTGAGTGCATAAACACAGACTCTCTCTCTCTCACACACACACACACACACAAAACATCGAGTTTATACACATCGTCAAGTTTACATTCATAGCTCGCAACAAAGAGCAGTGTTATGTATGTGTTTGCATCCTTGGGTTATTCATCAATAGATGATGTGTGTCTGTATCTTTGAAGACATGATATGCAAAGCGGTGGGCGTGTTTGTGTGTGCCCACGTGCTGATGCTAGTCGTAGTGGCCCGTGTGATGTATCCATGTGGTTTTATTCCTGACAAAGCGAGGCACTGCTCTCTGTGACTTTTTGATAATGTGGCCTCTCGATCTCTGTCGTGCCTCCCTGTCTGTCTCATTGAAGGGATGGATGTCTTTTTAATGGTCGGGAAGGGAGAGGCAGAGCAGAGCTGGAGAACAGGAGCCGACGTTGGCCGGAGAACAGACACATTACCCCCACTTCGAATTCCTGATGGCAGCCAACTTGCCAGGAAGTTTCTCTGTCTGCCTCATGTGACGGGCCCAGATCTCGCAAGGTGATTACTCAGTGATCTATATATCAGGGCACTGACCCCAGTTTATATTCAATTTCTCTTGTCTGTAACTCCACCAGCCTTTTTATCTCTTGACCTTCATTGCTCAGTGCTAACGTCACGGGCTGAGCTTTATTCTGCGGAGGTCACAGGTCAGACTTTCTTAGTGTTTCATTAAAGCCCTTCATCACCTGCGAGGCCAAGACTTCAGTAGAGGAGAGTTCTGGAGCGAGACAGAGATGGATGAACAGGGGCTGTTCGTGTGGAGAGCAGGTGTTGTCTAGAGGAAAGAAGCCGGTGCGTGTTGTGTATTTATATGTGTGTGTGTGTGTGTGTGTGTGTTTGGGTGTGTGTATCCAACTGAGACCCGCATGAGGCAGCGTGCATGCAAAGAGGTCTGGCCGCCGGCCAGAGGAAATAACTTTTGTGATCATTTATGTCCTGAACTGGCCTGGTTTATAACCAAAGGTGTGCGGCTGTCGTCCACTAGAGCAAAACAAACGAACAAACCTCCGAGGGCGACATGTGTTTCTGTTTACCTGTGACATCTGTTGCAGGGTATTCGATATAAAAAACACCTGAAACGTTTACTGAATTGCCATTCTGCTTAGCAACACAGCACGAATAGCAAAAACAGTTAACATTTCTGAGAAAAATATTAGGTCTATTATTAAAGTCATACCCATCTGAACTAACAATGGGTTTAAATTGTTTCCTGTCGGCTGTGTGTTTTATTCAAATGATTTGAAGTCGACAAAGACAGTTCACTTGTAATTTATTGTTACATCAAGCTGAAATCTATAATTTTGAAAATACTGTCTCCTTGTTTCATCTGTAATTCAAAATCAAACAAGCTTTTTGTTGCTATGTAGGCAGCTGTAATGTCAAAGAAGAGCTCAAACAGTATTATATCTATGCTCCATAGTGAGAGGCAGATGGATTCCAGTGTATTCACTTTCTTTGCCTGTTTTTGCCTTGAGAGGATTGTCAACCAGGACAGGTGCAACCTGAACACTGCCAGTGAGCAATTAGGAAGGCAGCCAGTCTCAGGCCGTCCGTTGGTATACACAGATGAATAATGATGCAAAAATGTGGGGAAAAATGTGGATCGCCCTGTTGTTTCTCTAGTAATGACTTAGGAACATGAACCATCAGAGTTTTAATTATAGTTTTTAATATGTGAGGTAGATGACTGTTTCTGCCATTTGTGCAGGAGATCTAATAACTACGAGTATACAGACAGGACATTTTAAATGCTTTCTTAATTTCTGAATTTGTTTTTCAGGGAAATACTGTCTTTTGTCACGCAGAGGATAATGCTGGTTACCCCCTCGCCTCAGTGACCATCTACCCAGCCCCCAAAGTATTTGAATCCTGCTGCCCGAAAGAAAAGCCTGTCTTGCTGGCATGCTTTTTCCATTAGCCAAAGAGGACATTGTTCCTCTATTTGAGAAGATGACATGCTGAAAGGATGAAAACATTGAATAAACAGTCCTGGCCAAATGGAGGGATAGCATGAGTTTACAGATTAGTCCTTCCCACAGGGTGGAGGGGCCTGTTTCACAATGTGCTTTCACTCAGCCCATATCTTGAGTTGCGTGAGAGATTTCCATATCTCACACACTCTTGTAAATCACAATTGAACAGTAGTAACTCAGAGAACGAACTCCAAACACGTCTGTTTTCAATTTGTGCCTGAGGGTCTTGCCAAGACTGGGGCAGGCTTAAGAGACCACCCCTCAGCGCAGATTTACTGGCCTCATCACCTCTGCACAACGCCAGCCGTGCTCCCATCCCACCAGGACACGCACCTCACACCTACGCAGCTGGGGGCGGCTGAGGTGTAGAGCGGTGTGTGGCTGCAGGGTAGGAGGGGGAGGCCTGCCTACAATGGAATATCTGAGGCCCCACAAACACACAATGCTCAATAAAAAGGGAAACACTCGCGTAAAAGAGACTTTATAAACAACGGTTACACATGCAACCCTCACTAATTTCACATCTTGCACACAATTCAGGATTTGATGGTACAACATTGGTTGCAAAGCAGGTAAGGTAATGGATATACAGTATATATGTGTGTGTGTGTGTGTCTGTGAAGTATGCATGTATATGTACATAAATGAAGTTAGTCTTGGTAAAATAAAAAAAAAAATCCAAAAACTGAAAATTATTCATGGATGTACTCTATACTCCGAAATGCTAGCTTTATCTAATCTTCCAAATCATCTAATTCATTCAAGCCAGAGAGCTGTATTTGCACTGCTGGTCTTACTCAGCAATTGGACACACTGGTTCACATCGAACATACCCCTCGGTTTGCAGAGTATGTGATCCTGCGACATGGAATGCATGCACGAATCAGTTTCAGAGCTCATCAATATCATCTCTGCTGTGTGACTTCTTTGTGGTCACACCACTCATCTGTACCACAGCCCAGTCGAGCTCCGGGGCCAGAGAGGAGAAAACGACAGTGATGCTCCAAAAAAGAAAAACCCTGCAGAGCCCGAGGGAAGCCTCCTGTTAAATCTGTTGCAGTGTCTCACATGATCGTGCATGCTCTCGAAACAGACGTGTGTTGGATGATGAGATGTGTCTCTGTGACTCCCTCTCTGAAACAAGCTCATGATTAAAGCTGGGGAACTGAAGAAGACACGTGTTTGGTCCACAAAAGTGCAACAGGTCACCATCGTGAGGGATTGCACAGCTGGCCCATCACATCATGTGAGTTCAGATCAGATTATTTTGAATCAGAAAGTGCAGTTTGTCAATAATGAATCCTCAGGTTGAACTCAATGTCTCAAACTGAGTCATCATCGCTGGCTGAGGAGTGAAGCACGCATCACTGGAGGTTGAAAGTGTCACCCTCAACTCAGTCCACATGTGCACCATGTCACTTCCTGTTTACTGGTATAAGGCTTTGAGCACCAAGGGCCAATGTGCCGACCGGGTGATACAACATGTTTGGTAAACTTGCCTGACTTGGAGGCTTTGTTGTTGTTGTTGTTGTTGTTGTGTGCTATTCGACACTACTCTTATTCCCTCCTTCTTTGTATGCACAAAATGTCCAAATAAGACAAAGAAGAACATCAAGATCTGAAACAAGAACACGACTGAAATGAAGAATAGGAATAAAAACCAGAGCAAAACCATGTGTAATGTCTCCAATGTAAGAAATACACACACACCTTTCGCTTTCTGCCTCACACCCAGGGGCAATTAAGAGACTCCAATCAACCTTAATGAAGAAAACGTATGTACACATCGGGAGAACACGCAAAGTCCATTGCAAACTATTGAAATTGCTATTAGCCAATTTACCGTGTCTCTCTGAAGCAAACTTGATTTGGGATTTTCATGGTGCCAGATGTTTTTTTTTTGTTTTGTTTTTCAACATCAGGAGGTTTTCGTGTGGACCGTAGTGGAGTCATCAAGGAGCCTGAGATCTTAGGCTTTTCCTTGTCATCCATTCCACGGCACATAGACCTTTTCCTGAGCTGTCTCGTGAGCTTGCAGGCTTGCTCTCCGGGTCCTCGCAGGCCAAAACGTGTCATTGATCTGACTGAGTCATCGCTTGTTTGTTTAGATAGGAAATTCTCAAGCAATTGCAGATATCACCAAAGCATCGCAGTGCCCTTTTCAGTCCAGTCCCGTAGTAACACCGTGGTGCAATCACGGATTGCTAGACGCGTCTGCTGCTCCGAGACCACAACAATTGTAAACCTAGAAAAAGGAGGCTGGTAGAATAAACATAGTCCTGTGGTGAGGGCGAACCACACACCAAAACCATGTGGGATGTGAGAAGACCTTATTAAAGCACCCAAAATAGTATGAGATTATAGGCACTGTGTTTACTGATCCACTGACAACCTGTATCGGCCAACAGACGTGGCTCACACATGCAAAGGCTTCACAATGATGGATATTAGCACACTTTGTGGAGCGTGCCCCTTCTCTGTAGTAGAAGTAATGGCCCATTCCTTCATATCTGACTGTGTTACATAAAGACAGCCAGTAATAAAACAAACTCACGCTCTGCCGGCGCGGCCATTAAGGATGGGAGCCTCGCATGAAAAAGCATGACAGAATTTTCTAAGAACCTGAATAATCAGCTTACATTGGAATTAAGTGGGAACAGAGGGAGGTGGACGGGTGTTTGCTTTCCATTTTCGGCTCTGGCACAGATTCTCAGGCCACCTTGAAGAATCTGAAAACCATTATCTTGGGCCGTTGGTCAAAAGTGCAGACTGTATAGGATATCACAGCGCTGTGCCTCACAGACTGATGAGGATGACGATGGAGGGAGAGAGAGAGAGAGAGAGAGAGCAGAGAGAGCAGAGAGAGAGTGAGGAAGGGAGGTATCATGGATGGGATATCGTGCGAGAGGGGCAGAAATTGAGACTAACAGAAGTTCAACACGCCCTCCTGCATAGACATCTCAATTACAGCCAGCCCGCCTTGCCCTTCAAGTGGATGTGTTTCGTTTCACAGAAACAAAGGCATCCTCACAAAGTGATGTAATCCGGAGCGGTCGTTTGTCCGTCTGAAGTTACCTTCATGGTTGTCTGACACACCACCTTTTGCGTGCGACGGCAGATTAGGTATCGACAGGCTCGCAGACAGGGCCCCCCCTCCGCCCCATTGTCTCTTCCACACGCACCCCCCGAACATGCATAAAGAGAAGTCACGCACATGAAGAGAGCATCAATTGCTCTCTTATGTGGCTCGGAGCGAGCTGCTGACTGATGCCTCTTTAAAAGGCAACGGGTGATAACCATAGGTGTGCTCGAACGTAGTAAGGTCTGCGAGCGTGACAGTGTGTAGCTGGAGAACTGGTCAGATGGCGTCTTTGTCGCCCTGTCTGTCAGTGGGCGACTTAACTGTGCTAATGTTTTCATGCTTCCACATAACTGTAGGAGTGATCAAAGTTGATGGTTCGCCGTTCTTCAGAATGGCTGGTTTCAGATATTGTAAGGCCTCCGCAAATGTGACTGTATGTGTTTGACAGCTTGTTTCTCGTTGTACCTGTTGCTGCAGGTTTCCAGCTGGAAGAAGCAGCTAAAGCGGTGAGAACAAAAGCAAAGTGGGGCAGAGAATGGGAATGACTCACATCGGAATGTATAAACTCGACCCTCATTAGTCCTTTTCTTTATTTGGATCCCATTAGGTGGTTTACGGGCCTACACGGAATAATTACGCAAAATTTAAATAAACAGACATTTAAGCGGCAACTGAAACCAGGAAAGTAAGCAAACAATAAGTCTGATGTAAATAAAAGACTTAACAATAAACACTCAGTTGAAAACCTTGAAATAACAAAGTCTAGATTTCTATCATTTTTGTTTCACTGTCTAGGAAAATTCAGATTTGTGTGACACTAAGTGCATTGGTGAATTAATGCACCAGTCAGACTGTCTGAAGCGGAAAATCATTCATTTTAAGACATATCAGGGATTCTTCCACTCCTAAAGCATATAAGATGCATACATTTTCAACTTACTCTCAGACTGAAAAATGCATTATGTGTCACATATTGTTGTAAATGGACATTTAAATGAAGATGTAGATACCTAAAAAAAGAAATTAAAAAGTGTGTAGTAGAGTAATTTGTACATAAATGATGAATACTTGAAAGTATAATAGTTGTATGCTGTTGAAAGGCTGAATCACACAGTTCCGCACCGGTCAAGTTAGCCTTGTCTTCTTGTATTAGCTGCTAAAATGGATTTTTTCTGAATGTTTCCAATTTCGATTGATTGTATTCCCAGGAAATCCTCCGATACACCAGGACGTTGTCCAAGTTTTCCCTTCGGAGGAGGAAAGCAGCCCAGGTTGATTTTAAGAGGCAAATTATCCCCATTTAATGACAGGGGAGTCGGGCAATATCTTTTAGAATATTAGATCATTAAATGAGATCATTTTAAAGTAATCATCCCTTGACAGCAATCACGGCAGATCCGCAGCAGTCTACCGCCGACTCTCACGCTAACACACTGATGTCATTTAAAGCCTCCACTTCTAAATGGATTGTTGTTTGCACGCTTTAACAATAACAGGCTTTCATCGCGTCACGCTGCATTAGAGAACAAACAGGTATAAAAATAAAGGAACCGAGTGGATGATGTTACTTAATCAAGGTACTCATGCCATAAATAAGAAACGTCACATCGCATTTGCAGAGGTGATTTTCTCTCCCTCCCCAACGAAACAAGTGCAGAGCAAGTCTCCAATATGTTTTCGTTTGTTTTGTTTTTTTTTGGGTTTTTTTTTTTCTTTTTTCATAGTCTGACCACCTGCAACTTGCATATGTCATGCTAGTGCCAGTTAAGACATAAAGTAAATTAAAGCCAGACCTGTGCTTTGGGGTCTAGTGAGTTGTAAGGGGGACGTGTAATGGGAACGCAGCACACTCCCTTTGCACTGTACACAACAGTCATTAGGCAACCCATCTGCTCAGTGCTTGCATGCTAAGCTGTAATTTTCAGGCTTTGGTGTGTGTGTGTGTGTGTGCCTGTGTTTCTGTGAGTGTGTGTGTGTGTATGTGTGTGTGCTTTTGTGTGTGCGTGCGTCTGAGAAAGGGAGAAGGGCAGTGGTGGAGAGCTCAAAGCAGACGGGATGCATGTGGATCTATTGTGTGTGTGTGTGTGTGTGTGTGTGTGTGTGTGTGTGTGTGTGTGTGTGTGCGTGTGTGTGCACGCCATTATCTGGATGTCATCATAACCACAAAAATCAGGGCTTGATAGTATCTTCCCCGCCCCCTGCTCCTAGCCTCAGCCAGAGTCACGAGAGCCGAGGGTCTCCTCTGACCACACACACACACACGCACACACACACACACACACACACACACACACACACACACACGCACACACACACACACACACACACACACACCGGCACTGACACACAGACACTGCATCAAGCTTCCACATTTTGTAGGTAAACATCTCCAGATTGGTGTAGCGGGATGGAATTCCCGCCTTTGTGGGAAACGCGCCCAGAACCATTTGTAAACCCTCTTCTCCGCCGCCTTCTAACTCTTTACAGATTGTAAAACTCTTTCTTTAGTAGGTTCCTCTTCTGAGGTTCATGACAGGGCAAAAAAAAGGGGGGGGGGTGCACTCCCACATAACATGATATATGGTATTTATCTTGCTCAGGCTGTAACCTCACAGGTTTAATCACATATATTCATTTCCATGGTATTTGGAGAACAAACTACTCTCTAGCTTGTTGCTTCTGTGTAAATATGTGGTCAGCGGACTTCAACATAACATAGACAGTTTACATGTAGACAACACCATGAATGATATAGATTTCCTGTATTGTGTTGTATGTTAGGCATTAAGCCCTTGAGTTTACTCCAGGGGGGGAAAGTGTTTGCCATGTTTCTCCTTTACAAACCCGCAATCACATGGAAGCGCTGGCAGCGGGCCAGCCTTTGCTCTGGTCATGGCCAAACTTGAGCCATATGCCTCATCTAAATCAGTAATGGATTGTGATATGCGCAATAACATTTGTTTTATCATACTTAGCACGAATCCTGCGCTCATAAATATAAAATATTGAGACAGCCAGGTCTGAGTTGATAAAAATGTCTGCACGCAAAGTATCATGCATCACGCACCACTCCCCCCAGAATCCAGCGCTACCCCACGCCTCGGGCTCCTCTTCAAGTTCCAGTTGTGCCACAATCTGGACTTCTTTCCTTCCTCTTGCCGTATCTCAGGTTAAGCAGCACCAAACTCCTCTGGAATATACCCAGAGGAAGAGGAGCGCTGAATGCCTAGCTGCTTCTTTTTGTCCCTCTTCATCCCCTCTTTACCCCCTCCTCGGATTGTCAAACTGTTGTTAACCACTCCATCATCTGTTGTAGTTTATGCATAAGCTACTGGCACGTTGACCATGACTGTGGTTCCGATATAGTTTTTAACCATTTGGTTGGCAGGGATCTGAGATGCCTGGCCTCATTTCTGACAGTTAATATCTACTTAACTCGTGGCAGCGGCCAGAGTGTTTACCGCTGTGTGTGTCACCTTCGTGACAGCCCCTTATCTTGTTCTCGCAGCCATTTCATCGACTGTGGGAAATGGAAGATCACAGTGGATCATCTGTCTCCGGGGAGGTTGTGCAACAGGGCCAGACACAACTTCCATCCAAGCGCTGATGAACTGATGAACTAATCCATGTGCGCAACAAGAGGCGGTCGGGACAGACGTATGCAGGGACACTTGCTCTGTCGAACATAAACAAGTCTAGAGCCAGCGAAAGGCCATCAGTCCACACTGAGACGTTCTCCTCCCTCTCAGATAGCCTCTGCCTTTCCCAGAACTGTAATTTGTTGCCATTTAACATTGAGGGCACTAAGAGACAGATAAGGTACATCAAAGTAATCTCTCAGCAAGGATCCTGCTTCCCCGGAATGGAAAGTTACTATTTGTGACTGACTGTGGAAAATCTCACATGCCTCTGTGGTAGTGGACCACCGGGCTCAGCTCACAGTGCGGGCACTCCACTAAAGGAGGAATAAACAGAGTAGATCCTAATGGATGAATGTAAGGGCTTTTATTTGATCTGCGACAAGCTTGCGGATTTCAACCTCAAATGTAAGAGTGACAAGACGGGCCAGACACAGCAGCCACTCCACCGCATATCCTGAGCACAATCGGTCATTATAGCGTCTGTCGTGGCATGCAACCGTGAGCATGGTGGGGCTCCAAAAATAAAACCTTCTCAACAACAACATTTTTGGGTTTTCTTCTTCTTTGTTTCTTTGAACCTCTTATGACATTGTTGTTTCTTCCAGCTTCGATGACCCAGGGAGTATTTGCATGCGTACACAGATTTGTGTACAACGTTGTTCAAGCGACAAACGTTGTTGCATCATCGGTTGCGAAACTGATGCAGGTTCAGTCCAGAATAAATATTATGTCTGGGGATTTATGCATTTTTCAAACTGACATTGTATCACACAGATGCAATCACTCGCAGTGTCAAGCAGAGAGACAGCATTTATATCTAATATTATTCTTATTTATGTTTCTATGTATTCACCTATTACTGGCAATCTGCCCAGGGTGAATTCCCTGCATTTTCCCAATGTAGGATATTAAGCTGGTAATGTAGCAGATGCATGGATGGAAGGATGTATTGATTTAATAATTGAATACTTACACCATAAAATTTGCAACTGTGAGCTAAACACAAAATTGACATTGACAAACAGTTACTAACACATCTGTGGCCATGAAAAACTTCACAGTAGAGTGTTTACTTGTAACTTTCCTTTTAAAAAAGATTATAAAACAAACAATAAATGACACAGGATCAGATGTTGCACCTACGTCACCTTCTTTTACAGTCTTAGATGGGACACAATGACACCATGACAACAGAAAATGGAAAGGCCAATTATAGACAGGAAATGAAACTACAAGGTGAAATTTGCATGACTAGAACGAGTTGAGGGCAATAATCCACCAGAAATAGAAAACCTCGCCAGAAATAGGGACAGCGTTTGATCCATATTTACAGTATGTGAAAGCCGAAGAGCCTTCTGACGGGAAGAGGGTTTTTTCGCGAGCCAGGGTTTTATAGCTCCACTTCTGACAAGCACTTCTGCAGCTGTGGCTCCTCTGAGCTTGGCCGTCAGCTAGGGGGCATAAATCACTCCGCTCATGCTGACAGGTTTGCATTGTGACAACAGAAGGTGAGTTCAGTGCTATTGGACTCACGCTGGGCGAAGCAGCGTCCCACCTGCCAAAAAAGACTTGACGCTGTCTCATGTTAATGAAGGGTATCTGACGGATCACACATCTTGTGTCAGAGCGGTTCTGTATGTGGCGAGCAACTTTTTGCATGAATGTGAAGCTGGAAACCACCAATCCCGGAGCCTCGGCCTTGGCATTTGAAATATGCGAGGGCATCTAAATATACTCTGACTCCTGGTTTGATTTTCTAAACCAAACTCGCAGGGATGAGTGCGCGAGGAGGGAGAGAGAGGGAGAGAGGGCAGGGAAGACTTTGGGTATTTCGCAGTCCCATCCTGCACTCTGCATCCTGGACCAGACCTAAAGGCTGGATTCCTTTTGGTACCGCATCTGTTTTTATTTTCATCTGCAAACGGGAATAATAAAAACAGGGCAGCTTCGAGCTGTTAGCCTGCCATCCCATTGTCAGGGGGGGGAAGTCACATCAGTGAGTGTGGTGGGATATGGTAGTGCTCTGTGCTGCAGGCAAAGCTGTGGAGGACTGGACTTCGTGACTTGTTTGCAGCTATGAGACAACAATACACCCCTTCTCAACTCGCCTTGTGCTTTAACAAGTAATATCATTAACTGTAATTGTGTTGGGACAATTGCCCTGCGATTCAAAAAGTTTAAGGAATGTTAGCTGGTAGAAACCACAGATATGTCTGACTTCACGTTTGTTATATCTTGTAAATTAATGTTGAATGTGGAATTGTTCTTAAAGGAGCAGATCAACATCATAAGACAAGGGATTTTATTTGCATCAGTGTTCTGGAGTTTCTTTGTCACAGTTGTTACCAGCCAAGAAATAACCCCCCCCCCCTCCATAAAACTAAAGCCAACCAGGCAAGATTTTCCTCTGCTTGGAGTCTTCATGCTGAGATAAGATGGCCAGCCACTGACAGGAGATGCACAGATACTGTATATATGCAAGACGAGTCTCAGTCTTTTTCATTTCACAGAAAATGTCACTATATTGCTGTAGCTTTCGTTCCATCATGATGTTCAGAGCAAGTCCCAACCTAAACCACTCTGCAGTGGCACTGACAAACTCATCCCAAATAACTTCTGTTCAACCTGATTTTGTCCAAATCCTTGACGAGTCCAGTTCCTCTAATCTATTTCCTGAGCTCAGTGTTTTGTCCAGGACGCTCACCAAATAAAATTAACGTGCAATGGAGAGATGGTATTACTTTATTTCCGAAGCTCTATACAATTATTAGACTCAATTTCTCCAGATACCACAACACCCTCAAACTTTGACCTACAAACCCCACTCACTGTGCATACCACAGTATGCTAGCGTGTGATGCAGAGGGGGTGCGTGTGGACTTGGCTGGTGCGGTTATTTCAGCTCTTGGAAGTTGGATTTCATCTGTAATAACAGCCCCGGTTGATGGAGGTTGTTGCATAAAATTGAGACACGCTTCTACAAACCTTGTAAAAATGAAAACAGCAACAAAAAAATAGAAGAAAAAACGAAAGAAAAACAAACTGGTTTGTCACGCATCTTGTACAAGTTGAGAAGTGAGAGGATCTACGATGACCTCAGGCGAGGTTGTACAAGGCTGGCAACTGTGCAGGTGGAGCATGCAGAGGCACACACCATCGAGCAGGTGTGAGTTATACACACACGCACATGGCGTATACAATATCTGGAAATGCGTGCGACTGTGCGTGCGTTTGTCTACACGTGTGAGTAAAGACCTACAAGAGAGTTGGCAGCAGAGCAGCGATGGTTAGCACCCTTGTGTGAGCACTTTAATGGCGTGAGCCATTTGTGTAGAGTACACAAGCAGGCAGCCTGCTGAGAGGGGTACACACACAGGCTGCCAGATGCCAGGCTGCACATATATCAAAACCTCTTGTCTCGTGTTTAAGGAAGTGTCAGAAATGTGATTAGAGGTACTCTATTAAGGTTAATAGGCTCAGCATAAAACAGTTTTTGGCAGCCCAAAATTAAACGGCTTATAAAACCCGGTGTATACATTGATGCCAGAGGGATAATATCAAAGTACTATTTTTATCGAGTGATTCATCAAAGATTATCTGAAAGGACAAGGCCTTCTCAGAGGTGTTTATAAGGCTTAATACCACACTTTGGGATCTCTAAATAAGGTTAGTAGGTTTACATGGCAAGGTTAAACATGGTGAACTCGTGTTTATCACACCATCCGCTTGAGTCAGTCTAATAAATAAAAGGCTTTGGCAGTAAGAAGCTCCTCCTTCGCCCTTTGAGTCCTTCAGCATCATCTTCCCACCACATAAGGGGAAATGCTCTCCCTCACTGTGTCGACAGATCAGTAAGATGTGGCGAAAGCCACGGCTCACAGGTATGTGAAACTTGGCTCACATACCTTGTACCTTGATACCTTGATTGTATGGCTCATCCCATACAATCCGAGGCGGTTGTGTGGGGCTAGCGATTACAAAGCCTTTGGCACCCATGAGTCTTCTGTCTGAGCAGCAGCTTTTCTGGCTCATTCATTAAGTCTTTTTGTTGATGTGAACCCAGTGCAATTAATGAAATGCTGACAGACAGAACGGGGCATCTCACGCATGCAACAAAACGTCTCTACACGCTGTGTGTCGTATCACTACACTGTCTGCATATATACATATATGTAATATATATGTATATATATATAAACACACACAGATGCTCTGTGTTGAGGCCGAAAAAATGTAATATTTTGGTTACTATGTGGGAACCAGTACACATAGCCGCAACATAGCTTCATAAAGACGAGGCAATAAGTCTGTCAGTGAAAGATAAGATGCATGAGAAGTGCACTGTCCATGACACATTTGGGCACACACCTATGAGCAAAAGTAATAATATTCGAGATATTTTTTTTGAATGTTTTTGAGGTTATAACTCAGTCTGTGAATACTTTCTTCCCTTTAGCATTGGTGTTAGTGATTCATGTCTTGATATTGTAAATATTATGGCCAAACTGACTGCGCAGGATGATGGACTCTAGTTTTTCACCCACACTCATCAATTTTTTGAAATAAACTTATGACACATAGCCTGATGACACGCAAGCTGATTGCGTAAATTTTCGGAAAAAGCACCGTAATTTCTCCTGTAATGAAATCTTTCACAGGGTTCAATGTGAAATGACCCCCCAAGTGACGCAGGGAGGCCAGACAGGGATGTGGAGCTGCCAGTGGTCTCTCTGTGTGGCAGCCAAGACCGTTGAGAGCACAGTCACGAAATCCATTTGACATGACTGTGATTCACAGGGCTGACTGAAATCCAACACACACAACAGGAGTCCATGGGATATTTTCACTGGTGGAAATTAACAAAGTACATTTGCTCAAATGCTGTTTACAGAGGCGCAATTACGCACATTTATAATTCAAGATGTACTGCTTTCTCTTGATTGGTTGGACAGGTAGAACTATTAATTACTCTGCAAATTAAAACACGTGTTTTATTTAGGTAGTCATCAACACGTAATGAAAAGCTTTAAACCAACCATCTGCAACGTGTTGTTGGGGTTTAGTGAATTCCGTTTTGTGACAAAACTGTTTTTTTTTACTTTCTTATTGTGGTTACACGTTCCTTATGTAAATTCAGCATCAACAATTCAGATGAAAACCTGGGGAAGCTGAGCTATTAAGTCATTGGACAAACACTTACAAGCAGAACTTTAATACGGACTGTGTTATGAGAGGTGTCACAGATTCACATTCATTACTGAATAAAGAAATTGTGGTCATATGTCAATATAAAAATACGCTATTGCGCAAGAAAAGTACACATTCAGAGTTGAGCAGCAACCAAAACACCAACAAATATGATCCGCAGAGGCAGTTTTTATCCAAGGGAAAGTTCATATTATAGGATAATCCATCATTACATGTCTCATTATTGGGTTCTGGTTGATCAAAGACGCATTTCAGATGCATATGCTTTTGTACATTTAATATATTCTGTGTACTGACCGCGATGCATGTATTCCGTACGCAGAAACTAATCAGTAATGACGCGTAACGTGTCGGATGAATGTTGGGAAGACAAAGTACAGTATTTCATCCCTTTTAAACATGGTGGAGTGTGAATAAAAATGAGTGCCGAATGCGAATGCCACATGTGTATTTGACCACAGGACGTGAGTATACATACTAACCGGCCTGTTTACAGTATTATGGTTGGCCACATCGTTATAGCGGCAGTCTAGCAGCAGCAGCAGCAGCAGCGGCAGCGGGCCTGCTGGGGTGCAGCAGCCTGCCTCGCGCTTGTCTGAGGTGATACAACAGCGCCACCTATGGGCGCGAGCAGGCCGTTGCCTCCCCCGACACTGACACACCGCCTCACCATCCCTGCATAAACACAGCGCAGGCCGGGGCTACTGTCCGTCTCCGAGCAAGAGCGAGGACCAGCAGCAGGATGTCGGACATGGAGGATGATTTCATGTGCGACGACGAGGAGGACTACGACCTGGTATTTGCACTTTAAGCTAATCGTCGCGTGCGTTGGCTTTAACTCTAGCGTTTAGCCTTAGCCGCTGCTAGCCTGCTAGCTAGCCTCGACGGCTAATGTTCGCCTCCCAGCAGCTAAACGATTGCGGGACCTGGGAGCAAGTCTGGCGGTTAATAGTATCAAACAGTGAGAGTGCCGGGTAGCAAAGTTGGGAGACCTGGTTTGGTTTCTGTGGTGCAAAGAGACGCTGCCGGCTGGTTAGCAACCCGTGGTGTTTGCTAGCGTCACGTTAGCGTCCGCTTAGCACAACATAGTTAGCAAGCGGTGCTGTGAGGAAGCGTGTCTCTGTGTTTGTTTGTTTGTTTGACCTGTACACATGTCCAAATGTAGGAATACTCAGAGGACAGTAACTCGGAGCCCAATGTGGACCTGGAGAATCAGTACTACAACTCCAAAGCGTTGAAGGAGGATGATCCCAAAGCTGCACTCAGCAGTTTCCAGAAGGTGGAGTAGTGCTCCATTATTAGACATGAATGTGTGTATCTCTCTGAGATTTAATAACCGTGATATTTACATCTCTGTCTCTGATGTGTGTGTGATCAGGTGTTGGAACTAGAAGGAGAGAAGGGCGAATGGGGATTCAAAGCACTGAAACAAATGATAAAAATCAACTTCAAGCTGGTATGTGCTGCAACCCAACCACAGTTCACTTCACACCATTCTGAGATGAATTCCATTGAGGGTTTCTATGTGTCCCACAACCCCTGTAGACCAATTTTCCAGAGATGATGAACAGGTACAAGCAACTCCTTACGTACATCAGAAGTGCGGTCACCAGGAACTATTCAGAGAAGTCCATCAACTCTATTCTGGACTACATCTCTACCTCCAAACAGGTACAGGTAAACCCTTCCGGTTCATGTGCATGTGTCTTTTACATGCGTCTAATCTTTCTGAAATGTGTGTCCTGTGCGCCTAGATGGACTTGCTACAGGAGTTCTATGAAACCACGTTGGAGGCTTTGAAAGATGCAAAAAACGACAGGCTGTGGTTTAAAACTAATACAAAGGTATTGTCACTTAGTCAAATTGTTTTTCATGACATGTTCCCAAAATGTGTGCCCGGAAATCCAATTGTGTTTTGTTTGTCTCCTGCAGTTAGGCAAGCTTTATTTGGAGAGAGAAGAATACGGAAAACTGCAAAAGATCCTCAGACAACTCCACCAGTCGTGTCAGGTAATTAAGCCAATTCCGAGTCATGTGTTGCACTTTATATGAAATCAATCATATATTTCCCCCGGAACGAGTTGAACTTGTACATGGATAAATAACGGGTGCGGAAGGCCGCACAACTATTGCGTCAGAGCTCCTTTCGTAAATAGAAAATTCAATCTGTTCAGCTCCATTTATATCCGTGTCTAATTGAGATGACAGCACTAATGATGTGATGAATGTCTTCGCCAAACCTCCAGACGGACGACGGAGAGGACGACTTGAAGAAAGGCACGCAGCTGTTGGAGATCTACGCCCTGGAGATCCAGATGTACACGGCACAGAAAAACAACAAGAAATTGAAAGCGCTGTATGAGCAGTCGCTCCACATCAAATCCGCCATTCCACACCCGCTCATAATGGGAGTAATCAGAGGTACGCCGATGTCCATGTCTCCATAATAGAAATGGAGATATTCCTCTGTCGCTGGCGTGTGACATGTCCTGTTATGCTGAGTGAGGGTTTCTTGTTTTCCTGTCCGCTCAGAGTGCGGTGGGAAGATGCACTTAAGGGAGGGAGAGTTTGAGAAGGCTCACACAGACTTCTTTGAGGCCTTTAAAAACTACGACGAGTCCGGGAGCCCGAGAAGGACGACATGCCTGAAGTATCTGGTGCTAGCCAACATGCTGATGAAGTCGGGAATCAATCCTTTTGACTCCCAAGAGGTATGAGGATAACCCCTCCTTATCGGCGCGAAGCCCAAGCGTGTGGTTGCCACATATGTTTGCACGGTTCGTGGTCGCGCATTTTTTGATAAAAGCACGGCCGGACGGGTTGGGCTTCTGTGTGTAATCAGCTGACATTCAAGTGCCACGCATAACTTTGATTTCTTTCTTTCTTTCTTTCTTTCCTCTCTATAAAGGCCAAACCATACAAAAACGACCCCGAGATTCTAGCGATGACAAACTTAGTAAGGTACGTTCACGCACTCGTGTAGCATTGGGTTTTCATCCTCTCTTGTTTACGGTCTGTTGAGGTGGCTTATGTATGTATGTATGTATGTATGTATGTATATCGATCATCCTGGTCTGTCCTGTGATCAGATCAGCCACAGCTTTAACAAAGCAGCAGTGTTGATGTTTGCTTATGGAGCTGACGTTCAACAGGGGTGTCTAACCTGTTTGTGAGAACAAAAAAAGAATTAACACAATGGACAAACTGAGTATTAGGGCCATGACGTTTTTCCCCCGGTGCTTGGCTTACATAATGTACTTTGACGGATAGTATTTACTTTTTTATATTGACTTCAAGTCACTGACATGATCAATGCCTGTGTAAAGAGGGAACCTCACAACTTGACTGACACCAAAAAGACTTCTGGTATGGAAGTGTGTGTGTGTGTGTGTGTGCACAGCACGTTGGACTCCATTCTAGCCCAGCTGGCTGTGTTGTCCCCATACTGTTTCTAACTGTTGACACTGGGCAGTAACTTCATGGCCGTCAGTGAATGCCTTTCTATTATTTCCCCTTAGTACAGAATTCTCCATCAACAACATTAATGCTCTTCATATCAGTTATACTTATGGTTATGTAAACTATTGAATGTGACTATTGTCTTCTCTGGGCCTTCTAGTTGTCTTCTACTTCCTTGTTTATTCGCATGTTTTCTTAAATAAGAGCCGCCGTCTCATAACGCTCAGGTTCCACGTGTATATTTGAAGATTTTCATGGCATAAACAAGAAACCAAGACCACACACCCAGCGCTGTCACAAGAATAGTGTTTACGCGAAGCGTTATGATTTTGAAATGTGTTTGACAGCTTATCAGGATGAGAGTTTCGGTGTGGGTCGCGCAGACACAATGTATACGGCGCAATAACACCGGACTGTTTGCCCTTCCAGCGCCTACCAGAACAATGACATCACCGAATTTGAGAAGATCTTGAAAACAAATCACAGTAACATAATGGACGACCCTTTCATTAGAGAGCACATAGAGGGTGAGTGGCAGACGTGACTGCGGTCCACATGCATATTCATGCTGTTGAATTGAGAACGTCCTGTTTGGGTTTTTAAGTGTGGCTCATGTGATGCTGTGTTGCAGAGCTCCTGAGGAACATTAGAACCCAAGTACTTATAAAACTCATCAAACCGTACACGAGAATACACATCCCTTTCATTTCTAAGGTAAGTCCACACGACACAAGAGCTTTTACGTTAGGTCCACATGGATGGGTTTGAAACATAAGCACACCGTTGAATCAAGAGGAGATGAGTCTGTGATGTTGCTGTGTTTCTTAGTTGGGATAGAGGTTAGTGTTATGTGGCGTTATTCTTTACGTTCTGGCTGGTTACAGGGTTAACCGGCATGCCGGCCAGTTTTTCCTTTCCTAGGGAGCGTCCGGTTTCCATTCCAGATTTTGCACAGCCGTAATAACTTAACAATAAGGTATTATTTGGAAACTGGGAGAACGTTTCGGTCTTAGCAGAGCACATCCCCCCCCCTCCCAGCCAATCCCAAAACACACTCACTCATTCCTGCCAGTAGAAATCAGAAATCAGTTTCCCCTCTAGCTATGCATCTGAAGTGTCTTCTGCTCGTGTTTTTTTATGGGTAATAAGCTTATTTCTCTCCTTTCTGAGAGAGAGGGCGACTTTATCTGTTGCCTGCCTTGTTAGCTCGCATCCTGTTTGAGTTGTAATGCTCGTCATGTGACGCAGAATGTTTTGCTTGTTTTGAGTCGTTTCCATGTTATTTGGTTGATATTGGAAGCCAATCCTGTCAGTCATATCATAGATGAAAAAAAACAACACAAAACTGGCAAAAAAGCAAAAAATTTCAAGTGCTGTGTTTAAAAAAAAAAAAAAAGCATACTCAGCCTTGTACAAGCAACTTTCCACCCAGCTCACTGTGGAGCGCAGGAGAATGCACCGAAACCTAGACAAACTGCCCTGGATCTGTCTTGTGATCTGGATCTGCTCCAGAATGGAATGGCTTCTTCCTGAGCTGCTTCAGGTTTCATAGAAGTGTGTAGCACTGGCTACAAGGAATGTCAAACCTGTCAAAGTTAAACAGTCACAAATGTTGACCTGGCTTTCCAAACCTAGCTAATGAGTTGTACACAGTGGCGATGCAGCCGAATGGAGAATCGTGTAGATCCTTGTAGATGAAAGGTTAAACAAGGATGTATGTGTTAACTTTAGAACTACTCACTTTTGTCTAGTCTTTTGTTGTTGTTGTTGTTTTTACAGACAGTAAATAAGTCAGTGTAAAAATGAGGAAGTGATAAGTTCACACCTCGGATTCATCTCTCTGCTTGACAGCTCTCGTCACTGCTCAGAATAGACAGAGCTTCTCACCCTGTTTCCTGTATTTATAGGGTGTTCACATGTGTGTGTGATGTGACGTTCTCCACCTCCCCTCGGCACATCCCACACAATATTTGAGTTCAGGCCTCTGCTGTTTGTTGGGCTCTGTGCATCTTTTAACCCGGTTCCCTCGCCTTTCAGGAGCTGAACATCGACGTGTGCGACGTGGAGAGTTTGCTGGTGCAGTGCATCTTGGACAAGTACGTTTCTCTGTCACATGTTTGCCAGGAAGAAAAAAGTCTTCCTTTCCAGTAAATGGTTCCTCATAACTTGCATGCTTTGGTGCTATTATAGGTCAGGTGCTATAGATTTACTGCCAGTTACATCTTGTGTATTGTCTGCCCGCAATGAGCTGCTATGTGTAGTACATCCCAGGTCAGACTGGTTTTCTGACGTCAACGACTGGGTAGAGCGAGAAATGTTCTTTAGATACTCGTTAAAGTAGAATGCTTTAATAGTCACACACTGATTCAGACTACATGTTCAGGCTGACTGTTTAACTCCAAGAGCATCACAAAACTGTGAGGAGAGATGGGACTGGACAGGCATAAGACGATTTTTTTTTAATGTGTGGCTTCTCTTTCTCCCAGCACGATCCACGGCCGAATCGACCAAGTCAACCAGCTACTAGAACTGGACTACCAGAAGAGAGGAGGGGCTCGCTACACAGCTTTAGACAAATGGACAAATCAGCTGAACACGCTGAACCAGGCCATTGTTAGCAAACTGACATGATGGCATGTACAGTCGGGTGACGGAAAAATGGCATGTTCCAATACATCCATTAAGTATGCTACTGTGCTTCTTCAAGTATATCCTCTGAGACAAGATACACAGCACAGGTTGTGAGAACCATTTGCCACCATTTTCGAGAAGAGTCCAGGAGAGCCAGGTTCAAAAAGTGTTCAAGAGTGTGTTGTTTTTGTAGTGATGAGACGAAATCACTGACTTATGTTTTGTTTTTTCAGAATTGGCAGATCCTTCCATGTGCAACACACAAATGCTTCACTCGTTTTAAGAAAAAAAACTAAGAAAAGAATCCAATTGTGTATGAAAAGTTGTACACAGTATTTTAATGTCTACTGTTGCCTGTTGGTAATAAAGAGATTTCTCTCAGCACTAAAAGGAATCATAAGCCTGTGACTAGAACTATGGTTTGAACAGTTCTGTATCATCTAGTCCTCCACTGCACAAGTTGCATGAGTTGCAGAGGCAGCAATCTCAGAGGAGAAACTAGATACTGATCTCCACCATCATCTCTGCTAGTCCCCCCCCCCCCCCCAGGAGGACCCGGAGGTGTTTTCCACATCACTCCAGCTTGTCCTGAGTCTCTTCCTCAGGGAGGCACGCTGGCCAGATGCACATCTCAGCTTTCTCCTCGTGTTGGCTTTAGTAGTCGGGGATCAGACCACTGAGGTCTTGAGATGTGTAGATTGAAACTTTATTGATCCTTAAGGGGCGTTCCGTTTGGGAAATTCAGATTTCAGGTTATGACCCTTAACACAAGGCTATAGTGATCGTTTATTTGTTTATTTTTTATTTTGGACTAATTTTTATCTGGGTTTTCACTTTCTTTTTGGGAGACCCCACCGGCCTCGCGACCAAAGGAAGCTCAAGGTAACATTTCACATGACCCACAGCTCACTGTGTAAAACTGTTCTGTTAATGGTCAGCCGACACTATCACAAACGTCTTCTGATTATATGGGTTTAAGATGCAATTTTCTGTCGTGTCAAAGTGGGGTCCACTCTGGACAGTCTCCACACAGAATCAGAATGACTTAGTCATTATACAAGTGCAATGAGATAAGAGCTGATCCCAATATCAATGCAAAAGATATGCCAAAAAATAACGCAATATAAAAAATATAAATATATACATACATTATAAATATAAGGGTAGGGATAGTGTTTCAATTTAGATACATATTTCATGTGTTGTCCAATGTGGATTGGAATATTGCACATACAAAAAGCATTTGCACAGATATTTTTTTGGTCAACAGTGTTGCATTAATGGCTGGAGAGAGTGGGAGTTCAGGGTGGCTACAGCTTTTGGAAAGAGGATGAAGGAAATTTGATGAAGCATTTTTATTTTTGCCGTTTTTGATTTTGCTGCTTACGTTTGGTAAGAAGCCATTTCATTACTATTGACTTTGGTATAGAAAAATGTTTTACCCATTTACATTTAGTTGAAAATGGCACGGTTGACACCCGCGCACGTTGCTATTGAATCTGTCCCCCAATGGAAAAAAAAAGTTTGGAACGAATAATTACTTTTAACTTCTGAAAATCAAATATAGAATAGCTTTACTTTCGTCTTTCTTTTCTGAGAACATTTCATCACAGTCATGACGTACCACATTTTCCAGTCAGGAGGAGAAGGAGGAAGAAGAAGAGGAAGAAAAGAGCGAGCGAGCGAGCGGGCGAGAGAAACGCCTTTCTGGGCCTCGCCGGCTTCCGTTCCAGGTGACTCCCATTTCCAGAGCGTCAGTCAGTCCGCCCATGAGAGCCTCAGTACGGGCAGCTGACGCAGCAGCAGCAGCCGCGTCCAGAGACACGGCAACCACTGGGTGTGTGTGTGTGTGTGTCGAGGGGGCGAGTCTTCTCTGCTTATTGTCGCTATTCTTATCATCTGCGATGGAGAAATTAAAAAGCTGCGCATCCTGACGTCCGCACCGTGATCAATGAGTGTCCGTCGCGGCGTCGGCGACTGACATGGACGCTAGTGACAACAAGGTACCGTCGCTTGTTTTTACCCACGGTTTCTCGCTTCTCTTTGGGGGTCTCTGCTAAAGCTGTAGCCGAGGGGAGTGCACCGAAACGCCCGTGTAATTGTGCCGAGGCCCCGCATATAGACCCCCGTTAACTTCACACGGTGTTCCAGTCCTAGACAGCGGTGTTTAGAGGAGACGATGCCGGTGGTTTTAGACCCAACAGCTCGGTGTGTTGTGGTGTTTTATCATGTGAAGCTGGGGGGGAGCTAGCATGGACGATGCTAACGCAAACCGCAGCTCACAGGGGGGAGATAGCGGATAACGCGTCCCCTCTCACACCGCCACTGAGTGTTTTGGCTCATTTTGGAGTGATTACGATCATTTTAAGCCCATGTCAGTGTTTTTCCCCGTGCGGGGTTCCGACCTCCAGTGTGTTGTGTTAGCTCGGCTGAGCTAGCCGGGGCTAAAACGCCTCAGCTGTCATTGGACCGTGCTCGTCATTTGGTCGATCAAAGTGGTTCGTTTGGTCACAGCCCGGAGAGATGGAGGTGACGATCAGTTTTCCATGAGGCAGGAATGTGTGCATGCGAGGGTTGTCGCAGGGCTGAGGTCTGTGGAATGTCTGGTTCTACTACATGTATGACATTCCTCCGAGGCTGGCTGCAATGCTGCAAGTTTAGTTTGGTTACTTTTGGTGTCTGAGTCTAAACGCATGCTTGCCAGTGCCTCAAGTCAACCTCCTGCATCTAGGGCATCAAACTGTGATCTTCTCTCATCGATGACATGATCATTCACGTTGCCAAATGTCTGAGACCGGGGTCTTCTTATCCCTATGACACCCCACCCTCCTCCCCTAGTGTGAAACTTGTTCAATGCATATGCTGCTCTCTGTGCCAAACAGATACCATCTGATAGTGTTTGAAAGCGACTGGTGTGAGGGTTAAGTGCCTACACAAACAGAGGCTTGTGAGATCAGTAGCCCCCAGTCTTATCACTCCGAGGTCTGTCATCCCCAACCGATGCACATCTGGCTCTGACCTCACTGGCTTTTTTTCTCCCTCTCTCTCTCTCTCTGTTACAATCAGCCTTTCTCAACTCAGTGACACACAGGCACAACAACACACATGGTCAAATCAAAAGGAAAGCCACTTCATTGATCCCTTCGGTAGGTTTCCATCGGGTTATTCATATTTTTACAACATGGGGAAAAAAAAACACACTTTTTACAAAGCATTGGGGCAAAATGGTGGTTAGGTTTCTACTTTTTTTTTCTGCACAATTCAGGATTCCTCCTCGGCGCACATGGAGCCCTCATCCTATGGCTTGCTGTTTAATTAGCTTATGCTGTAGTGCTGTCCCTACCTTATCCTCTCAATGTAATCCTATAACAACACCCTGTTGGCTATACTGTGCAATCACACAGACTTAGCGCGGTGGCCTTTCGCAGCCAGTTCAGGCTGCTGAGAGAGAGAAAATATCTCTTTATGCTTATATTTTATTTACTGCATTTTGTGCCTCTTCCAATGGGGATTTATACCAAGGAAAAGTGAGAGAATCACCCACAGACAGTAGCAGCGGAGAAACAAAAGCTGTCTGTGTCACATTCAGTGGCTGCTCTATTCATGCATCCCAACCACTGTTTCAGAGAGAGAGAGTGTGTGTAGGGGGGGGCGTCTTTGTACTCTGAACCCTGTCACCTCGCCTCATCCTAAGCAAAATAGCAGATTATTTTAATGGGGCCTCTCTGGTCGTGGTGCCACCTTGAGTTAGGCCTGTGCTGTTACTTTGCCAGACGAGGAGCACCCATTTATGAGAGAGCGCAGACAGAAATGTGAAAAGGCGCTGAAGGACCAGACGAGACTGGTCATTTAGTCTTTTGTGCTTCAGAGAAAGTCATACATCTGAGTTTACAGCCTCAGATACTAAAGATCCGTTTGAAAACACATGGCATCGCAAATCTTCGACACGTGCTGTCACAGCATTAGTGTGCTGCTCGTTGCGTTACTTCATGGGAAGAGTACGAGGATGAAAGGTGATGCGTACATACTGACTGCTAATGAACATCATATTAAGTTGCTATGAGTTGCTAGCTTCACCTGGCAGGTGTTGTCTTTAATATTTAGTACACGGTATTATATATCAAATATTTAGATCTCACCAGTGTGTCCTGACCCTTGGAGGCCCAGTCTGTGTTTCCCACAGAGCAATAATCTGAAGTGGCTGAGCTGGTTTGCACTTCCAAATTTTAGTCTCAAGGCGAGCGTCCAAGATGCCAGCCTCTCTTAATCTTTGGTCTTACTGTGGCCTGTTGTGTCATTTCCTGCTGCATGACTCTTGTCTAGGTCATAAATCTGGAGACCTATAAAACCAGACAGACTGGAGGACCTCCAATTAGTGCACTATTATGCTTGCTGTAATAAAAAACAAAAAAATGTTGTTGTTACCTTTCATTCGCTTCCATTTCACTTTACTATCCTTGTTCTTCACTGAACTGCATCAGTCATTAGGGAGATGTTTTATTTCCATTTGTCTTTTGGTGAAATATCATGTGTTGTCTCATCATAGCATTTTGGACACCAGCTTTAAATGTGTAGCTAGTTTTGCCTGTTTTGTTTTGTTTTTTTTCATCTGTGTAAGATGTTGTTAAACGATGGGGGGGAGGGAGGGGGGGTGGGGGGTTGTCACATCACACAAGAAACCTGGACTAGAGCGCTGATATGTTGTCTTTACCCGGATCATCAGGCGGCTGTGCGTTATGTCATCTTTGAACCCTGAAGTGCTCGGATAAGCCTTCATGTCCTTGTGTCGGGGACATTATAGTATTTTATTGATGGCACTGAAAACTGTAAATCAATCCGAACACTCAGGACGTGCACCTCCCAGCTTACCGCTGGATGAGTCTAACTGCTGGCACAGCCAGCACAGCACAGGTGTGTGTGTGTGTGTGTGTGTGTGTGTGTGTGTGTGTGTGTGTGTGTGTGTGTGTGTGTGTGTCAAGCCGCTTTCAGTCTAATAACTATCCATGGATGAAGTGTAGTTATGAATAAATTAATAGTGAAAAAAGGGGTTAGGGATAGAATTCTTGTACACTACTAAAATGGCTCTTCCCTTGTTAATTATGTTGGACAGATGACGATCTGCTGAATTGGTGGTTGAAGTGTCTCTGTCGGTGTGTGTTTGTGCAGGATGTGAAGCTTTCAGCCGAAGTGGAACCGTTCATCCCACAGAAGAAAGGTCTGGAAGGATCCCTGGTCAGCATGAGTCTGTCTGGTGAGGCCGGTGGCGGAGGGGGAGGAGGAGGCGGTGGAGGTCTAGGCGGAGGCAATGGTGGGGTGGAGACCACTCCGATACCCAGCTACCTCATTACCTGCTACCCATTCGTCCAGGAGAACCAACCCAACAGGTACTGTCACCGTCACGGCGGGGGAGGTTTGGGGGATGAGTGAAACTCTACCAGAAACTCAACGCGTCTGGCTTGTGACAGTTCTGGATTCAGGAAGGGAGTCTTGGGACGCGCTGTGTCCTCATTTCTCACCCAGCAAGGAACAATCTGCAGCCCTCTGGACCATTTCTATTTCCAGATTAGTTCATTTAGTGCACTGTTGTCGATAATGAGAGGAAAGGAACTCCACGTCCCAAATGTTGTGCTCCCCGTCAGAGATCCCGATCGGATCCTTTCCTGAGTCCGAGCCATCAGAAGCTCGCTAGTTTAAGGCCTCTTAATTATGAATGGAACGCTCCCTGGAGTTGCATAGTTTACATGGAGCCACAATCTGTGTTTCCAGTGGCTCTTTCCTTTGTCCAAAGTGATCTGCTGTATCCTGCGCACATCCGCCCCTTTGTTTCCTTCCCCCACTATTTGAATGCAAGGAAATGCTAGCTATAGTAGGCTGGCTGTGAAAATGTCATCTGGATCCTTATCACTTGTACATTTGTGCATACAGTGTACACCCCCCCACCCCACCCCCAAAACCCAGCAGCGGTCGTGCACATCGCTGTGGTGTTCCAGCTGTTTGGCCAGGCATCGCCCCTCCCCCTTACAGCCCGTCTCTTGCTGAAGTGGCCCTCAGATTATTCTCTGCACTGCACGCTCGGACACGAGGAGACAAAAGTAACTTAGAAATGTGCTCAGCGTGTTCCCAAGGAAAGCGCTCGTCTCTCTTGAACTGCGGTTTCTGACAGTGAGCGTCTTGTCCATACACGCTCGATCGGTTGATTAAAAACAAAAGTTGAAACATGTCCCTCATCCTCTCTCTCTCTCTCTCTCTCTCGACAGGCAACATTCTATGTATAATGGAGGGGAGCTGCGCTGGCAGCAGCCTAACCCCAGCCCCGGTGGCTCCTACCTGGCCTACCCCATCCTGCCCTCCCCCCAGCCGCCCGTCTCCAACGACTACACCTACTACCAGATCATGCCCGCTCCGTGCCCGCCTGTGATGGGCTTCTACCAGCCCTTCCCTGGCACCTACGCAGGCCCCGTGCAAGCTGGGGTGGTCAACCCCGTGTCAGTAGACGTGGGCGACAGGCCCCTGCCTCTGGGCCCGGCCTACGGCATGTCCAGTCAGAGGGGGCGAGGCATGGTCCGACCCAATGTTCTCCCAAAGGTACAGGGCCTACATACACGTATGTCATCCTTATCTCCAGGGGGGTACGCAAGCCTGAACCGTCCTCCTTTTTTTTGATCTGCTCCAGCAGCATCAGCTGAGTGTGTGCCAGCATCCCCGGGGTCGCAGGCCTCCGACGCGCAGCGTGGCCGTGCAGAAGGAGGTGTGCACGCTGGGGCCCGATGGTCGGACCAAGACGGTCATGCTGGTGGATGCGGCCCAGCAGACGGGTGAGGAAACGGACGAGAACTCTTCAAAGGGAAAAAACGTGCAACAAACGCTCTGCCGGGTTAGAACGAGGAGCCTGTTGGTGACAGTGGAAAGAGTGTGTGAGGCCGACAGCAGTGACATAATGCAGTCCCGTGGCTTTAAAGAAGCACAAAACATTCCCGGCTTTGTTGCCGTGAGCTGCTCGGCAATAAACTAGAATGTTTCCTTTCAGTAAGTAAGAGGGACACGGTGCCGGTAAACATCAGCTAGTCATACAGGTTGACTTTGATAAAGCTTGTCAGGCTTACGTTCTGATAGAAGAGGAATGAAGAGTTTCCAGTTTCCGCGGTCGCTGCAGTCGTGTCTGTGCTCTCCGTGAAAGCTAATGAGTCCGTCTCTAGTCGTGCGTAATTGCCTGTTGCTTATGTCACACGGAAGTCATTTCGGGGTCAAGTCGGCCCACGCAGGCCTCCTCAGACCTCCAGCGATTCCTCCCCGCTGCTGGAAGTGGTGGCGGCGGCTGTGTGGATGACCGTACGGCTAAGTCTGGGCTCCGTCCCTCAGATTTCCCTGGCGAGGTGTCGGGGCGGAGCGCGGCCGAGCGCGGGAGCCCTCTGCTGTGGAAGAACCGGACCAAGAGGCGACGGGCGTCCCACCCGGGCGAGATCTACAACGAGCTGGGCGCCAGCGAGGCCGACATCGACAGCGACAGCGGCTACTGCAGCCCCAAGCACAACCAGGCGGCCGGGGCGGCGCCGCGGGCCGAGAACGCCGCCGCGCCCACGGTAAGGCGCCCTCTCGCCTCCCGCGGAGCCCGAGGGTGAGCCGCAACGCTTGCCCCCGTAATTGCACAATGTCACACCGCTCACACTTTCCTCTGTGTCTGTCTGTCTGCTGTTTCTGCGCTGTAGGGAGTGGAGGCAGGCGTGATGACGGGTAAGCTCCGTTCGTACCCAGCTGCATGCATAGCCGTTGTTCCTGTGGAGCAAAATGAATCGCAAGCGGATGGGGGGCTTCAGACTAATCCAGGTGTCGCTCCTTCGCTCCCACTAGCCGGCACCTGGGTGAACGTAGCCCCTCAGGCCAACCCGAAGCCCTGGGGCGACAGGAACGGCCAGTATCACCGGGCGGAGCCGAGGAAGAACCCGGAGCAGAGGAACTTCTCACAGGTACAGCAGATCAATACCGGGGCGCCCGCTGGGTTTTCTCATTGTAGAGAGGAAATTGATTTTGGGTTAGCGAAGCAAGTCACATTGAAGCCTAGTGAATAGTTGAGGCTTTTATTGGTTAATGTTGGCCTAAATCTGGCTAAGAACATTAACTTTCCAGATGACAGATGATGATGAGAATGTACATGTAAAAGGTGCATGTTAGAAGATGTTAGTTTAAGAGCAAAAAGTGCATGGATTTTTGTGTGTGTGAGAAATGTATGGTTGCAGTGAGTTATTTGTACAGGCTAAATAGCTTAGCTGTAGCTTTTAACACCAGTTTACTATGTATGTCAGACAATGTAATTGCTATTATTAGTGACACCCTGACAGCTTTGAGAACAGCACACCCTGGGTGGAGTCCTCCAGTGCTATCACTCATCACCACGTTTGGCGGCAGTTCTCCGATGTAAACGGATGTGAAAAAGCGTCGCGGGTTCCACCGACATCCCGTAGATAGAGCGTCTCAAGTACCTGTCGCGTCTGGTCCGTGAAGAACGCAAACACAACAACAATTCACAGGAATCTGAAACTTAAAATAGCTCCCAGAGGAAGGGATGCGGCCCGCGGGCTGCGTTGACTTCGCTCTCGTTTCCTCTCTGATGGCGCTAACTGCCCCTCGGCCGCATGCATTGACATGAAGGGTGGTAGAGTTGTGGAGTATCAGCAGTGCCCCTCCTCTGCCCCTCAGGACTTCCACGGTGGCTACCCAGGCCGTGTGCCGCCCAGCCAGTCTGAACAAAGGCTACAGCCAGCAGTGGTTACTGGCACTGAGCTCACCCCAGAGCCCCTCTATTTCGAGGTGAGACCGATCTGCTAAATGCAGCACTGTTACCATCAACTATACAACAATGCAGCATGCAGGTTCAAGACGGACATTGTTTGTTGTGCTGAATGCCTTCACGTCTTCTTCTTCTTCAGGATGAGGATGAGTTCCCAGATCTGGCCACTGCCGGTGCTGCCCAGCGCAGCAAACCAGAGTCTGCCCCGGCCCAGACGCATGCACAGCCCAAACTGCCCAAAACCCTGGTGAGAGAGGCAGCCGTTCTCTGGAGCGATCTGCCCCGTTCCCCACTCGTTTCCTCAATGTGTCGCTTTGTCTCCAAACATCCTGGCAGCTGGATAACCTGCCAGAAAACTCCCCCATCAGCATTGTGCAGACACCCATCCCCATCACCACCTCTGTGCCCAAGAGGGCCAAGAGCCAGAGGAAGAAGGCTCTGGCTGCCGCCCTGGCCACGGCGCAGGAGTACTCTGAGATCAGCATGGAGCAAAAGAAGTTACAGGTACGAGGCTGCACCGTGTTTGCCCTGCTCACAGGCGGCCGGTTATCTCATCAGCGACCGCGGGCTATGATAAGCGCCCTTATCCTCGGCGTTGACCTCGTGGCTGGTTTCTCCCGTCGCCTCGGTAGGAGGCGTTCACCAAAGCGGCGGGGAAGAAGAGCAAGACCTCGGTGGAGCTGGACCTGGGAGACATGCTGGCGGCTCTGGAGAAGCACCAGCAGGCGATGAAGGCCAGGCAACTCACCAACACCAAGCCGCTGTCCTTTACAGGTGCTCATCCACAAGCACAGACTCCTGCTTAACAAGTGTATAACATGCTGCTATATGTAAAATACGTGTACATTTCTGCATGTCTCAGTTGAGCAGCTGCTTTGGTCGGGCTGACGCCAGACACAGTCACTGCACACACGCTCTCGCGTACGGTGGAGCCTCGACTTAACTTCAACCAAGACCTTATCGTACAAAAAAATTCAGAATAAGAATTGGGCTTTGAACAAATTTCCATCCCATTTCACCAAAAATCCGAAAACCGAAATTGAAAGTGCTGCCCGATGGCGATCCTTCTGGTCCTTTTCACACTTATAAACAGTCGTGTAGTTACTCTTAATACCACTGTTTTTGGGGGGGGGGATACAAATTTTCGGATTCTCCTAATACGAAAACTCTTTAAGATGCGAAAGCCCCTCTGGAGTGAACTGATTTGGTATCTCGAGGTTGCGCCCTCACTCGGCCTGTGATGTGATGTCTCTGTTATCGTCGTCTGGTCCTGCAGTGGGGACGACGGCTCCGTTCCACGGCTCGGGCTCCACCAGCCTGCCGTCCATGCTGAAGCAGCACCAGCAGCCGTACGCGCCTCCGCACAACTCCCTGGACTCCACCGCACCGCGCATCAAGAGGGGGAAGGAGAGGGAGATCCCCAAAGTGAAGCGGCCCACAGCACTTAAGAAGGTCAGTGATCTGAGCTTAAATGAACGATTGAGGGGACGTGGCGGGGAGGTGTGGTTTAGCCGCCCTTAATTATTGATCGGCACTGAAAGGGGACAGTCTCTCAGCCGTCGGTGCCTGTGTTTTTGACATCCATTGATCTGTTGCTTCGTGGTAGATCATCCTGAAAGAGCGCGAGGGGAAGAAGGGGAAGACGAGCGTGGAGCAAGAGTCTTCGGGCCAGGAGGAGCAGGGGGAGGAGTCTCTGCACTTTACCGACGATCTCGCAAGGGAGCCTGCCTCCCAGGAAGGTCGGGGCCGTTTATCGATCGACCAAAACATGTTTTTCTTTCTAAATGTGCGATTACATCATCTTGATCTGTGCTCCGGCGTGTGCGCCTCCACAGACAACGGGCTGAGCATGCCCAGCGACGCGTCCCTGTCCCCGGCCAGCCAGAACTCTCCCTACAGCATCACCCCGGTGTCCCAGGGCTCCCCTGCCAGCTCCGGCATCGGCAGCCCCATGGCCTCCAACGCCATCACCAAGATCCACAGCCGGCGATTCCGAGAGTAAGCGCGCAACCTCTGCCGCACCTCAGCAGATTGTTGAGGGGGGGGTGTTAGACCTTTGCTGGAATGCACCGACGTGGTAACACAAATGTGGCCCTGCAGAGCGGATGCTTGTCCCACTCTGGGGCCACAGAGCGTCGGTTGTGAGGAGCATACTCTCGGAGTGAACGGGTGTTTTAAGGGCGGGACTGTACAATAAAGAATTGTAAAGTATGGCACAGATGCCCAGCACATTGTCCCTTCCCAGCTAAGATGGATGCCAGTGCTGACAAACAGAGCTTTGTCCGTCCGGGCCCTCGGCTGTAGGCCTATTGTCCCAGCGCACCCTTCTCCGACAGATTTTGCATTTAAAGCATCCACAAGGCCTCTGTGGCCAAGCTCCTCCTCCTCCTCTGGGGCCTGACCTCCAGGACGCCGGCTCCTCAGGCCACACTGCGCTGACCATCTGATGAATATTTCAGCAAAACACTAAACTGCTGAGACGTTATCCTGGTGCAGGAAAGAGGTGCAGGGAGCCACATGATGCAACAGTGGAAGCAGGAATCTGATAGGAAATGTTAAAAGCTCTAAATCCTGATTTCGCTCAACAACTGCTGCATCAGCTCATCCTCTTTCAGATGCTGCATCAACATCTTTTCTTGTCAGTCAACTAGTAGACGTATGAAGTGCTCAAAGCGCTCGCTTTGACCAGCTGCTACACCTCTCACGCTCCTCCCCTCTCCAGGTACTGCAACCAGGTGCTGAGCAAGGAGATCGACGAGAGCGTGACTCTGCTGCTGCAGGAGCTGGTTCGCTTCCAGGAGCGCGTCTACCAGAAGGACCCCACCAAGGCCAAATCCAAACGCCGCTTGGTCATGGGCCTCCGGGAGGTCACCAAGCACATGAAGCTGCATAAGATCAAATGTGTCATCATCTCGCCCAACTGTGAGAAGATCCAGGCCAAAGGTGAGGACTGTCGTGACACCGGATGCCTCCATCCGTGTGCGACCAGATCAGAATGTTAACCTATAGTGCGTTATCACCCGGATGGCAGCAGATACAGCTCTTTGTTTAGCTGTCCGGTTCCCAGACACACACACACACACACACACACACACGCGCGTACTCTAAAAGCAGGTAGCTGGTGATCATAGCGATATTTCCCATGAGAGTTGGAAGGGATCCAAGGATCATAAAAATGTCCCCAGATACATGATACATTCAGCTCCCCTGTGACTGCTCCACATCTAAAGAAGTCACGTGCTGACGTGAAAAAGCAGTGATGATTTAGTCCCCGAGGCGAATCCCCGGTGGTGTAGCTTCACCGCTCATTTGCTCTCGCGTTTCAGTCGTTTCTAATCTGTTCGGTTCATCAGCCTTCAGTCTTGGGGCTCGTGAGTCACCCCGCCGGTCTGCTCTGTTGCAGGGGGTCTGGACGAGGCTCTCTACAACGTCATCGCCATGGCCAGGGAGCAGGAGATCCCGTTCGTCTTCGCCTTGGGCAGGAAGGCCCTCGGACGCTGCGTCAACAAACTGGTCCCCGTCAGCGTGGTCGGCATCTTCAACTACTCCGGAGCAGAGGTGACGCACCCCATCCCCTGAGATATCTCACTGGATACATGGACTTTGTATAGTACGTTTGTGGTCGGTTCCATTCGTTAAATGGCGTTGGGCTCCTCCTCCTCCTCCAGGGCCTCTTCAACCAGCTGGTGTCTCTGACGGAGGAGGCCAGGAAGGCCTACAAGGACATGGTGTCGGCCCTGGAGCAGGAGCAGGCCGAGGAGGCCGTGAAGAACGACAAGAAGGTGCCGCACCACATGGGCCACTCCCGCAACCACTCCGCCGCCTCGGCCATCTCCTTCTGCTCCATCTTCTCCGAGCCCATCTCCGAGGTCAACGAGAAGGAATACGGTAAGGCCTGGTGCACTTAGCACCATCAGACGGACCGGGTCAAGTTAGTTACAGTGGAACCCCGAGATGCGAGACTAATACGGACTGCTTTGATATAATTATACACTATATATACACTGTATATAAAATACAACTGTTTATAAGTATAGAAAAGGACCAGAAGGACCGCTGTCAGGCAGCACTTTCGATTTTGTTTTTGTATTTTAAGTATTTTTTTGTCAAATGGGACGGAAATTTCTTTGAAGCCCAATTCGTATTCTGAATGTTTTGTATATATTTGTTTTGTATATTTCCCTCAGAGACCAACTGGAGGAGCATGGTGGAGACTTCAGACGCTCTGGAGCCCACCGAGGCTGAGCTGAGCCGCCCTGCGCCCTCCGCAGCTGCCCAGAGGGACGCGGAGGCAGCGGCCGCCGCCCCCCCCACCGCTCCGCCCAGCTCGGCGGGCCCCCAGCCCCGGGCCGGAGCCGGTTCCGGGGCTGGGGCCGGGCCCGCGGCCCCCACGCAGGGCCCCGGGGAGAGAGACGAGGTGAGGGCGGACGACAGGCTGGAGCTGGCCTCCCAGCAAAGCACTGAGACGGGCTCGCTGGACGGCAGCTGCCGGGGCCCGCTCAACTCCTCCATCACCTCCACCACCTCCACCCTGGTGCCCGGGATGCTGGAGGAGGCGGAGGAGGAGGACGAGGAGGAGGAGGACTACACCCCCGAGCCCATCTCCGTAGAGGTGCCCACCCTCAGCAGCCGCATCGAGTCCTGGGTGTCAAAGACGCTAGAGAACCTGCAGCTGGGAAAGAGCCAGGAGAGCACGGAAGAGGAGGAGGAGGACGAGGATGAGGAGGAGGAGGAAGACGAGGAGGAGGAGGAGAGGGGCCGCAGCGACGAGGAGGAGGACCTAGATTCGGTGGACATCACAGAGACGGTGAATGAGGTCAAAGAGCCGGCAGAGGTGAAGAAGGTGGCCGGGTGATGTCGCCCCTCTCTTCCTCCGCTCACACACACACTCTCTCTCATCCCCTCTGTCCTTCGTCACGTTCACACATCCATCTTCACAGCAGCCAGCAGCTTTCCTCCTTCGTCTCTAAAGCCCCTGACACCAGTCATAATCTCAGGTATCAGCCAACTGACCACACACACACACACACACACGCAGACACACACACGCAGACACACACACAGAAACTGACCAAGTTACAAACCCACGGGATCGCAGACCAAACAACAGCCAACCCGGTGTCTGAAGGCAGTGTGAGGGATCAGTGACTGACAGCAGCTCTTCTGAACAAAAGCACGTCTCGTCATTGGGAAAAGGACGCCCTCGCTCTCCTCTCTTCTGCCCATAACCTGCTACACTTGAATTCAGAGGGAAGTTCTTTTTGTTTTTCCTCCTCCTCCTCCTCCTGCTCTTCTGGAGTCTTGACGAACTCTTCTAGAGTCAGGAATGTTTCTGGGAGCAAGTGACGAGCACTAAAAAAAAAGGAGAAAAAAAGCATCCAGATAAATAGAACTGCTGTCTGTAGCTCACGGAGAGGGAAGGTTGGGACTTTTCAGCTTCCATCTTACTTTACAAAGAGCTTCGGAAGGTTTACAGCTCTGCAAGTGTTTGTGTGTGCGTGCGTGTGTGCGTGCGTGTGTGTGTTTCGCAGACACATAGGTTACATTTACTTTGCTGTGCTCATTAGCTTTATCTTTGTAAACGTGTTTTTTTTGTTCCATTCCCCCCCCCACCTGACTGCGCCCGTGAGGGAAGGAGAGATTACTGCTTAGTCGGCGTTTTAGCTTTTCCTCGCGCAATATTTACGACGTCAGGGGTTCTCGTCTCTCTACCAAAACCACTCCCAGCCATCGGTCTTCAGAGTGCTTTTAATGTCTCAATAACAAGTGGCCCATTCTGTGTTCAGACGATTCAAATGACTTAACTTCTAAGAAGCGAAACGAAGCTTTGTGTATATAACCTTCGTCTATGTGGTTCTACTACAGTATATAATGGTTTGTCATATTGATCTTGCCTAGTGTGAAGTAATTCGGGATTGTCCTCCTCTGACTGAAATCGTCTCGAGTTCCCAGATGCTGTGTGCGTGTGAGTGTGTGTGTGTGTATGTATGTGTGTGTGTGTGTGTGCGTGCCTGCGCTTCATAAAAAGTGCTCCCGTTTTCGTTTCTCCCTGGTGGTCGCCATCGATTAGGAGCCCGTTGTACCAGCAACACTCAATACGTGTTTTACAGTGAACGGAACATCGAGATAGAACCTCGTAAAGCTGCTCCACAGCATCGGGTTTTATCTATCGCCCTTTTTTTTTTTTTTAAACAGGAATCGACCTTTTAAAAGTCCCCTTTTGGAGTGAGTCACAACTACTGGAAGCCAAACAAGTCACCACAGTCACGCACATACCATGCTCATGATGGACCCCTTGTAAATACAAGTGCACAAAAGAGATTTTGCCCCTCTATTGAAAAAAAACAAAAACATACAAAAAAAATCGAAACAAAAAACAAACAATCACCCTGTTCATGAAGCCATCTGTTAGTCTTGGACACCTGAACAGTTGGAATCTGGAGTTTTCTAGTGCTATTTGACGCAGGCTGAGGGAGAGAGCTCAGCCGCTCGTCGAGGACGCGACGTGAAGATGCAGTATGTCTGGGCTGTATGCAATGTGAAGCCCCGAGATGGGAGAAGCCAGTGTACTCTGTATCATGCTATGGGATTATGAAAGTATTTCTAGTTTGATAAAAGGTACGCTGTGTGCAGTGTTTGCCCCCCCCCGCCCCCCCCAACTTTTTCATCCCTTTTCTTTCTTTTTTCTTTTTTGTTGCTCCAACTCCCATCAAAGTGTCTGACGTATGTTAATTGGCAGCAAGTGTGTGTTTTGCACTATGTAAATACGTCCTGGTGAAGGTCTTGTAACTAATGTGAACAAAAAAAAACAAACAAGAAAACGAAAAAAAAAAACGGTTCAATGAAGTACTTTTTTCACCCTGTTCCTCGTCTTTATATGGATATTTAAGACCGTCTCCTTCAGACCGTGCATCAATAGCGACATTGTTAGAGGCTGTTTCTCATAATCCTGTTATCTCTCTTAACCTATATGAACTGATGATTAACATCATTAAAATGTTGTTTATGTAAAAATCCCTCTTTTTCTTGGCTCCTCTGGTTCACTGTTGCTGATTTGTTGCAGTTTCGCCAAATAGCCGCTAGGGAGGGACAAACAGAGCTGACGCACTTCAGAGTTGAGGACCTTTCTGGTCTGTTTATTGTCACACACACACGCGCGCGCGCGCGCGCGCGCGCACACACACACACACACACACACACACACACACACACACACAGAAAGAGAGCCTGTAGTCATCCGTAACCAATGGATTTGAGGTAAAGACTAATCATAGATTTGACATCGCCTGTTTTTTTTTCTCCCCCTCTCCCAATAATCTCTAAATCGTGACATTATTACTGTATGCAAAGCACTCTTTAGTCGGCGCCTGGCACATTGCTCCGATAGGGATCGAGCAGAAATGCAAATGCGTCAGCTAAATCCTTCCTCTTGCGCGTCTCTATTTGAATATTACACTGCGCCAGGCGCACGATGGAATATCGCTCATTATGTAAACCAAGTCCATCTGAGAGATCCAATTACAAATGTTCTCAAATGAAGAGAAAACAATGAGAGGCTAATAACGTGTTAATAACTCGAGTTATGCACATCATCTGTGGGGTGCCACTGATGTTCTAGCAGAGGCACAGAGCACTCGTGCACTGTATTGGCTCTACCTCAGAGTGTGAGTATATGTGTGCAGCATGAGTCACCCTCCCGGCCTGTGATTGGATGGTAGTTTATGGGGTGGGGGGGCTTAGGGGCCGTCTGTCAATCTCCCCACTGCTCCATTCACACATTCATCTGCATACACCGTCACAGAGAGACGAGAGGAAGTGAGCGAGAGCCTCATTCATAAAAAGAGAGAGGGAGAGAAAGTTCATTCATAAAAGCCGCACTATTGTGCCGCGCCTCAGACACAGAGGAGGAGAGGGAGGAGGAGGAGGAAGTTAATGTGGAGGTGAAGCTGAGGTGGAAGTCTGGCAGCTGACTGGGAGCGTGGATGTGACCGGGAGGATGGGAACACACTCGATGTGAGAGGAGGAGAGGAGAGGAGCAGAGAGGAGAGAGAGGAGCAGACTGGACTGTTAACGCAGGACGTCCCCGGTCACACACGGGTGAGTTGGCGACACTGCAAAGTAGGACTGAGTTTATAATGTGAGGAGACAGCATGCCACACACTGCTCATGACAACTTCACCGATATTTGAAACTCCACGCATTTTATTAGTTTGATATCTCCTTTTTGCTCCTATCTGCAGTCAAATGTGCTTTTCCCAAGTCCAAACCTGTGTTAATGCTCTCATCTCTGGCAGGTTTTCTTTAGTCGGTACTCTGTCCCAGCGCTCTCCTTTTGCCCAGTTCCTCCGATGATGAGAGAACAAACCTTACCCGGGTTCAAATCACAGTCAGGACTCCTACCAGGTAGTCCCATCCAGACATGCATAGCCCCATAGTGCTTGATAACCACCGTGCTGCGTGGACCCGATTACAAACATGTTCGTCTCCTATACACAGGCATGCTGAAGCGCACCAAATATAGCCGTCTGCGCAATGATTCGCTGACATCTTCTGGAGGATCGGCCCCAAGGAATACCCCTTCCCCTGAAGAGAGACTTTTGCTCAGACTCTGATTTCGCCCAGCTGGATCCCCGGACGCCTCCACAGCACGGGCTGTCCACCCTGAGGGACTTCATCCCCCGCGTGGCCAACATCCGATTGCAAAGTCCCATTTCCCTGCGGGGCCTGAGGGGACAGACGCACGCAGCGGGGGACAGGGCGGCTGACGGACACACTGACGGACCCCTGTCCCAGTTGGGGGGCACGCAGCCCGATCACAGATTGTGCAGCCAGAGCGTCACTCCCTCGGCTCTCAGCTGCACCAAGAGACCCATCGCTCTGCAGCGTATGGCCAGCCTGCCCTGGACCCCCAGCTGCTCCCCTCCCTCCAGCTGCCCCCCTCCCTGCCCGCAGCACAGAGACGCTCTCAGGCGCCTGAAGACTCCGTCTGCAGCAGACGACTGCACCGTGGTGCTCACAGCCAACAGAGCGGTCCACCATCACATCAAGGTACAAACCACAGACCGCAAAAGCTTCAACCGCTGACCAGACTAGAAGGTGCCAAAGGGAGGCGCGCGTGTGATCCTGACTAATACTCACGTTTACACTTTGGGGAATTTGCACAAAATTGTCAGTTTTGTGTCAGTGTGACGCTTCATCACTTTGTACCAGGTGAGAAAGGTGCAGAGGGGCCTCACTTCCAGGTCCCAGCACGGAGTTAAGGTGCGCAGTTCAGTTCCTACTTTTGCCAGCACCAAACACTCACACAGGATGCACAGACTCTCTCTCTCTCATCTCTCTCTCTCTCTCTCTCTCTCTCTCTCTCTCTCTCTCTCTCTCTCTCTGCTCTCTCTCTCCTCTCTCTCTCTCTCTTCTTTCTCTCTTTCCCTCCCTGTGCTCTATCCACACAATCACACTTACTTCGTGCATTTCACCTCCTCCCTCTCGGATAGAGCTTCCTGTGTAGGCAGTAGTGACTCATCCTGGCTCTCTGCTCCTCTAGATCTAGTCTATTCCTCTTTGCACGCGTGAGTGTGTATGTGCGTGTGTTTGTGTGTGTGCGTGCACACACGGGCGTGTGTGTGTGAATGTATCCGGTATCAGCAGAGCCCATGCTGTCCTAGTACCGGAGGTGTGTCCGCATGGTTGATTAGGAGCAGGGCCTGTGAACTGACCACTGATGGAAATGAGAACGGACTGTGTGATTGTCCTCCATAAACAAGCACACACATTTACACCCCCCCCCCCCCCCCCCCCACACACACACACACACACATACACACACACACACACACACACACACACACACACACACACACACACACACACACACACACACACACACACACACACACACACACACACACACACATATATTGATTTAAGTCCGGTCTCCATCAATGGACTTACTCATCCTGCCTTCAGCCTATGGGGCCTGCTCTGCCTAAGGTCACAGCCAATAGAAATGGAGCTGGCTAATGTGTATCCGAGCGCATGGCCTAAATGTTGTGGGGTTGCATTAACTGCTCACCCTATCTCTCTGTGTCTTTGCCATGCAAAATGCGGGTCATTATCTCCAACTTCTCACAAATATTTACACGGTCCTCCAGCACTGTGCATAGATTTAACAGCCTCTGCAGCCTCTACATCCAGGCAGGTAGAAACAGAGCTCTTCATGTATATCTCTAGATGCTACAGCCATTTCTAAAGACTTAGAGCCAGCCACAGTGCAAATGTACAGCCCTCAGTCTGGCACCTTGGTACAGACTCAAACATCACACTGGCTGCATGGATAGATTCACTATTTATTTATTTGGTTTTAGTGGCCTTGTTGTGTCATGTCAACGATTGGCTGGTGTGATGCAGAAACAGCTGCGGGACGGGTCCTAATGGCTCTGGTGACCTCTCGATTGTCCTCTGGAGCCACCAGCAGGACCGAGTTCACAACCCTGTGAACGATCGCAGGACACGCCGGATGAACTGCTGCAGAGGCGTGACAGAAATGTGCAACATCGGCGCTAATACGGCCAAATTAGCATGGCCGAACAATCGAGTGTGACTCATTTCTAAAGTTTGCGAACTTTGAACTTGTTGACAATTTCACTTAACACTCTCTCTCTTTCAGCCCCCCTCCCACAGCATTCGCCACGCTTCTTAAATAGTCCGTTAATCGATTTAGATTGTCGGGGTCACCAGGCGCTACAGATGTAGAACGGGCTGTCATCTGCGTATCGGAAACGAGACGCGACACTCATACAAACAAAGCAGTGTTAGCGGTTGCTACAGAGTGGAACAGTCTTTTCGGTTCTTTCACACATCTGTCAGGGTCCTCTCTGTTTTTCTACCAAACTTGAGATGTTTTTGTTTAGACAATATCCAGACTGAGCTCGCAGAGAAGGCGAGGAAAACCAGGTCACAGGTCAAGCAGCTGCTGTCACTTCATATGCTGGAACTGAGTCTGTGTTTCTGTGAAATGTCGATTGTCTGCTTTTGAAGTCGAGCAAAAATGAGTGTGTGTGTGTGTGTGTGTGGGGGGGGGGGTGGGGGGGGGGGGGTTCAGAAGAAACAGAGATCGCCTATGTGACCACTCTGCCTGTTATTTCCCATTAACTAACGGGTGTTTTATGGTTTTCCTAGTACATGGGTAGTGTGGAGGTGACCCAGTCCATGAGAACCCCTCGACTTTGATACAAGAATGCAAGTCACACGGTAGGAGGTCCTCCAGCCACTGCCACACACACACACACACACACAAACGCATATGCACAAACAACTTAACATCTGTCTGCTGACACTGCCTCAGAATGAAACGATGCATGGAAATGTTGACGTTTTGCATGTGTGTGTGTGTGTGTGTGGATAGATGTAAAGGAAAGGGGGAGAAACTGTGCTTGCGCTGCCCTGGACTCGCTCAACGTATATTTGCCAAACAGGACATGTGTGGCTCATTTAAAAAATGTTTCAAAGGGGGAAATCAAATTAAATGTATAATGTTTCATAAAACGGGCTTTCTCCTCATCACTTGATATTGACATCCTAGCGCAGGATGCCAAAAGCGCCGATGGACACAACAAGCTCTGTTCACAACAACGCTGCTGAAAGATGGGGCAGAAAAATCCAATTAGATGAATTTCCCTCCTAATGAGCTCTCATAGTCTTATTAAGGAGGGAGAGAGAGAGGGAGAGACAGAGAGACAGAGAGAGAGACCTTTCCCTATTACATTTGCAATTTGTTTTCAAGGGAGAAGAAAAGAAATTCCTGGAATAAGGGTCTTACTACCTCGACAGTTTGATGTTACTTCTTTAATTTTGGTGAAACTAATCAAGGTTCATCAAAACGCCGATAGCCTGCGGCAATAATGTGAAACGAAACAACTGTAAATCAATAATCTACAGAAAAGAAATGTGAAAAAAGAGAAGCTGCGAATACACATACATAAAAAATACAGAAATGCTTCATATTTTGTAGTCTTTCCTTTGTCTTTATGCTCAGCTGGTAAATATAGCGTGTGTAGGTTCATGATTCATAGGTCCACTGCCCTTACTTGAGTATAAGTCCTAATGGCAAAAATATCTTACTAATATATTGTATTCAAAACTTTAATAAACCATGTTTTTATATGCGCTGAAGCCTCCTAAGATCAAAGAAAAAATACTTGTTCTCACACATTCTGGACACACTGCTTTCACCTAATGAAGATAGAGTTACTTTTCAGATTTTACATCCAGGATTGACTCAAGAACTCAAAACAAACACAAAGCTAAGAAAAATAAAAAATAAAACATTCTGAAAGCAATGTGACTGCTGAGGAAAAGATTGGGGTGAAAGAAAAACTTTGTTTTTCATTCTGTCCTGCCCCATTAATCATCTCGAGACCCCCATATATCTTGTGACCGTTTGGAAAAGGAAACCACTGGACTGAAATACTTCCCTGCAGCAGCACATCTCTACTCTTTTAATACTATTCCTAATTAAACCTAAGTTCATCACTTGGGGTAGAAGCACTTTATTCTATACCGTACCCGTCTGCTATGTGTTGTAAGCAATATCTAATTTCCCTGAAAGCAGTTTCGTTCACTCGAATTCTCACATGCAAGTCACATGTCTGCACTGCGTGTGCTGGATCACATATCTACAAGTAGCTGTGTTGTGTGTGTGTGTGTGTGTGTTTTGCTTGTGTGTGTCCACACATACATGCTAGTTATCATA